>CM054123.1:61193702-61766202 GCA_028751855.1 Ambrosia trifida | reverse complement strand
AAAATTGCAAACAATTCAAATCATGTAAGGGTTTCTTAAATCACTTTTAGTTGTTATATCAGTGACAATAATATTATTGTTAATGATAGTGAACATGAAGGCATACATGTCTAATAAATATTTGAACGTTTTGTTTACCAGATTATTAAAAGCTCTCGGAGCAACAATGTTTTTGCTTCAATCGTACTCGATTCACCCCAACTGACCTGTAACTACAATCATTTGACATTATAAGAGACAACTTGAATGCTATTTCTCTAACAATTATAATCAATAAAGAATATATACAAACACTACAGAGGATAGTTCATCACCATAATATATTGCTTAAATGTCTACCATAAAAAAGTTAGACCTTGTAGTCTCGTAGTAGTTTCATCGAATACAAAACCAGGTTCTGAATGACTATAAATCTAGTAATTGGCTGCATCAACATAATGTATTTTTGGTAATTGATGGACAAATATATCAAACTTAAACTACTATCAATAAAAAGAAAACATACATTACTTTCACTATTGTTATAATAAGTAGCAACTACTATTAGCAACTACTATTGCTTACATTAAATAACCAACCTACCTTTTATTTTATCCAAAAGTCCATTTCCTATGTATCCATTTCTGAATTCTGATTGTAGTTTTAATGTGCATATTAGCAATTAGTCAGATTACTAACCTCATATACTATATGTTCTTAGTTAACATCAAACACAATAACAAATATTGGTGACGTCAGGAAACTGCTGTGAATTGATATGGAACACAGGAAGAGTGAAGACGTGACTATGGGCTTTGGCTTAACTGTTGTTTTATTTTTTTATTTTTATATGAGTGTTAGTTAATTAAGATTTAGATTCTTGTAACGTGTTTCGTTTTGTTTTTTTCTTGAGGTGATTGTGATTATGATTGATTTGCTAAAATTATTAATTCATTGTTTTAGTTTTACTTTTTTTTTCTATTATACATTGACAGACTCTGATTATAGTTTTCTTAATTTTTCAAGAACACTTAAAGATCTTCACATCCTAAGGTTATTGATTTCTTTATAATAATTATTATTATTTATGTATGATTAGTTTCAAGATACTGGATTTGTTATTTGTTACAAGTTATCGTTTGTTTAGGTATGTATGTTTACTTAATCTTTATGGGTCATTTGATTTCTTTTCCATACCCGCAACGACGTGCGGGCTTTCCCACTAGTATTTTATTATAATAGTTGTTTTAAACATATTTTATTTTCCACTTATAACTTTTAGGACATGGTGTTTTATAAATTTTCGAGTAACTCATTATAATGTTTTTATTTTTATCTACGTTCAGATATAAACGTTACTTAAAAAAGAGTTGTGAATAGTAATATACAAGTGATCGAAACACAAATGTACATGTAACTATTATTTTTTTACCTCTAAATGTTCTTAAATTTACAGTATTGTTAAGTATATACGTATGAATAGTTTCACAATATCGGTAATGGGATAAGTATGCATTGGTTTTATTGAACCCATTTTGACCCGACTTATTTTGGCCCGTCTGTTTTTAACCAACCAATTTGTGCCCCGTCAAAAAATATTTTGAATCCGCCACTGTTTACACACTTGCATGGTTCCCGCTCGGAAGGGTTCTCTGGTTTGAGTCTCGTTGTCCATCGAAAAAATATACCCAATAAGTTTAATAGGGACCGCGTATGGTGGTGGGGGGATTCGAACCTGGGCCTCCTAACTAAAATGTTTACCACTGATATACGCCTTAATTACAAAAAAGCAAGGCTTCTAATCCTAGTCAAACATGATATTTAATTTGAATTCTAACTCTAACAAACCAATAAATAAACACAAAAACTTTATCTAAACATTCAAACTAGTAATACTTATTAATTAACTATTTCCCGATCAACCCTTCAACTTTCACGTTCTTCTAAACCAACCCCATTTTGTTTCATAAAATCAAAACTAACTCGTCATTTCAAGGTTGCAATGTATATCAATATCAAGTATTGAATGTGGTTTAAGATTGACTATTGACCCATGCTAGTACGAGGAAGTACCACACGTCAACACTAGCTAGTTCAACTTGAACCGTTCAAGAACGTAAAAAGTCATATGTCGATCAACGCTTAGACTATAGGGAGTGGAGAGGGGGGGTGAAGCGCCATGTGGCACTTGTGAGACCCCTGTAGGGGGAAAATTGTAGGGAGTGGAAGGGGAGAAAGAGGGGGGAAAAGAATATTATTATGTGTGTGTTAGATTAAAAAAAAACACAACCAATCAAAAGCTGGCACCTCACCTCCACCTCTCCCCCCGCCCACCCTTCCCGCCTCACCTCTCCCCAGTGGCGAAGCTTGGTTTTGGAATCGGTGGGGGCCGGACTCAATTTTTTTCAATCGGTAGTGGCAAATCGGTGGGGGCCGAACTCAACCCGGACTCAATTTACCTATGAAAATCACAAATTTATACCACTGCGCCAGAAAACAGGGGGGCCAGGGCGCTTCACCCCCCACCCCTCCCCTCCTCCATGCCCAAGGGGGTGGTGTTCCCGCCTCCACGTCACTCCCCGCCCTAGTCTTACCGCCCCACTCCCTCCTGTCTTAGTGTTGAAAGAAATACATGCAGAAAACCAGCTTCATTCGAACAGCTGTCTGCCTAACATGCAAATATTAATATCAACTACGGCCTTTTGCATACGTATGTGAACATGCTAGTAAATTCTATGAACCACCATGATTTTTCTTTATTATAAACTAGTGAGTACCCCCGCTTTGCGGGGGCCGGAGCATAAAACCGTGTTAATTAGTAAACAACAATTAAAACCGAAAGAAACATACAATAAATACGCTAATTTATACTGGCTCGTGACGTAAAACTTAACGAAAATGTATCTTATACCGTAGAACTTTATATATATA
Organism: Ambrosia trifida; assembly: GCA_028751855.1. NCBI lineage: Eukaryota > Viridiplantae > Streptophyta > Magnoliopsida > Asterales > Asteraceae > Ambrosia > Ambrosia trifida. The sequence goes on along the minus strand of CM054123.1, from coordinate 61,763,292 downwards.
CTTGAAAAAAGCCTATGTATAAAAGGGCTTCACCTTTTTACAAAACCAAGACCAACCCATTTCACATCTCACCATTTGGGGCATACCCATTTTCCAAGACGACCGAACCGACGTCGTTTTACTCAAGTTCCTCCGAGCACGTGACTTCAAAGTCAAAGACTCTTTCACTATGCTTAAAGACACTCTCCAATGGAGAAAAACATTTGATATTGAGTCTTTATTAGAAGAAGACTTTGGTGATGATCTTGATAAGGTTGTGTTTAATCATGGGTTGTTTGATAGTCATTACACAATAGACATAGAAGGCTTGACTGTTCTTGCCTCTCACCTACCTTATACTCTCTCTCTAAACTTTCTTTCAACAAAACATAAGCACCTACCTAAATCTTAGACCACCGGAAGTAATCAGTCACAACTCACAAGCAAATAAACATGAATATCTACTATCGCCAATGGCGCTGCAAAAGCGCTAACGCCAGCACAAAACTGTTGTACAACTTTGAAGAGATATGGTATCAAAACATTACAAATACCATATCATCGCCCACCTAGAACAGGCTTCGCCAGACGCTCATCCGTCCGTTCTACGTCAGCGGATCGTTTAGCGCCCATCCGCCCGTTTTACGTTAGCGGAACGTCTGGCGTCCACTAGTCCGTTCTACGTCAGCGATACATCTGCCGTCTGACGCGAGCATTAAACACTCGTTCTACGTCGACGGAACATCTGGCGTCCACCCACCCGTTCTACGTCAGCGATACGTCTGACGCCAGGCGCAAGCTTTACAAACATACTCCAAATTAGCTTCCTCAGCAAGCTATACCAACACAAGTGGAAGATACCTTTTTGGGCAGCCTCGGGACTCACCCCTGCCCCAAACAAAATATCTCTGACACAGCAGGCGGCCCGTCAGAGTTCCTCTCCAATCAGAAACTGCTCCCAGTCTGACGAACAGAAAGGACGACGACGTGGCAGCCTCCTAGCCAAGACATCTTCCTGACAAGGCAGACTTTCTCAACCCACCTCGACGTCCGAGAAAGGGGTAACTGTCCACCGCCCTTGATCTACCAATGGGCGGGCACCACGTGTCCACCGCCCATCAGCGTCCATTCACTGGGCGCCACGTATACAGTCGTCAGGACGGTAACATCCCCCCTTAGTGTTTTACTTTCTCCTTTTTACCAAAACCCACTTGCACCAAATGGGCCTAAGGACTTGGGCCGGATTATGGAGACACCTCTACCTGGGCCGGGCCCCGTTAAGGGTAGAGGATGGGCTGAGAAAGTAGGATATCCAGGTACTATAAAAGGGGGAGCTCCTTCTCCTTTTATTGGCATCTAATATCTCACATACTTTCACTCAAGAAGCAGACGAACTCTTTCGTATCTTCTTCAACCCTTTGTTTATTTTACTAACCTTTAGAGGCTCAGCTCTTCTAATTGGTAGTCTCTTGAACCCTTGGTCTTATTCTTAGACCCTCACGTATTTTTATAAACACACTCTCTTTATAAAGTACCGTAGAACCACCCACTGGGTTAGCGCCTGTTCGGTAATCCAGTATCCGTGTTTCTTCATTGGCGCCATCCGTGGCCTTACCACAAATACTCTAAACAAAACAGCTTTAACAGCTATTTCCATCAAACCCAAATCAAAAAATGAATTCACCCCCAAGAGCATTTACCCCATCTGGAGCCGTCGAAGACATCACCGACGCTACTCCGGCAGCCCACCCAACATCTGGGGATCACGACAATAACCAGCAAACCCTCGTCACTCCCAGAAACCTAGAATTCCACATCACCGACCCAGCACCTCCAACCGAGGAGGAAATCGATGCCATGAACAATGACTGGTACGAGAGCCAGAGGCGTATCCTAGACGCTCAGCTAGAACGACGCCGACGGACCGGCAAAGCAATTGCGGGTTCTTCTTCCAAACCACCCGCACGAACATCGGCTGCCGCCCATCACGGGGAAGGTCCAGGGCAATCCCCTGAGGACCAGGCCCGTGCAGAGCGCAACCGGTTCGACGATGAAGACTATGACGAGAGTTCATGGGAAGACGATGCCTCCAGGGACTATCGTCATAGCCCATATTACAGGCGGGAACGGCTAAACAGATACAACAACGACGCCACCACAAACTTGTCACTTCCCTACAGGCCCACGGCCTTCGCGGACAAGTCCAAATTTACCAGGCGCATATCCCAAGCACCAATCCCGCCACGCCAACGCTTGCCGACCAACGTCAGAATATATGAGGGTCTCACCGACCCGGACGATCACCTCGGCATCTTCAACCAAGCCGGGGCCGTCATCAGATGGACCCTACCCGTCTAGTGCCAACATGTTCGCCCAGACGCTTACCGGGGCCGCAAGGGTCTGGTTTGATAACTTCCTCATCGGAAGCATCGACAGCTACGAACAGCTGATCGACAAATTTTCACTCCACTTTAGCCAACAACGTCGTCACAAGCGCGACAAAAGCCAGATCTCTATGTGCAAACGCAAAGACACTGAACCGCTCGAAGACTTCATCGTACAGTTCAACAAGGAAGCGCTCCAGTTGGGAATGGGGGACGAGGCAACCTGGACCTCCTTCCTGGCCAACTTCAACGATGACGGCCTCCAACACACCCTCCAAGGGAAAGATGGCGTCCCAGATTCTTGGGAAGAGGTCGTCCGCATCTCCAAACTATATGTGGGCAACCAAAAAACGATGCGCCAAAACCAACGAGGGAGCTCCAGCAACAGCCGCAACCGCAGCAATAACCGAGCATCTGTCTGGAACCGCATCTCCGGCTCCACTAACGAAGGCCGATACTCAAGCTCTGGCGACGCCAGAAACATTATCGGTAACAAGCAAACTCGCGACCAGCGCAACAGCGGCCGCCGAAATCAAGACTGGACCCCCTCACAAAAACACCATCCCAGGTGTTGTCACAAGTCCTCTCAACTGGAGAGGTAACTTTCAAGATCCCAAAACCTATGGGAACAAAACGAAAAAATGTTGACACCACCATATTCTGTGATTTCCACAAGGATGTGGGCCATGACACTGACAACTGCTACAACCTCAAAATGGAGATTGAGGCAGCCCTACGTTCAGGGAAGCTGGCCAACTTGGTCAAGAATGTCCGCGCCGGAGCACGCCGGCAAGACGAGCCCGCCAAGGCCATTAAAGATATCAAAACACACCACATCCGCGGCGCATACAACAGACATTGCAACATGACGCGTAACATCAAGCGGAAAACAAATCTCCCAGACATAGCGACCACGTCGCAACGATTGGAAAACACAACAGGCAGAAACTGGAGGGAGGCCCAAGTTATCCTCCCTACAATACTAGGGGGCGCAAATTCAACAACCCCACTCACCATCACAGCACTGTTCGGGCACTACCGAACTTACAAGATGATGTGCGATGGCGGTAGCAGCTTCGACATCATGTACCAACAGTGCTTCGACCAACTCGACGAAGAAGACAAAGCGCGCCTGCAACCAGATGCACCCATCGCTGGTTTCTTCAACGAGGTAATACACCCCATTGGCAAGTTTGATTTTACAGTTACACTTGATGACGGCACCCACACCCGCTCAGAAGTCTGCACCTTTCACGTCATCCCAGCCATCTCCTCATACGATATACTGTTGGGCAGACAAGGTCTGGCAAACTTCAACTCCACCGCATCAACTCCGCACCAAACCATGGCTTTTCCAACATCCACGGGGGTCGCATACATTCGAGGCAACCAAGAATGCCCGATAGACAACCCAGTTCGGGAAGCCCCAACCTCGCCAAAAGAAGAAAACTGGGTTCTCAACCCGGCCTTCCCCGAACAGACCATCACCTTAGGGCGGACCCTCTCCCCCCAAGTAAGAATACACCTAAAACAGCTATTGGTGGCAAACAAAGACATCTTCGCCTGGCAATCATCAGACATGATCGGCGTCCCAAGACACATCGCCGAGCACCGCCTAAACACATACAAAGACGCACGCCCGGTGGCCCAGAAAAAACGGCCACTGGGCCCTGATAGAGTCAAAGCCATGAACGAGCAGGTGGACGATCTACTCGAAGCAGGCATCATTCGAAATTGCAACCACCAAACCTGGGTAGCTAACCCTGTCATGGTCCTCAAGAAGAACGGGTCCTGGCGAATGTGCGTCGACTACAAGGACCTCAACAAAGCATGTCCAAAAGATCACTACCCCCTCCCAGAAATTGACTTAAAGGTAGACTCCCTCGCACCATTCAAACACAAATGCTTCCTCGACGCATATCGAGGATATCACCAAATACAAATGGCGCACGAGGACGAAGACCGAACGGCATTCAGAACAGACCGAGGGGTATATTGCTACACCAAAATGCCCTTTGGACTCAAAAACGTCGGCGTAACTTACCAACGCCTCATGGACCATGCTTTCATCAACCAGATTGGCGTCAACCTTGAAGTCTACGTCGATGACTTGGTCATCAAAAGCACTCAAGAGGACACCATGCTAGTATACATCCAGCGCACCTTCGAACAACTGCGCGACATTAAAATGAAACTCAGCCCGGGGAAATGCTCCTTCGGAGCTGAAGAAGGAAAATTCCTAGGCGTCATTGTCACCAATGGCGGCTTCAAGCCAAACCCGGAAAAAGTACAGGCAATCCAACGCATGCCATCACCAAACTCAATAAAAGACGTGCAGACACTGATGGGACGCCTAGTCGCGCTCAACCGATTCCTATCAAACTACGCTTCCAAATCTTTTCCTTTTGTCCACACCCTAAGAAATGTACTAAAGAAAACCCAATTCCGCTGGACACCAGAAGCGGAAATAGCCTTTCGTGAAATGAAACAGTGTTTAACTTACTTGCCGACACTAACAGCACCCCTGCCGGAAGAACCACTTACATTATACCTATCTGCGTCAGAAACAGCAATAGGTGCAGTATTACTAGTAGAACGCAACAAACGACAAACACCGATCTACAAATCAGCCGCACCCTGGCAGACGCAGAAACCAGATACTCAACCATGGAAAAACTCGTTCTCGCACTCGTACATGCGTCACGACGACTAAGGCGATACTTCCAAGGACATCCAATCAATGTCCTAACAGATTATAGGATCAACACCGTGCTCTCCAAACCAGAACTCTCAGGATGCCTGGCGAAATGGGCAATCGAGCTCGGCGCACACACCATCATCTACAAACCAAGACCCGCAATCAAAGGACAGGTCCTTGCAGACTTCATCGCAAAAATCCCAATAGATAAAATCCAAGACTGCAAAGATGAGCAAGACCCCAAACCGATCCCAGACGACCGATTAACCTGGTCATTATACACGGACGGAGCCTCCAACGATCAGGGCGCAGGTGCAGGGCTTCGCCTAGTCAGCCCCGACAAAACAAAATTTACATACGCCGTTCGTCTCGAGTTCCCAAGCACAAACAACGAAGCAGAGTACGAAGCATTTTTGGCAGGACTACGCCTCACCGACAAGATGGGCGCAAGACACCTTAACGCCCATGTCGACTCTATGCTCATAGCAGGCCACATGAACGGCGCCTACGACGCCAAGGACCCAGTCATGGCCCAATACGTCGACCAGGCAAAGCTCCTTGCCAAAAAATTCACAACCTGCACAATCCTCCACATCAACCGAAGTGGCAATAAAGAAGCTGACGCACTCAGCAAGATGGCCTCCATAGCTTGGCCGCATATGGCCAAAGAGGTACGCATCGAAACCTTAGCACAACCTTCAGTACCGTTTAGACAGGTTAATATCACACAAACGGGCGCCGGTTCATGGATGACTCCGATTCAGGCATACCTGGCAACGGGCACACTACCGCCTCAAAAGGCGGAAGCCCGAAAAATTCAATATAAATCCCAGCACTATCAACTCATGAACGGGATCCTATACCGACGCTCCTACCTTGGCCCACTCCTAAAATGCATGGATACCGGAACAGCCACCTCCCTTATAAAAGAAATCCACGAAGGCATATGTGGGATCCATGCAGGTCCAAGAATGGTCATCGCCAAAATTATGAACGCAGGATACTACTGGCCAGGCATGCATCAGGACGCCGTCAAGATCCTGCGCACATGCTTCAACTGTCAGCAACACGCACCAAATACCTTGCGCCCAAAAAACGACCTGGTCCCAGTTACGGCCGCCTGGCCATTCCATAAATGGGCCATCGATCTGGTCGGCCCATTCCCAATGGCCCCTGGAAAGATACAATACCTCATCGTCGCCGTGGACTACTTCACAAAATGGGTAGAAGCCAAGCCGCTCGCCTCGATCAGTACCGAACAAACCAAAAAAATCATCTGGGAATTCATCATCTGTCGCTTCGGCCTACCCATGGAGATCGTTACGGATAACGGAACACAGTTCACAGACAAAAAGCTCCAAACCTGGCTAACACAGCTAGGCGTCAGCCAGATTTTCACATCCGTCGCGCACCCCCAAGGCAATGGCCAAGTAGAACGCATCAACAGGTCACTAGTCGAAGGCATCAAGACTCGCCTAGGGTCAAAGCGCACAGGTTGGGTAAACGAACTCCCACACGTGCTATGGGCACATCGCACCCTCACCAAGACCAGCACCGGCGAAACCCCTTTCAGCCTAACTTACGGCTCCGAGGCCGTAATACTCGCAGAAATAACATTCCCATCACCAAGGGTCCTCAACACCGCGCAAACCGACAATGACAGAGAACTGCGCCTCAACTTGGATCTCTTAGACGAAAGACGTGACATCGTCGCTATACGCGAAGCAAACTACAAAAAACAATTGGAGCGCTATTACAACTCCAAGGTCAAAACCTGCGCATTTGACATCGGCTTGCACCCAATTGGGAAGGGCCTTACAAAATTCAACAAGTACTAGGAAAAGGGGCATACGCGCTAGAAAGACTTGACGGCACACCCATACCTAGATCATGGAACGTAGCGCAGCTGCGCCCATCCTACTTGTAAACGTTTCAGTTTTCCACTACACTACTCTACATGTAGGCGCAGAAGCCACAAAATTTACTCCTAACTTATGAAGTTAATTTACCCTTCATAAAGATTCGACGCATTACTAACTTATGAAGTTAATTTACCCTTCATAAAGAATCGACGCATTACCAACTTATGAAGTTAATTTACCCTTCATAAATTTAGAAAAAAAAATAAACCTTTCGCCCAAAAATTGAGTAGTTAATTTACTCTACTCAACGGATGCTAAGGTTACTTACAATCTATGAAGTTAATCTACTCTTCATATATAAAGCAATCAACTACGCGCAAACACATAAAGATGGAGCCAAAAGACCAACTTATCATTACAAAAGAAGTCAACATTTACAAACACAAGAAAAAGATAAACTACTGAGGAGGCTCATCGGCCGTCCCCGAAGTACCCGCCCCCCAGCCCTCTCCTTCTCGGCGCGCTCACGCCCGACACGATCAGACTCCTCCACCCAACGCTTGAACCTGGCGATAGGGTCAGGGTCAGCCAAACAGTCTCTCACAACCTGCAGCACCGGAAACTCTATCTTCTCCAGCTTCTCAAGCTGCTCCATCAAGAGTTGGTCCGTATTCACATCCTGAAACGGCTGCTCCTCGACCGGCGCCCCATCCTTGGCGGCCAGATAACCCTCCAACCACCCGCTATGAACGCCCGTTGTGCGCGCCGCGTCAACAACCTCAGCAACTTGCTCACCCATCTTGGGCTCATTCCAGCAGCGGTCAAAAACCTACATATCAACAAAAGTTAGACTACGTAAGTCAACAAGAAGGACGAAACAAAGAGATAGCAAAATAAAAGGTAAACTTACCGCAGCAATCCCATCAGACATAACCCAGAGCGATTTCTCGCAGTATGCCTTCTGTGCATCCAACATCAGCGCCCTCTCCAGTTGCCAAGCCTCCCGCTCCTTCTCAAGGTCACTAACTTGACCTTCTAGCTTAGACACCCGCGTGGTCATCCTTACCACGTCGGCATCCTTTGCCTTAAGGTCACCCACCACCGTGGCATACTTAGAGGACAACTCCTCCACCTCATTGGCTTTCAACGCCACCGCCTTCTTCTCATCCGCCAACTGTAACATCACACAAATTTTCTTTATATATATATATATATATATATATATATATATATATAACTCCCTCGTTTATTCATCCGATTCATGTTTACAGTATCTTTACCATCCATTTTGTTAATTTTTTTTGTTTAAATAATGAAATATAATCAATATTAAATTGGATTGTATTAAAAATTCTGATTTAAAAACGTTAAAAAAAATGTTTGCCTGTGCCAGGATTCGAACCCGAGTCCCTGGCGGGCTAAACCTTAACCACACCACACAAACCACAACACCATTTGGTGTTTTGTGATGTTAATTAAAACCAATTAAACTTAAACCCTTTCAAGGTCCCTTAGTCAAACCTGAAAAGTCAAACGTAGTCTCCTAGTCAAGTCAAGTCAAAGTGTTAGTAAATATGGTCTCCTAGTCAAGTCAAAGTGTTAGTAAATATGGTCTTCTAGTCAAGTCAAAGTTGTTCCTAAATTCTAGCCTAGTCAAAGTAGTCCCTAATTACAACTCCAAATTTTACACTATAAATACACTAGCCTACCATTCAACTCTTTATACCATTCAAAAAAAAAAAAAAAACATTATTATCCCATCCCCCATATACTAAAGTTTTCATCCGTCATTATCTCCTCTAGCTAGTTTCGAGTTTTCCAAGGCATTATTACTAAGTGTTTGCACGCTCAATAAAACGCACGAACTCATTATGCACCTAAGGTGAGTTTACATAGCCCCTTTTTTTTCTGTTTTATATTTTTGGGGTGAAACATGTTTAAACATTTTATACACTATCATTTACCCATTCTTACATTGTTGAAACTTGCGATTCAATTACACTATCATTTACTCATTCTATCATTTGACTGTAACAAAAAGACACAGTACAATCATTAACATTGATCAAGCCGCCTGTTTAGATTATAGCGCTATTGGTCTAACAAACCCATCCCCCCGCATAAATTCAGGGATGATCGATAACAGTTACACTTTTACTAACTTGCGAGTTAGTTCTCAGTCGACACAAGGTTTGATTGTACAAAAGACGCATTGTTACATGTCGGACTCATATTCTATCATTACTCATTATTATACTTCAATCATGATTGATATGCAACATATTGTTTTCAATTAAATGCAAAACCTATGTATTCTCACCAACTATTTATAGTTGACCTCCCCATCTTTTCAACTTAACATGTTTCAGGTTTATTTGCTATTGGAAGTTGTACAAGTCTTGGAACACATGGGAGCTTTGGACCTAGTTTATAATAATCCACTTTTGTAATCTTTACTTGTAAGATGAATTGTAAATTGTTTAATATTATTCAACTTTCATTTAGTACCATGAGCTATTGAACAATCATCACTACGTGACACCTCGATGTTTCCGCCATTGGTTGGGGTGTTACACCAACGTTGCCTCAGCTTTCAGAAAAAGCTGACGGCGACGCTCCAACTCGGTATTAACAACCGCCGTCGATTTGGCCCAGCTCTTCTGCTTCTCCGCGGCATCAACATCCTTCTGACGCAAGTCGGACTCCAGCTTCCGAACCTGCTCCAAAAGACGCTTGCGCGCGGTCTCGTAGACTTCTTTCTCCCGGGCCAGACGCTCGGCTTCACCCGAAACCGACGCCCGCTCATCTAAAAAGTCACCCTCTCCCTTTTGCAGGGCATACAAGTTCCCTAGAGTCTGTGTCAGGTTCATACACATCTCTGAGAAGAGGGTGCTTCGGTCCTGAGACCAATGATGCGCGCGCTCGGCAGGCGGCAACGCATAACTGACAAACTCCTCTGCCACTAAGGGGTTGAGGAATCGACAGCTTTCGGTTATACGCAGTGTTGTAGAACTCGCTAGGCACTAGTCGGCCGGTGGGATGGGGACTAGCGATTAATCGGGATTAATCAAGATTAATCGGGATTAATCGGATTGGGGTTTTTATATGTAATTTTCAGTTTTTTTATATATATACACACATTTTTATAGGCAACTATTTTAAATAGACATGTTTTAACTCCTCATCAACCCATATTTTTTAAGTATACATGACTAATCGCAATAATATACATCGTTTGATTAGAAACTTGCCGGAATTTTACAAATTTTGGCCAGAATTTGTCCGAAAGTTGGCCAGAATTACAGATTTTCGCCAAAATCTTGCTAGAATCGTTTATTTTTGGTCGGCCGACTAGGGCCGATTAGGTCGACTAGGTCTGACTAATCCCGACTAGGCCGACTACCGATTAATGGACTGATTAACGAAAAATTACTCAGTAACCTACCGACTAACGATTAATCGCCGATTAATCACCGATTAATCCCGATTTTTACAACACTGGCTATACACCATCCAGGCGTATAAACCGGAGCGTCTAGCCGAAAGGCAGGACCACTCGAAGACGCCACCACGCCTTCAGTCTTCTTCATTTTCGGGTCATCAACCCCACCGCCCAGAGAAGACGCATCCAACACATCCTTCTCGCTCAGATCAACCAAAGGGGGCTCGGTCAGCGACCCCTCTCCACCTTGAGCACCCATCCCTTGGGCCTGCTCCTTCTTGATTCGCACCAAGTCCTCGTGTTGCTTTAACAACACCAGGCGGCGCTTCTCCTCCTCTTTAGCAGCCAGCTCGGCCAAGCGCGCGTCCTCAGCCCGCTTCTGCTGCAGCTCCACTTGTAGAGACCGCGCTTCATCTGCCTTCTTCTTCGCAGCGGCCTCTGCAGCACGCTTCTCTTCCTCCGCCTTACGGTTCACCTCCTCTTGACGCGCAGCCTCAGCCTGAGACTGCTCTTCCTCCAACTTCTTTTTTCGTTCCTCCTGGTACCTTTTCACAGATGGAGGAATCGAACCTACAAGCAAAGACAAAGTCAAAACCATAAAGAAATAAGAAAGAAAAATACAAAAAGAACCATCAGAAGGTACTTACTGCTCAACTTCTTCAACGCCTTCTTATAAAAAGGCTCCCGCACAGGCGGGGGGCCACATCAACGCTCCCCGTCGCCGCGCGCTTGGACCACCAGCCACATCCTCCTCCACCGCCTCCGGCTGTTTACGCTTGTGACCTACAAACAAGGAACAAAACAGTCAAACAAACATAACAAAAACCAGAAGCACAAGAAACAGCAACACTTACTCTCAGTGGCCAGGCCCTCAGCAGCGCTGGCTTCACCAGCCGTTTCACCACCTTGCACCCCGGCCGCCGACGCACTCCCTCCAGCGCCACCTGCAGAGCGACGTGGACGATGATTTAAACCAGATGATGACCCACTGGACTCATCGTCTGACAGAAAAAACGTAATCCACCCCGGCCGCCGTTTTCATGGACAACGGCTCAGGGTTGATAAGGAAACCCACTTCAAGGTTAGAGGGCGCACCTTCCATCGGGCCGGGGAACATAAAGTTCTCCACCAACAGCTCTAACTCTGAAACGCCCCCATCAGGCACCGCCACATACATGGTCTTCACGGCACGGGCGACAAATGACTCAAACAGCAACTCACACTCTTCGATCTCTCCACAAAGGACACCCACCCAGTTTCCTTCACCTCCAGCTTGTAGAACACATTGAAGTGTTCAAAAACCGGCTGCCTCCTCAACGACCGGCAGGTGGCCTCGAAGTGCATGACCCTCATCACCCCAAAAGGGCTCATCTGAGAGACATGCACCCCATACCTCTGAAGAACAGAGATGAAAAACCGGGACACCGGAAGCCGGAATAACCCCTTCTGAAAATATGCTTCATATAGACATATTTTCCCCTCCGGACAGTCAACCGGAGTCTGCCCCTTCGCCGGCAGCTCCGGGTCCCACTCTTTGAGAATATTAAACTTCTTGACCAAAGACCGGAACTTATCTTTGGACCAAGAAATTTGGGCATCCTGCATCGACAGCTCAACCTTCTTCTCTTCAGATGACATCGTCGGAGAAAGGAAAATAAACACCAAAACTCTGATTGATCGGAAAAGCTAAAACTCGCCGGTGATAACTTGAAGAAAAGTTTTCGGAAAAGGAGGATGAAACGAATGAAGGACTAGAGATGAGTATTTATACCCATCGCATTAAATGCAGGTCATCATAACAGGCAGGCTTTTCGCGCAAGGGTCCAATCACAGACGGACACGTCGCACAGCCCACGTGACCAAAACGGCCCACGCGCCGCGCCTGGCTCACTCGCGAGACGGTTGTTCTACCCCAGCTCGCAATCGATGCCGATGCTTGACACGTGTACGCCCACGTTCAAAACCACCATACACAGCTGTCCTCATTCACCAGATGCATGACACATAGCGGTCTAGCAACTCAACAGTCACAGTAACTGTCAGACACGTTCTCCAAGGCAGGTGTACTAACCGTCAGACACGTCTTTTCAAATTCAAAACATTCCCGCCTTCAATTCACACAAATTCCAAAGAGACAAATTCAATGCGGAGTAAATGCAGGCGCAGACAGCGACAAAAAACCACTTTTCACAACTTCTGGCCGCGCAAACAGGCCCAATGCCTTTTTTGGCCCACCGCCTACGCGCCAGACAGAATTTTTTGAAAAAATACATTTCCACAACTTCTGGCCGCACAAACAGGCCCAATGCCTTTCTCGGCTCCCCGCCTACGCACCAGCCATAAAATTTTGAAAAAAATACATTTTTACAACTTCTGGCCGCGCAAACAGGGCCAATGCCTTCTTTGGCTCCCCGCCTACGCGCCAGAAAGAAAATTCTGAAAAAAATACTTTTTCACAACTTATGGTCGCGCACCCAGGCCATACGCCTCTCTAGGCCCAACGCCTGCGCACCAGACGCCTATCTAACTCACAGGTCCCACAATACACGCACATCCCGTCATACGCCCACAGCTTGATCACTGTGCGCGCACCAGTTGACGAAGGTCATACAAAAAATCACACATCCACTTTGGTACATGAAAACCCAGTGACGACTGGATGTCACTCAAAGTACACTTGTGAAATCAAGTCCAGCACTCCCCTACCAAAGGTGCATGCAAGCACTAGACTGGGGGGACTTGAAGGGATATGGTATCAAAACATTACAAATACCATATCATCACCCACCTAGAACAGGCTTCGCCAGACGCCCATCCGCCCGTTCTACGTAAGCGGATCGTTTAGCGCCCATCCGCCCGTTTTACGTTAGCGGAACATCTGGCGTCCACTAGTCCGTTCTACGTCAGCGATACATATGCCGTCTGACGCGAGCATTTAACACTCGTTCTACGTCGACGGAACATCTGGCGTCCACCCACCCGTTCTACGTCAGCGATACGTCTGACGCCAGGCGCAAGCTTTACCAACATACTCCAAAGCTTCCTCAGCAAGCTATACCAACACAAGTGGAAGATACCTTTTTGGGCAGCCTCGGGACTCACCCCTGCCCCAAACAAAATATCTCTGACACAGCAGGTGGCCCGTCAGAGTTCCTCTCCAATCAGAGACTGCTCCCAGTCTGACGAACAGAAAGGACGACGACGTGGCAACCTCCTAGCCAAGACATCTTCCTGACAAGGCAGACTTTCTCAACCCACCTCGACGTCCGAGAAAGGGGTAACTGTCCACCGTCCTTGATCTACCAATGGGCAGGCACCACGTGTCCACCGCCCATCAGCGTCCATTCACTGGGCGCCACGTATACAGTCGTCAGGACGGTAACATCCCCCCTTAGTGTTTTACTTTCTCCTTTTTACCAAAACCCACTTGCACCAAATGGGCCTAAGGACTTGGGCCGGATTATGGAGACACCTCCACCTGGGCCGGGCCCCGTTAAGGGTAGAGGATGGGCTGAGAAAGTAGGATATCCAGGTACTATAAAAGGGGGAGCTCCTTCTCCTTTTATTGGCATCTAATATCTCACATACTTTCACTCAAGAAGCAGACGAACTCTTTCGTATCTTCTTCAACCCTTTGTTTATTTTACTAACCTTTAGAGGCTCGGCTCTTCTAATTGGTAGTCTCTTGAACCCTTGGTCTTATTCTTAGACCCTCACGTATTTTTATAAACACACTCTCTTTATAAAGTACCGTAGAACCACCCATTGGGTTAGCGCCTGTTCGGTAATCCAGTATCCGTGTTTCTTCAAACTTTTTCCCAAAACAGTCACAACCACAAAATGGCTACCGCCAATCAGACACCAAAAGAACCACCTAGCCGTTGTCGCCATCTCATTTTCAAGCCAACATCGTTGCAGCACGCGTGTTAGCAACCGTTGCCCAAATCTGTGGTTTAGGGTTTTGAAACGGAGAAGACAGAGATGAAACAACAACAAAGCATGGATAAAGTTGTACGGCCACCATGTTTGCCGGTTTGCATAACAGGCAAGCGAAAGCTGTGGTGGTTCAATACTTACCAGTGGAGAAGATGTGTGCGTATGTATGGAAGGGCAAAATTGTACTTTCGTTGTGTCTCCGACAAAGCACTGCGCCGCCGCCGTTAGTTGACTGTTCCCGTGGCCAAATCGAAAAGCCGAAACTTTGTTGTGACAAGTTGGAAAAGGAAAAGGTGGCTTTTCCACCGACTGTTAAGGATTAACATATATATATATATATATATACACACACTAATTTCTAGACACCCCAATTTGTGCAGTACTATAACATGAAAGCTAGCCATTTCCGAGACACGAATATAAATGGGACGAAAAAATGAACGAGATCAAAATGAGAATTCTTATCCCAAAAAGAGGGATCATATGGCAAAATGGACTTAAAATTTCATATAACTACTTGAATGAAGTGTTGCCTTTCGACTTCTCCAAAGTACGTAGTTACGTACATAGCCTACAAATTAACTTGATATTTCATTACCATATAACTTGTGTACTATCTATTAACACTAATTGTACACTTAATAAGGACTTTTGACGCATATATCCATGAATGAGTATGGTTGTCAAAGAGCGAATTTGTATAGGATAAACTTTTGTTTTACATATGAAATAGTTTTACTAGTCAGAAAAAAAAATAATAATAAGGCAACAATTCTGATTATCCCATGATTGGTGAGAGGTAACGCAATACAACTTTTAGGGGTAACACAAAAGAATTTTCATGGGTAACGTGATACAATTTTTTTTTTCGTCGGAGTAATTGACCCGCTACCCTCCCATGACATGTCCTCCCCATACTAAAGAAATCGTGGGCCCAAATGAATTGTTGATGACAAGCAAAGAGTTTGAATTGCCTTTTTGTTATTTATTGACTTATATGTCCACATCAGCTATGCAATCGTCAATGTATGCGTCACTCACAACTCTTTTAACATTTCATATATTGAAAATTTGAAACTACCAAGACTAACCGCACTATGTAGCGGGGTTATGATTGATATTGGTTTAGTTTGATACGATACGAAGACTTAGTATACCAACCGAAAGAAATTTGACTAAGAGTATATCGACACATATTTTTCAATTGAAATCAATAAAAAAAAAATATTTACGTAAGACGGTGTCTATGTGACACATTAATCTATGTAAAAATTATATGGAAATATTGAAGACTGCATGTTGCAAGGGTAATGCTCGAAATCAAAGAAAAAAATTATAAACAAACGTTCACCATCTACTTTATAAACCTACTAGTTGATTATCTTGGGAGGGTCCCGGGGTTGAAAAACGTAATTTGACGTGATAACCTATTGCAAATGGCTCAAGTTAACTAAACACAAAATTCCTCAATTATTGCATGTCCTTAATATTCTAATTAGTAATAACTCATATTCTATAACCTAAAACTTAATCAGTAATCATCTAAAGATTCAATTATATAAAGCAATTGACTTTTTCCAATCTAAATAGCTCACATTAGCCTAACCGTGCGTAGGAAATATGAGTGATGGATGGAGTAATGGGAGCACCAGTGCATCTTGAAACATGCTCCAATAACGACCGTTTGATGTTTGAAACTAAAGAGATCTCCTTGGCTAAAGGATACTCTTGTGCATATTAAGCTACACTCTTTTCCACCAATAACACGTTTGGACAGTGAGCTTCTATTCTTGAAACAATCCTTAAGGTTCGTTTATCTCGCCTTCACTTCTCAACCGTCGATCTATTCAAACATTTATTAATTTCAAGTTCTAAATCTATATCTATATCTATATATATATATATATATATATATATATAGGGTGAGGTTCTTGTACAAAGGCCATATTTTGTGAGAAGTGTGAGAAGGGTTAAAAATTGATATGTAGGCATCTTTTTTTTAACTTAGTCCTGATGTTTTGGATTGTTTTGCCTAGAAAAACACCAAACATAACAATTAAAAACTGAAAACAATGTATTTTAGGCTTAAAACTTAAAACACCATGCTAAGAACATTAAGTAGTGTGTTTTAAGTGTTAAGTAGTGTGTTTTAGCTGTTTTTTAAATTTAATGACTATATTACATTGCATTGTGTTTTAGATTGTTGTGTTTGGTATTTTTCAAGTTAAAACAACCTAAAACATCATTCCTAAATTCAAAACATGATGCCTACATGCCAATTCTTAATCCTTCTCACACTTCTCACGAAATATGTCCTTTGTACAAGAACCTAAACCTATATATATATATATATATATATATATATATATATATATATATTGTAAAGGGATTAATCCTACATGTCATACTCTTATGCAATCTCTCCTTTGAGAGATGCCACATAGGATGTGATGTGGCAACTCTAAACCAATTAAAAAAAGAAATAAATATGATTTAACCTAATCTATTAAATACCTAATCTACTAAATCTAAATATTAAACATTTATTATTTTATCTCTTGTGTTTCTCCCATAACTATTAAAAGTTAATATCTTTTATATACGAGATTTTTTAAAGAAAAAAAATTACACCAAATTAACGAGCGTTTTATAACCCTTAGACTAATGCGTTCGATATTTCAATAATTAACTTTTTTTTTCTTATTTCATGTTAGTTCTTTTTAGAATGATCGATTACAAACTTCCGAATTCATTTGTAATGGCACTAGATTTATACCCCGGCGCAGAGATTCGTTTTTTTTATATTTGAATATGATAACTTATGGCAGAGATTTGTTTAAAATAATAATAATAATAATAATAATATATTTTATTATGTTATATTAGATACTTCAACCCGGGACGCTCCCGGGATAAAAACTAGTTGTTCAATATTTCTATTAATTCATATGCCTGAATCTTTTTTTTTTATAGTAAATAATAATAATAATAATAATAATAACAACAACAACAACAACAGTCTGAAAGGGACCTGATTAACCTTACCAAAGATCTTGGCTACTACATAAAAAAGAGGAGGAGGAGGAGCGGCGGCGGAGAGTGGTGGTGGAGGTGGCGGCGACTAGAGAGGAAGAGGAGGGGGAGAGAGAGGTGAGGTGAAAGTTTTGTTTTGGGGTTTGTGATGAGAGGAGGCAATAGAGAGAATAGAAAGATGGAAGAGATAAAAAATGAAGGGAAGAAGGATTAGGGTTTAAAAAAAGATTTAATATAATAAAATGAAAAATTAAAAAAAAAATTCTTGCACCTTATTATGCCACGTGGCACAATCAAAAGAGGGTTGAGGCCACTATTGAATGTCACGTCAGTAAACCGGTCATAGGGGGTCGAAACCGTAAATACAAAAAAAAAAAAAAACACAAAGTGTTCAGGTAATTCATTAATCATGTATAGTCAAGTCACTAATTATGTTCAAATCAGTAAATATGAATTCTATTTTCAACATTTGTTAGAATTGTAGTTGTGCATTGTTTTATGTTAGGTATTAATATTAGAGTTATACATTATTTAAGGTTAGGCGTTAACATTAGAGATACATTGTTAATTGTTTTTATTTAGGTGCTACCCGAAGCTTTCCTGTATAACTAGAAAGCGCATCTATCTATTTCATATATAAAATTGATATGTCATAATAGATTTCTCAATCTTGGAACGTTCCCGGTGTATAATCTAGTAAGAGTTTAATATGAAAAAATAAAAAAAGAAAGAAGGGATTGAACCTGGTGAACCTCTCAAAAGTAAAATGCAAAGCTACTAACTCAATTTATTTGTGTTGATTTCTGCTCAGAAAATATATAAATATACATTACCGCGTGTAAAGGGAAAAAAAACGGGAAAATCACCAAATTAGCCCGTTGACTAAGTGATTTGCATAAATAGCCCCTTGACCCGTCTCCTAAAGACGGGTCACACTTTCCAAGACGTCTCCCGAGACGTCTCCCACTCCAACCAATAACTTACCGCCACCTCATCACCCACTCACTCTCTCTCCTTTTCTTCTCCTCTTTCTAATAATTACCCTGACACTCTCTCTCCTCTCTCCTCTCTCTCCCGTCTTGGAGACGCCACCCACCCACAATTGTTACCGTAGGAGCTGATCTTCAACGAAGATCCAGGATGATGAACACATTCCCTTTGACCAACAGGAGCTGATCTTCAACGAAGAGGTTCTTGACAACAAATTTACCCTTTCCAACCTCCACATCAAGGACAAATCCATACTAACAGTCCTCTGTTGTTGAAAATGGCTGGAAGTCAACAGGTCACGGTTCAGACACCGTCTTCTTCCTAAAGTTCTTGACAACAAATTTACCCTTTCAACAAGTAAATGTTAATAATATGTTCACTGGAGGTCTACATCAACAGACAACGTCTTCTTCCTAAAGTATTACAAGCCTATGTAATACTACGGCTAGACCAGAGAGTAGAGAGAGAAAGACGGAAACAGAAGGGCCGGTCACTTCGTCTTCTCCGGTGAGTTCTCCGTCTTCTCCGACGAATTTTACGGTTTTTTTCTTGTTCTTCGTCTTCACCGGAGACGTCTTCCGAGACGTCACCGGAAGCGTCTCTGAGACGTCACCGGAGACGTCTCTGAGACGTCACCGGAGACGTCTCAGGTCTGTCTCACGTCTCAGGTCTGTCTCGGGATCAACAACGACACGTGGCGGTCCTCTGTTGGCTGAAATGGGAAGCCTCTCGGGAGACGGTTCAGGCATGTTGGGAACCGTGACCCCTCTCTCCAAAGAGGGTGGAGAGGGCTATTTGTGCAAAACGCCCGGTCAACGGGCTATTTTGGCCATTTTCCCAAAAAAAAAAGAGAGAAAATAGTGGGTCTCATGTGATGACCAATTATTGGGCCACATATAAGTTAACGTACATCTGGTTTGTAAATGTAACGCGTATAATAATTAGATGAACTTATATTCACATCAGCTATACAATCTTCAATGTACGCGTGACTCACAATTATTTTGACCTATCATATTTTATAAGATTAAAAACGAACAGAAGTTAGTTGCTGATGAATAAGTATAGGATATTAGATAACCTTGTACCTGCACGCGGCAGGTATAGAACCATGAATTAGTTTAGTATATGTATTAATTCATGAAAGATGTGGATGAGCCCAGAGTAAAGAATCAAGAACATTATATATATCGAACTAGTTGATTACCCGGGTAGGTTCCAGTGTTGAAAAATTTAACATGATTTAATAAAAAAATGATAAAAGAAGAAAACTCAAATCACGAATTGTCATCAAAACTATAACACCAATTATCTACTATCAGAACAAAAAATATAAACCATTTCGACTGTTACCGTATCCCCTAACCGCCTAAGATGCTACCATCTTAATTATATTGGTCCTCTAATCACTTGGAACAAAAATATTCAAAAACAGTTGTGTTTGGAACCTAACTTAAGACTATCCATTGTCGGTCGTGAGCGAGCAGGCGCGAGCGAGCCTGGTGCTCACCCCAGCCACAACAGCCCCACGTGAACAACCGCGGCGCGAGTACAGGCAATGGTGGTCGCGTGCATTAACGGGAGAAAATGAGCTTTGGTCGCTCCTGTGCTCACCCTTAGCCACAACGGGGTCAAGTGACTCGGTAAATTACGTAATGAATGATGAGTAATGACTTAATTCTAAACATATTGGATGGTTTAAGCGTTAATGGTTGCACTTAGGTTGTAGTCAAGTTCATATTCTTTTAAGTTTCCTGGATACTTTGGATTGTGCTACTAACTGCTTACAGATAATGACTAAAAGTTTGTTTGTATTGTAATCCCTATTTTCTTAGAAAATTTATTTGGATTTATAGAAGTGGTAATTTAGTTTTTTGATTTCTTGCAGCTATTACCAAATATGCGGGTTAATACGCTTAATAATTTCTCCGTTTTTTATATAGCACTATGGACTCGTTGGAAAAAATTATAAAACGCTCGTTAATTTGGTCGTTTGTTTTCTCCGTTTTTATATATCACTATGGTACTCGTTGGAAAGATAATAAAACGATTGTTAATTTGGTGTAATTTTTTTTTTAAATTTTTTTCCTAAAATATCTCAATAAGTAAATCTTTTATTTTAAATTCTAAGATATGTATATCTTGTATAGGGTTTTAATTAATTTTATTATTAGATTTTAATAATAAAAACAAAATAAAAAAATTAAACACTTTCACCTCATTATGCCACGTGACACATTCAAGAGAGGGTTAAGGCCACCATTGAATGTCATCATCTAAGTTCAATTCTTTAATTAATAGTTATAGATTTTTGATTTCTTGCAGCTATTACCAAATATGCGGGTTAATACGCTTAATAATTTCTCCGTTTTTTATATAGCACTATGGACTCGTTGGAAAAAATTATAAAACGCTCGTTAATTTGGTCGTTTGTTTTCTCCGTTTTTATATATCACTATGGTACTCGTTGGAAAGATAATAAAAGGATTGTTAATTTGGTGTAATTTTTTTTTTTAAAATCTCGTATATAAAAGATATTAACATTTAAAAATTATAGGATGAAACATGAGAAATAAAAATCTAATTTTGTTTTTAAATTTTTTTCTTAAAATATCTCAATAAGTAAATCTTTTATTTTAAATTCTAAGATATGTATATCTTGTATAGGGTTTTAATTAATTTTATTATTAGATTTTAATAATAAAAACAAAATAAAAAAATTAAACACTTTCACCTCATTATGCCACGTGACACATTCAAGAGAGGGTTAAGGCCACCATTGAATGCCATCATCTAAGTTCAATTCTTTTATTAATAGTTATAGATTATAGATAATAGGTTATAATCCCCGAACATGTATATATGTAGTTGTATATAATTAGTAATAAAATAATTAAATAAATATATCTTTAAAAAATCATTAATAAAATAAATATATCTTTTAAAAAAACTCATTTATTATACAGGCTAATAAAACCCATGTCATACACAGTTAAATAAATATAATGTAATCACGTCCTCAAAATATGTCTTTAAAGAATAAACTCTAATATACTATTTACTTATTATTATAGCAAAATACTTTGTTTTTTATTTATTAGATCATGTGTAATGGTTGGTAAAATTTGGTGAGTGAAAGGGACATTTTTTTGACACTTAGCAATGTGGGCCACTTGGTGGGTGAAAAGGGCTTAAAATGGGTAAGGGGTGTAATTGTGGGTGAAAGGAGGTGAATATATAATTATATTAAATTTGAATTAAAAAAAGAAAAATAAATATAAATGAAGTGGATACATCTGATTGGCCCATCCAAAAAATTCACTCGGCGAAATATTTAGCGGGGCATGCCTTAGCGCCCCATTCACCAAGAGGGGGCGGTGTTCCAAGGTGAATGGGGTGAAATTTACCATTTCACGCCCAATTCACCAACGACTACATATGGTCTTATAGGTTAAAACATGACACATGGTTTGGTTACTAATATGCTAAAAAATATAATATTGACAAATTAAATATTAAATAAATAAGAAAGAAGGTAAAAGTAATGTAAAAACTAATGATTTAATATTTTTATTAAACTAGCAGAAACTCGCGCGTTGCAGCGGAGCTGCACGTTGTTTAGCTGTTGCATTTGGTTAATCGTCTCGCTATTGTTTTCTGTTTGATTTGAAGCGTTGTCAAAATGGCGAGGAAAGTAAAGTGAGAATCTATGCCGGTTTGTTGGAGTACCTAAGTAATAATATGTTAGATATGTGTCTGGTACAAAATTCATTTATGCGAGCGAGATATTATAATGTGAACCCGTGCGTTGCATCGGAATCGACAATTTACAGTGGTGGGAATCATTGATGCACTTTTGGTGAGTGTAATATAACGTGCCAAGCCATAAACACCTAATATATTTGTGTATTACGAAAGTTTTAAGAACAAAAAACATCAATTATATAGACATAAAGGCATTCCCTACTTGTTAAACAACCAAAATCATTAACTAATTGTAAATGCAGCCGAGAAAAGTTTAACAATCAAAATCATTCCAACAAAAGTTAAGCTATGAACGATCATCTACTTGTCTGTTATTAAAGCCTTTTTTAATCATATCGAGCATCAATTCTCTTATGAGCATTTATGTATCGTCCTTTAATTTTAAAGCCATTTTAACAACTCTCATGAATAGCAAAGCTTCATCTTGAAAGTCATTTTTTGATACACATTTGATATTGGTAATCTGTGAAAACCTAAAGTCACCAATATTAAACATGAAAGATTGGATTTAACACTCGGAATTATGGAAGATAATTTGTTTCTATTCTAACCTCTTCAGTAGAAGCATTGTAGTACCAAATTCTAAACTTTTGCAGGCACGGAGAGGGTTATTTGGGAATCTTAATCCTTCTCACAACGTTTACCGTTAGTTATACTAAGGGTCGGAGCTGAGGTGGTTGCGGTTTTGTTGCTGGACTTAGGTCTGCAGGAACGTTGTAAAAAACAGAGAGGGTTAAGGGAAACAAGTTTGGGTCGTGGTTTTTGGGCCCTTAAACAAATGTGTTCTGATAGGTTTCAATCTAATTGCTTTGATGATGATTGAATCACATAAAATGGGTTGAATTGAGTAGTTAGTTACAAGTTAACGATTGGCCAACCGTTTCTCTTTTCCACGTCGGTTCCCTTTTCTATGACGATGTGCATACATACGGGAATAAGATGAATGACATGTTTCTTTTCTTGTCTTATTCACCTTTTATATTTCTATTATTATTATTATTATTTGTTTATTCATTTGGATGTGTAAAAATATCATATATATTTTTTGTCTTTTTGTGCATTTAATCAATAGAATAGTTATTTAATTGTTGTATTAAATTTGTCTTGTCAATTTAATAAAATTACAATTTTGCCCATATAAATAAATATGAAATGACTATTTTACCCGTCCAGCACCCATTATATAGTAAAAATAAGTATAGATAGAAAAGATGAACGGAAAAAATATACTAGATACAATAATAATAATATGGATAGTTTTCCTTGGAAGTTTGGGCTAGGGTCAGCTCGTGGAGTAAATTGAGTCCTATTTATGCTTTTGATGTTAAAGATCTATTGACGATGGTAGAGACTCAAACAAAGGCAAGCAAGGATAAGTACATTCTAAGAGGCATCATATTCACTACAATGTGAGTCATTTGGAATGAACGGAATGCAAGAGTTTTTAATAGAAAGTCGCAGAGAGCCATTGAGGTTATGCAAACGGTTATGTCCATGTCGTTCTTTTGGTTTCGGTATAGATCTAGATTGAAAGGTAGTAATTGGAATGGTTGGTGTAATTACCCTTTAAACTTAATGTAATGTCGTTTGGCCCGGAAGTCCCCGTTTTAAGGGCCATTAGTGGCGTTTGTGTTTAAATGAAATTTACCTTTAAAAAAATAATATGGATAATGATTTGATTTAATAAACACTAGGTTATATACTCATGTATCACATAGGTTGAACAACTTAAATTTAATATGTATAAATATATAAATGTAGTTAAGATAAATTAAATTACATATTATATTAAAAATAATTTCTTTTAAACAACCGACAAAAATATAAATTATTAATCAACCTCTAAATAATTTGTTATAAAAAAATCATCTTCATGTAAAACTTTTTTCAAACATTTCAAAATATATATTTCATATTATGATTGATAGGTTTTAGATTGCAGATACAACAAAACAAACAAATCAAAAGTAATAAGAGTAATGATGTTTATACTAAGATGTAAAAAATGAAATTAACGTTATGACGGACGGTTAATCATGCATCAGGTGGTGATGTTGATAGCCAAAAGACAAGGGGGTACATGCACCAATCGGGTTTGTCCCGATTGCTAAGTTTTATGTGCCTTATGTCTAAGGCTTGATACAAAACCACTATTGAGCTGGTGGTCTCACTGGAAGCAGCCTCTCTATTCCCATGGGTATAAGTAAGGTTGTCTACATCTTACCCTCTTCAGACCCTACCATAGCTTTTGCTATTGGTGGGATTAAATGAGTATGATGATGATGATGTAAAAAATGAAATTAACTTAGGGGGAAGGGGCACTACCATTGAACTTTTTTCACTTAACTGATTTTAATCAATCCTGCACTGCTACATCAGTTCACTGAATCACTTTTTTGGAGGCAACACTTAACTGATTCACTTCACTGAAATCTTTATTTTTTAGTTTTCCTTTTTTTTAATTACCGTTTTATCTAAATTTACTCGTCGCCTTCTTCCTCCTCATGCAGCAGGTCCGCTTGTCTTTTGTTGATGATGACTGGAGGTGGGACGGCAACGACAACGACATCTTCACAGTTGCTGACTTCAAAACATTACTTATCAAACAGGAATAAACGAAGGGAGTTTTATATGCATTGGTTAGCTTGGATTCCTTTAAAGGTCAAAATTTTTGTTTGGAGAGCCGAGATGGACCGTCTTCCAACTCGTGTGGCGCTGATTAGACACAGAATAAATGTACCATATTCGACTTGTGTGCTCTGTGAGGTGGATTCTGAGACATTTTTGGATATATTTACTGGATGCGGTTTTTCCTTTGGGATTTGGTCTTCTATTATAAGATGGTGCACGTTGGATACGCTATTTGCTCTGGAGATAAAAGACCTTTTGAATATGGCCGAGGACAGAAAAGGAAATGCTTGGGTCAAGAAAGTCATTCATGGTATTGTTATGATAACGATGTGGGTGATTTGGAAAGCTCGGAACGAGAAGTTGTTTAGGCGAAAGGAGGCAAATGTGGTCGAAGTTGTTGCTAGTATTAAATCCTTGGCTTTTTTTGTGGCTTAGGCCTCGCTCCAGATTTAAGAATATTCTATGGAAAGATTGGGTGTTAAATCCGTTGTATATGTTGTAATTGGTTGGTGGTGGTCCTTACTTTGAGGACCACTTGCGTTTTTAATGAAGTTCATCTTTAAAAATAATAATAATAATAATATAATTAAAAAATAAAATAAAAATAAATCCAATAACCCATTTAAATATTGTGGTTAAAATCGTGTGAAATTATATAATATTTCTTATAAATGGGGTTCATTCCTTTTAGCAAAGTCAAAGTATTTAAAAACACTTAAGGTTGTGGCCGGCCCAATGGGCTTCCAAGACCAAGCTAGAGCCTAGGCAACCAAAAAATTAGGGCCCCTAAATTTTAGTTTTACAGAAATCCAGAAGTTTAATGTAACATTCGTATTTTTCGTATTTTCCATTCTAGTCCTTATATTCTTGTATCTTTCCATTTTATACCCTTGTAATCCCGAGCTTATGATCAATGGAAAAGTATTTTATCAATTGCATTTAACCTTAATCTATAAATTCTACGCGACGCAAACTTTATGTAGTGTCGCGTGATTTTTAATTTTCTTGTATTATGAATGCTATATTTAAACAAATTCCAAGCTTGCCGTTACTCGCTTCTTTTATGTTACTCATACCAATTTATGACGAGTCGCCATTATATTTTATCCTATTCAATTTAGACTTTATAACAAGAAACTTATTTAGTTAAGATCTTAATATATATTTATTATTAATAAAACATATATATATATATATAATAATAATACAAAAAAAAACATAACATGAAATGTTATGAATCATAATTGCCGTCCATTTTTTGTTAGTCATTTATTTTTTATTTTTTTCTTTTTTCTTTAAGATATAATTACCACTTAATTAACTTCTAACCACCCTAATTAATTCATTAAATACCCAATCCCTTCACCCCAACTATAAATACACAACTCCTACCTATTCTAACACTTGCTCATTTCTAAATCCTCTCTAAATCTCCAAATCTCTCAAGAATTCTCTCAAGAATAAGTGAGTTTCTCACTTCACCTTCAACCTCTCTTCTACTTTCTTCACTCTCCTCTTCTTCAAACCCTTTGAGGAAACCTCTAGGACCTCTCTCCTATTTGCCATGGCAAATAAACATGAGTAGGGCACCAATTTGAGGCCTCAAATGTGGTCATCTTCTATTATCTTTTATGCACTAGGTTGTTAATAATACCAACCAAGTTCACCAACAACTCAATGATGGAGGGACTTGTGTTATGGTTCATGGTTGACAAAAGGAAGGCCAAGGCTCATCCAAACTAAGTCACCATACCCTACTTCTTAAGTTATATTATATAAATACTAAATTATATAAACTCTACTAATTTAATAACTCGGAAAGGTTTGTGGATACATCCCTACCTTACCAATGCTTGACTCTCATAACCATCCGAATCACCTCTATGGTGGTTTGTGTTTTGGTTCGCCTAAAAGGCTTGCTTGACTCTTATGACCATCCGAATCACCTTCATGGTGGTTTGTGTTTTGGTTCGCCTAAAAGGCTTGCTTGACTCTCTTGAATCTATAACCTAAACTCGAATCTAAGACCCTTTATTTTTTTTATTCTAGTTAACCAAGGCTAAGGAACTAATCCCCCAAGACTCATTCTTTTAGAACCTTACTAAACGCACCCAAAGGTGAGTCCATACTTGTCCCCTTTTTACTCTTTATCACTTTTGGGGTGTAAACATGTATCATATGCAAAACACACTAATGCTTTCATAAACACACATGCTCAATCTATTAAATATACTTATATGCTACTTGCCATGCTTATGATTCTTAGATACTTAAACATAATTCATTAACTATTATTAGCCCACTTAACATGTATAGCGCTATAGGACTAGCACACCGCCCCCTTTATGGGTCATTGTTAAGATTTAAACGGCCTAACATGAATATGTTAGGTATACGCTGTGGTACTCGCGGGTTTGAGTTATGTCTTTTGTATGATAGGTATGTGCAATGCTATAGTATGAGATTTGAGTAAACCATTCTAAAATACTATGTATGTAAACTAAAACTAGTATGCTCACCAATGCTTTATGTGTTGACGGATATTTTATACATGTTGCAGGAAATGTTTGATGCAAGATATTCAAGAAATCTACTTAGGATTGGACTAGAAACTCACGCTAGTTTAAGTTCTATACTTTGATGTCGTATTTCTCTTTTCATGAAAAAAAAATTTGTATTCTGTTATCTTTTTAGACGATAATTATGCTATGAATGAAATTTTATCTTTAAATCATATTGTCACGAATTCTAGTGTCATGAAGTCTTTGAACAATCTATCACAAGTCTCACCTCGATGTTTCCGCCATCGGTTGGGGTGTGACATTTAAGTATGTTTAACTGCTCAAGAATCAAGCAAAGAATCCAATAAAATGGACCAATAAGTACAATAAGGCCCAAAATAAATCTGAATAAAATTAGAGCCTCAACTTGAGAATACATTAAGGGGGAAATTGTACGGCTGTTATACTATAAACATCGATATGAATTAATATTTATTCAAATTTGACCACGGGAAAATACAACTAAAATGATATAACATCACTAGTACTATAGTAGTAAGACCATACGTAATGGAAATGAGTTTTGGGCGTTATTGGGGCAAATAACCCCCCAGGTTATTTGAACACCGCCCCCTAGAGGTGGTTTGGGCGTTTTTGGGGGAGTTGTGAAAATTTTCACGGCGTTTTTTTTTTCGCAAATCACATTTCATCTTCCATTTTTTTTTATTATTTTGGACCAATCAAAAAAATTAAATATTTAATATTAAATAATTTATGCCTCATGAAAATTTTCACCTCACCACTACACCCTCAAGCCCCTTTCACCCCTAGTGACCCCACATGCCAAGTATTAAAAAATGTCTCATACAAGTTGAAGATTTTCACCTCCCACTACACATGGTCTAATGGTCTTATGCAAGTCAAATTAAAAATCCAAAATTGGGCTTTATATTAATTACTATTTATTGCTATTTTTACACTCATTTACTGCTATTGTCGGTTAACTTCACAAATTATAAACTTTTTAGTTTTGGTTCCAAGCCTGGGTAAAGGAGAGGTTTTACCGTGAAAATTTGCTTCAAGAGGCCCCCGGCTTTTTAGTTCGCTTTGGGCCTCTAAAAACGTTGGGCCGGCTCTACTTAAGGTTAGAGGTTTTGAGTTTAAGCAAGATTTAAAAATATTTGAGACTCCGTATTTTTTTTCTTTTCTTTTTTTTTTTTTCCAATGACTACTATTATTGAATTTGAATATGAGTTTGTTAAAATGAGTACGTGAGTGTTTTCGACGCGGCTTTATGATGCAGGATAAGAACTGATAACGTAAATAATAATAAAAAAAATACCATTTGTGAAACCATAGGTGTAAGCTAAATGAAGAGAACAAGAAAATTGCGGCTAACAACGTTCACGTGCAGTCTACATAGTTAAAACTCAATTTATTCCCAGGATTTTGCAGAGTGAAGAATCATCACACACCACAAATATATTTATTTAATATTTGCCATTTATTTTGTACGGCGAAAAATATGTTTAATTATTGTTTGGTCAGCAGCAAGAACGTTACATGTATATAGTTTAATAATATTTATATATGCCGGCAAATATAAAGAAAAATAATATTTATATGGCATCTGCGTGTCCAATGATCCAGACAACACGCGTCAACTCATATTATTTGAAATGTTTTCTCAGTTATTGCCATTTGAGATAATGCTCAATTGTGTAAAAATGAAAACATTTTTTTTTGAAAAGAGACTTTCATTAAACCAACGAAAACCGACAACTATCTTCAAGGCGTAGAAAGAAGCCGAAAACCAAAACAACCAAAACAACCAAAACAAAATCACATTACATCAAAAGAACACCATCTAGCCCAATCCACTACCCCGTTTTTAAATCTATTCTTATACCAAAGAAACCCCACGGTTTTAATATCCGCCACCAAATCCGTCACGTTAGGAGTCTTGCTATGAAACACTTTGTCATTCCTGGCTCTCCACAGTCTCCAAGCAGCTATGATAATTATCCCATGTAAAACCAATTTTTTGTTGCCCACCACGCCACTATTCTCGTGTAAGTCAACCAAATCATTAACATGGAAAACGAACGGTCTAGGAATTTTACACCAAGCAGCAATCGAGTTCCAAACCCCCATAGCAATGCCACAACCGGTCAAAACGTGCTCTATGGTTTCGTCATAGGAGTCACACCACACACAGAACAAGTTATCAACATTAATGTTCCTACGCGCTAAACCCGTCTTGGTAGGAAGACGATCCAAGAAAGCGCGCCACATGAAGATATTGCACTTATTTGGGACCCAAGAACTCCATTTAAAACCGAACTCGACACCACCATCAACCGACCACGTAGCCACTTTTTAACAGTAGCAACGTTGAACTCCAAACTGGACCCATAGTGCCACTGCCAACTATCAGCCCTGTCCAACATGTTAACCGCGAGTAACTGAGCCTCTAACCTCTGTTTATCCAGCAACTCAGCTGCAGAAGAAGGCGCGCGTGACCAGTCCCATCTCACAATACAAGCGTCCCCTATGCACTGCATCCGACCTGCAATCAGCACCCGTTTGTGCTTGTCGAGCGCAAATAAAGAAGGAAACAATTGTTTAAGAGGTTGATCACCCAACCAAGTGTCCAACCAAAACCTGATCTGACCGCCGTTACCAAGAGAACCCCGAATGACACCATTTAGACCAACCCCATCAACCTTAAGTTTGTTCCAAAAAGAAACACAATTCTTCCATACACCCGTAATGGCGTTGTTAAGCGGTGCAACACCCCAACTTCTTGACGACCCATGAATGGAGACAATAACTCTTCTCCATAACGCGTTTTGTTCATTTAAAAAACGCCACAACCATTTGACAAGCAAAGCATTATTATTGACCTCTAGAGACGCTATCCCCAACCCTCCGTCTTTAATACCTTTAGTGACAACCTCCCACGAAACCCAACTCATTTTTCGCACATCCTCCGACCCACCCCATAAAAATCTGCGCATCAGACCCTCTAAAACATCCACCACCTTCTTTGGAGCTTTAAATAACGAAAAATAATACGTGGGCAAGCTATCCAACACCGACTTGATTAACGTGAGACGCCCGGCAATCGAAAGAGTGTTAGCTTTCCACTTAGATAGTCTCCGTTTAAAAGTAGAAACCACCGGGTCCCAATTCGACACTCTATTCATATTAGCCCCAACCTTTATACCTAAATACATGAAAGGAAAAGTACCTGCTTTACAACCCCCACTCCAAAGAGCACCGATTTATTAAGATTAATCTTCAACCCAGAGCATAAATAAAAAATGCGCAATATCCGCCTCATATTAATAAAATTGAAAGACGACCACTCCCCCATGAGCATTGCATCGTCCGCATAAAGCAAATGAGACATCACCGGACCATCATTTGGAAGCTTGACACCATGAAACGCGCCTATATCACAAGCTTGATTCATCATACCCGAGAGCGCCTCCATCAAGATAATAAACAAAAACGGGGAAAGAGGGTCTCCCTGACCAAGTAAGTTTTGTGTCGAATTTATAAACATGTTTGGCGCTCCGTGCCTGTATCAACCTATTTGGTTTACGGGATAACACACTTAAATCATCTATTTTCCTTTTAGTTTCCTAAATGGTATAATAATAATAATAATAATACTAATAATACTAATAATAATAATAATAATAATAATAACTAAGTGAAATTCCGTGTTAAAACACGAGAAGACTATATCATATTTTAAGATCTGTTTACTAAAGATCAGATCAAGAAGCCAATTGTCGGTTGTAAGGAAAATATGTTTAGTAAGATATGTTTCTACACGATAACAGTTGATAGTACTGATCAGATGTTTAATACTGAATGGTGTTACAACTACGGAGAGATAAATCAACAAACGCATGAAAGCTCTTTTGGGATAACATATATTAAAAAGAAACAGACAATCTTAATCTTCAACTGAGAATTTGTTACTCTGTATATTCTCTTTAGTAATATATGTTAATCTTCAAACAAATGTTCAACACCTTTGTTAACATATATTTAGCAGTTGACTTTAACAATAGACTATTAATTCTGACTCATTTTTCCAACACTAAGTATACAAGAAATTGAGATAACTATTCAATATTATTTTATTCAAATTAGTAT
Source organism: Ambrosia trifida (assembly GCA_028751855.1). Taxonomy (NCBI): domain Eukaryota; kingdom Viridiplantae; phylum Streptophyta; class Magnoliopsida; order Asterales; family Asteraceae; genus Ambrosia; species Ambrosia trifida. The sequence continues at coordinate 61,731,898 of CM054123.1, read as the reverse complement.
TTTTCATCCAATAAAGATAAATCATTATATAACAATGAGATAATATGTAAAATAAAAAATACAATATATTTAGACGGGTAATAATATCAAATACATTTAAATAATTAGTCTGTGGTTTTCAACAGTTCTTTCAATCTTTTGTTATTCTCTTGAACATGGTTTCTGTAGGACCTACAGATTTTTTGTATGTCTTCACTGAACTTTTCGTTTGACCTTTTGTTTTCCATAAGAAATAAAGAGGCCATCCATCGTTCACTTGATACATTGGTAGCAATCACCTGATTAATTTTCAGGTTCGTCTTTCAAATGTGGTGTTCAAGCAGTCGTGTAGCACCTTCAATTACTTCAAGAATCTCCTGCTCTTCGTCCTCTTTAAAACATTGCAAAAGATGTTTCTGAACCTTTGTCATTTGTGACCATTTGCTGTTGCTGGAATCCATCTTAATAATACTCTTATAAGATTGCTAAAGCTATGCAGATGTTGATGGTAATGTTTAAATGGTGTGCTATAGAAAGAGGTGAAAATCGTATTTTATAGTAAAAAAATGCATTAACTATAATGAATCTATTAACTATAATGCATTTTTATTAATGTTGAATACATATTAATTTGGCTACTTTTCCACTGAAGCAACTCTTCAGATTCTGTTTTTTTTTTACATTCAAGTCATAGCGGGCAGTGTAATGCCAAACGTTTCTCAAATAATATAATAATAATAATAATAATATTTTATTCATAAAACAATTCGTTAGTTCGTTAACAATATTATTTCATTAACAAGAGATACATTCTTATTTCATTAATAAATTTAATTATTTAAATTCGCCAAATAACGCATTGTAAGTAATAACATACTAATAAACCGACACTTACCCTTGTAAATTTCTAAACGCGACTAAAAATATATATAACAAATATGTAGTTCAAATACTCATTTTAATGTAAGCAAAACAAATATAACTCGTGAAATAATCATCTAGTATTTAAACGAGTAAAAATCCATAAACGTGACCCAAGTCGGTAACTAGTTCGTTTAAGCAATAACTCTTCACCTAACCCACCTACCAAACCCTACCTATTTAAATATCTCATTCTCCTTCATCTTCTTGATTCAAACCCTAGCCACCACCACTTTTGTTCTTCTCCTTCCCTTTCTCTCTACATAGCAGCAACAAGGACAAGATCTGTCACCATACTCCTCCATCTCTTATCTGGCACCCTCTCTCTCACCATAGGCGGCGCCGCCGCCGACAACCATTCCATACCCATCGTCAATCCATCGAGCCACCAACCCCTCTTTCTCTCTCTCCTATCTAAAGCAGCAGCGGCAGCAGCTACACACCACCACGTTGAACCTCCTATCTTCCCCGTAATGTTCAAACTCCCTTTCCTCTCCTTTTACGATCGATGACAAGCAGCAACAGTCACGTTTCCTCTTCCTCTTGGGCTCAGTTCCTCGTGGTTTAACAATACAGCTTGCGGCGGCTCGTTGTAGGGTGTTTACAGGTTTGGTTACAGATGGTGGTGCCGTCCACAGCCTGTTTTCGGGTGACTTTCGGTTGTTGGTCTTGACTTTGGCCCACTTTCTTTCAGGTCAAGATGCACGATTGGGTTCCAGTTGCTCGAGTTGGGTTCAGGTCCCGGAACAGTGACCGGTAACGGTCTCGGTGACCAGGTACGGACCGTGGTGTGGTTTTCGTTTTGGAGCAATGACCGACTGTGGTGATGGTTGGTTCAGATGGGTCTGTTATCGTGACACGGTGTTGGGTTGGGTAAGGTTGAGTATTGGTCTTGGTCATAGCTTGTTTCCTTTCAAGTCAAGATCAGGTCAAACCTGGTCAACATTGATCAAATTCGGTCAGATCGGTCAACTCTTCAGTCGAGACACGTACATGTCGGTTCGTGAGTTTATCTACGGGAAGGTATATCGCGCACCGTGTCTTCGATTTATTTATTTGATGATTAAACTATATATATATATATATATTTAAAGTCATATTTTCTTTCGTGTAAAACGAGGTGAGCCAAAGTGTGACAAAAACTATTTTCATCGATATTTCAGACTTTCAAATAATAACTAACTCATATTCATGTTTATTGTTACTTGGACTATCTAAATGACAAACCATATATATTTATGTATGTACTAGTTATCAAAACATTTAGTTCTCGTCATCACAACTTTAGGAACTTGAACTTTTTGTCTCATATAAAGATTTGGTTAAGTTGTAAGGCGTCTTGTGGGTTTGGACATTTGATTAGTTTAAGTGTACAAAACTTATGTGTATACTCATATTATCAATACGATTATCCAATTTTTGATATTCGCCAATTTAAATTGTTATTTTCGAACTACCTAGTGTTGAATTTATCTATAATATATATAAAGACTACTTGTCAACATGTTTAGTCCATCGCTTTTTATAACTATAATAAGTTAACACTTGTCGCGTCTAAAAGCTTAGTCAAATTATGTGTCGTGTATTTGTACAGTTGAGTTTTGGGAAAATATAGACAACTTGAGTTCGTCTAGTTTCTTACAAAAACAGAGGAAACTCTGCCCAAATTTTTATAAAATATAAGAAACATATCGGGCTTTTAAATCTATAAATTTGTACAATTAAATCAATGCAACCTTGAATACTACATTAAAGCATATACTTTATATAACCATACATACGCTCATGCTTCGAGAAAACCAAACCAAGTTATTATCGGTTCGTTTAGTCTTACACTATTTAAGACGAGTATTATTTTCAATACGAGTCTAGGTAGTTGGATAAACTATCTATACAACCAAAAAACGAAACAAGCTTATTTGCATTAGAATTTAAGACATCATTTACTTGAAATAGGACACAAGAGGATCTTTTAATCCAACTTCAAACATTATTTGCTATTCTTTCACAATGCACTCCAGGTGAGTTCATACTTGTTCCCTTTTTACTCTTTAATACTTTGGGGCTCAACATGTATCTATGCAAAAACCTTAAACATTTTCATACTCATATGTTCAATCTAATTAACATGTTTATATGCTATGCCATGCTAGAATTTAATTCTTACATAAAACTGTCGATTAGCATATAACCCACCTTACATGTATAGCGCTATAGGAGTAGCACACCGCCCCCTTTATGGGTCATGTTAAGTTTGATGGCCTACGAAAACAGAGTTAGGTCAATTTGTGCATCCGAGTGTTGATATGCCTTTTGTATGATTCTGTATGCGCATAATTATAACATGATGATTGAGTACAACATTTTTATACTATGTATGTAGGTCAAAACTAGTATGCTCACCAATACTTTATGTATTGACGGATATTTTATACATGTTGCAGGAAAAAGCTTGATGAGATGATACAAGAAATATCACTTAGGACTCGGCTTTAGAAACAAACAAAACAATCTATATTCATGTCTATGTTGATGTATTTTCTTGTGAACGAATTGTAAACTTGTTGCATCTTAAATACAAATGAAATCTATTTTAATATATTGTCACAACATAGTGTTATGAAGTCTTTGAACAATCTATCACAAGTCGCGCCTCGATGTATCCGCCATCGGTTGGGGTGTTACAGATTGGTATCAGAGCCATAACTATAGGGAATTAGGAAATTTGCCATGATTGACCTAGTCTATAGTTTGGAACCTTTATTTGACTACTTATTTTATTATGCTTAAAATACTTGATTTTTCATACTTATTTCATTTCCTATACCTACATATACATCATGCCTTTCCTAAGGCAAAAGCATGTTACAAAAACAAAGACTCTTATTTCACAAACGAAAGGACCTCACCAAAATAGGAGTGAATCCCTTACTTTGGTGAAAACTTTCAATCCGCTTTATTCCTTTTAAATTTTTGAAATTTCACCATCGAGATAGGAGTGATTTCCTAATATTGATGGCAATTTCACTCATCTCACTCCAGTGGAACCTTGCCAAAGAGTTAGGATTAACTTCTTTTACTCAATTGATAAGTACCAATCCACAATTCGAAGACGACGTCATCGAGTTAGGAGTTTATCCACATCTTGTAGAAGCTCTACTACCAAGTTAGGAGTGATTCCCTTTACCTTGATGATTAGTTACATTTCCTCGATTTTCTTTTTTTTTTCAAATCTCTCCAAGGTCTCAAATTTTGGATTTTTTTTTTCAAATCTCTCCAAGCCAAAGCATGATTCCTGAACTCAAAGGAATTTTCTACCACTTTGGTTAGTCGTAGTTCCGTTTTGGAACAATCCAAACCTTGTAAATCTCTTTTACGTTTTACAACCAACTTCAAGTCCATTTTATTAGATGCGTTACTTAAACCTCTTCCACTTCTTCCTAATCCTAGTTTTGAAATTCTCAAAAGTATCAATAAACATCATCATTTTTGAAAATATTTAGTTTTAATATCTTCAAATACTTTAATCAAATATTTTATAATAAATCTGGTTTCATATTAAAGCGTTTTATTATCAAGTATTTTCAATTATGCACTTTACAAAGTTTTCTCCAACCTTATACATCGATTGACAATCAATTCTATAAATAGTTATATTTTAAACAAACCGAAATTTTTACACTTATGACATTGTGTTCAAATAAAAATATCAAATAAATATTTTCGAGTATTATAAATTATTATAAATATTCAGCATTATACATAAAAAAACTTAACTTTATGTAAATTTTCACTGATATTATCATATTTCATATTTCATATTGTATTCTTACCTACTTTACATTATACCAAATTAATTTTAAATGAATTAATAATTCAATTATTATTCTATACCTTCTAACATTTGTTAACGTCTAATTTACAGAGACGTGTAATACCAATTATTAATTTACATTATTCTACTTATGTCATATTTGATCCAAATCATATGATTCTCCTCACAGCATACTCAAAAGTGAAAAAAGAAAGAAACATCGAGACCGGAGCTGCAGTCGAAAAAAGAAAGAAACATATGGCAAAGGCGTTGATATTCTAATTGATACTTGAGGATGTATTGTTGCAAGTTGAAAAACATCGAGACCCGAAAGATGTGTGGGAGGCACATCGGGTACGCTATTTGGGTGCGGATCGAGTTCAAAAAGCTCGCTTGTAGACTTTAAGGAGTGAATTGGAAGGGCTCCAAATGAAGGAATCCGAAACGATTGAAGATTTCGCTGGAAAACTATCTAGTGTTCAATCTAAATACAAGAGTCTTGGCTCCTCCTTGGAAGATGAAGTACTTGTCAAAAAACTTCTCAACTCAGTACTAGACATGTACTTACCAATCGCTGCTGTGATTGAACAAACAATAGATCTTGACACATTGGTGTTTGAAGAGGCAATTGGTCGGTTAAAAGCTTTTTGAAGAAAGAACAAAGATGAGGAAGACTGTTGAGGAGAACCAGAACAAATTGTTGTTTTCTCGTGCAGAATGTCGTGAGAAAAGAAACACCAACAAGGGTCGGGGTAGAGGACGAGGCCGTGAAGGTTCATCAGGTTCTCAAGGTCGTCGTGAATGTTCAACGGGTCGTGATAAGTCTAAGGTAACTTGCTATAAGTGTGAAAAACTAGGTCATTACACAAACGAATGCACAGACAACTCTAATGTAACTTGCTACAATTGTGAAAAATTGAGTCATTATGCAAACGAATGCCCAGACGACGCAACGAAAAAAGGATGAGGTGAATATGGTTGAAACACAAGAGGTGAACGAACAACTTTTCATGGCAATTGCGATAGTGGAGGAAGACAATTGTGCGCTTCTCAACGAGCCGGATATAGCAACAAGCAACTACGAAACGGAGACGAGCTTGTGGTACTTAGATCACGGTGCTTCTAATCACATGTTTGAGGTTCAGAATCACTTTACCGAATTCGATGAGTGGTCACAATCATGGGACGTAGAAGTTGATGAAACAGAAGCGTGTGATTGTACAATGCAGGTTGATAAAAATTGTAACAGTTCATATGCGTGGGATGAGTTTATTATGGAATGTTTGGAAGACATTTATTGTGAAATTGTGGTGCCAGCCAAAGCTCCATGAATCTTCGTGGAGATGATCTTATACCAGCAAAAGCATCAATAGAAAAGTTATAATTAATTGATATGGAGGATGATTTTAAAGTCGAGAATGTTGAAGCATATTCTGGAAAAAAACCCCAACAATCCACATGTAAGTGAATCTTATACTGAGCAATTGAATTCGTGTCAATTAGATGAAGGCGAGTTCGATGACACGCCGGAGAGAGGCGTTGGTTCCCTTGATGATATAGATGAGAATACGGTGAAAGTCGATCAACCGTTTTATTCTTTACTTGTTGTCGAAGATGAGCCTGCCAGGTATGAGGAAGAAATTTATTAATAAGCGGGAAAATGAGGCGGACTTTTCGGCTGGAACTACAACAACTTGTTAAGATATTTGGTTGCAAAACTTATTTTCGAATTTGACGGGTTGTGGAAAAGATCATGAAAAGGTCAAGGTAGACAACATGTCCATTATCAAGTTGATGAAAAATCCCGTATTTCACAGGAGAAGCAAACATATTGAAATACGACATCACTTTGTTAGAGAGTTTGTCAAGAAAGAATTGACCGAGTTTGACCTTGTAAGTGGGGAAGAACAACAAGCTCGCATACTCGCTAAAGAATTGCCGAGGCAAAAGTTTGGCGTGAAAGAATGGAATGTTATGGGTCAAAAATTAGGGGGGTGATTGTTGGCTCGTTAATTGTTCGACCCGGGTCCAAAAGGAAATTAATTACAAGATGGACCGGTTTTGCTTGCGGGTTATAGCTGGAATCAAGTTGCTTGAAGATAAAGCTGAAGTCATAGTCGGTTGAGTTAATTGGATAAACCAAGTTTGAAGTATAAATTATTATTTAGGTTTCATTGTTATCTGTTGAGTCCAGTATCCAAATGACAAATAGGAGTAGTATTTTTTTGACTTTTAATTGTTATCCTTTAGGTTTCCTTTCCTAGGTCAATTAGGTTAGTAGAGGTTAGGCTATTATATAAAGCCCTCCATGTAAACGTATGTTCTATGTCTTTTATTTTGATTTTTGTTTTGTTTGTTTTGCTTTGATAATAAAAGAGTATGTGATAAAAGTTTATCACAACAAACTATGTTTGCATTCTTTCTTGATCCAATTTGAAACTTTCACACATTTCCACTCGAAAAACTGAACAAAACTACCCAAACTCGTGTTAAGGACACCAAAACCATGGAGTATGTGCTAGAATACAGCTACCTCTCTTGAAATAGGCTCCATTTATTTTCTCTTAATATCATTGGTTACTCTTTCTGTGTGGTGAATGAAGAAAAATGTGGGTAAGGAGCAGTGTTTTCATGATTGGATTGGACCGTATGAAGGTGACCCGCCGGTCTGGCCGGTGTCCGGGGATTGAAACGGAGATTCGGTGTCAAACCGGTGGCCGCTAGCTGCATGATAAGATGGAGATGGAGAGGGAGAGTTCTCTTTGGTTCAACACAAGCACAGAACGTATTGTGTTAGGCTGTTTTCGCCTGGGAAGGTATACAAATGATGAGATATGGTATAGATGTAGTTGGGATGAAATACGACGAGGTGTAAGGTAATTGGAGGATGGTGATCTTCTTGTGGTGGGTGAAAATATTTTAGGGTACAGGGCCGGCTCAATGGTTTTAGGGGCCTAAAGCGACATAAAATTTGGGGCCTTTTGTTTTTTTCAAATCAAGTGCTTAGCTATTAAGGTATAAACTATTAGCAAATTCAGGGCATAAATTATCATTCAAATTCTGAAACTCAATATTCATAATGAACTAGTAAGAATGCCCGCGCGTTGCTGCGGGTGCGTTTATTTTGTTGCCTCATAGTTGTTGTTGGGGTTTGTTGTGTGGGTATCGCGTTTGTGGATGATTTGTTATCATGACATGGGTGTGCATTAGTCCTTGAGTGCCCCAAGTTTGTAAAGTTACATGTTATTTGTATGCGTTTTCTAATAATCGTGTGATATTTCAACATTTATAAAACTATACTATACATAAACAAGTCTCTATAACTATAACATACATTTTTAATAGAGTCAAATGTAACAGAGTTAAAAAAATAGACTATATACGCCTTATGATGTGTTCAACCCATTGACCCATTACCCTTTTTACTTAAAGAACATTACTTGATTCCATCTGGTGTTTTAGTGGCGCTTCAACCGTTGATTGATGAAGCAAAACAATTTCAGATATTACCAAGCTCATTTGCACTCTCATTAAGACTTTTTATTTCTTACTGTTCTCATTTAGTATGATTATAGTTTTAAGATGTGATTAATCAAATCTACCTAAATTTGACATGGGTAATAGCTGCCATTTGCCTCATTTGCTTCAGTCCCTTGATCGTCTTCATTTATGGGTCATATTTATATCATATTTGGCGATGGTTAAATTTGCTTACGGTCCCAATCTATGTTGTGGCTCGTTTACCAACTTTAGAACATAAAATTGAGTAGAACAAGACTCACAGTGGTGATTTGGGGACGATCCCTAGGTACACATCTGATACAAAGCATAACAACAAGAGCCATGCGTTTCATTTGGTCAACATCATAGTCAACGCCCAAAATGGGGTCCAACAATCGTGCGAATTTCCCACTACTTATAATTGGCTTTGCCTAAACATGAATAAATTTGTCTCTTTTAAAGAAAAGAAAAAAAAAAACAAATGAAGCTTAAAAAAAAAAAAAAGCCATATTTGAGTTACATACCCACATAAGACTGTGTGTTGTGGACAGGTGAGCGATCAGGCACGAGCAGCCACAACAGCCCCACGCTCACCCAACCACAACAGCCCCACGCTAACCTGACGGAGCGAGCCAACGCGAGCAAGCTCACCGCGGCTCACGACGCGAATAAAGGAATTTGTGTTGGATTTGTAGGTTGTGGTCGCGCTGGTGCTCACTCCTGGCCACAACAGCCTGGCGTGACCGGGTTACTTAAGAGTCACGTCGATGAATCGCGTTGGCTCGCTCGCGTGTCCACAACACACAGTCTAACCAAACTCTTTTCAGTCTTCACCCTTTGGATGTCCATTGCTTGTCGGTTTCCTTCTAGTAAGAAGCTCAAGAAGCACAACACCAAATGCGCAGACATCTATTTTCTCCGTATCTTTTCTGTGTGTAAAGTACTTGGAGCCAAATAACTGCATTTTATAAGTTCATGAACTGATTAAGACACTTTCATATCATATGATCTAGATTCTAGCGATAAAAATAGAGTGACTTCATAGAAAGTTTTAACACAAAAATTGAAAGTTGCAATTGAAGATGCAAACCCCCGAATGTGCCAGCAACATTAGTAGAGGTTATTTGCAGTCCGGTTAATGTAGCCCATTTAGCAAGACCGAAATCAGAGAGCTGAAATAAGCAATAACAACAAATAAACTTTAAATCCATGACAAATTTAGGAGTGTGAATTAATAACACATAACACCCTATTAATGTAGTAAATATCAAAGACAGATCACCTGTGGCTCAAATTCATGACAAGATGTTTGATGATTTAACATCCCTGTGGATCACAGGCTTATCACACTTACTGTGAAGATAAACGAGTGCTTCAGCTACACCTGTAGCAACTTTATATCGTTAACTCCATCGGAACTCGGTACCTTTCTTGTCCCCTAAATAAAACAAAATACCATGAGAAAAAAATAAACACGAAATGAAAAATTATCATGTGAATAACACAAAAAATAAGCATACCATGCAAATTATCCTCTAGACTTCCTCTTGACTGAAGATCATAAACCAAAAGGAATTTGTTATCTTCAAAACAAAACCCAAAAAAACAAAATACCATGAGAAAAGAAATAAACACGAAATGAAAAATTATCATGTGAATAACACAAAAAATAAGCGTACCATGCAAATTATCCTCTAGACTTCCTCTTGACAGAAGATCATAAACCAAAAGGAGTTTGTTATCTTCAAAACAAAACCCAAAAAGGGATATAATATTCTCATGATGTACAGTAGTAATAATCTCAATTTCTAACAAAACCCAAAAAGCGAAATAATATTCCCTCCTTTATCAATTACGTTGTATGAAAATTTAATCAAATAATTGCATAAGGAAGACAACCTATGTATACTTCACTGTTCCGATCAAATTCCAATAGTAACTTCTCATCAATGAATCATTCATTTGAAAAACCTTTGATTGGATTTGTAGGTTTCAAGAAGGCCAAGGATCATTGTGAGGGCATGGAGGGTAAATGAGGGTAGGATTGTAAAAGTGATTTGATATTGTAAAGGAGGAGGTGGGTAAAATGTCTACATTACCCTCCTAAGTGTTTTAATAGTCACAATTATTCCCATATTACCCTTAAATTTTATGCTTAAATATGTTGTACATGTTGCTTGTTAAGTTGTATGAAAATAAAAATGACTATGTGATATATCACTCCTCCTTAATAAGATAATATAGAAATATAGATAGGTATACATGATTACCTTCAAGCAAAACCAATTAACAAAATAAGAAACAAAATAGGAAACAATAGGCATAATAAGCGAATATAAACTAAGTTCTAACAACTAGCTGCACCAAAGGTAATAACCTAAAGGAATAATCAACTAATTAACCTACAAAATAATCAACATAAATTTAGAATAATAATGAATAACCACATAATAGTAATCAACAAAAAGAATACAACAACAATAGCCAACAATCAAATATAATAAAACATCTTCTATAAGCCGCCGAGGCGCTTCCGATTCAATAAGTCGTTACTGGAAGTTAGCACACTTTCTATGACGTCAACCCTATGATATCACGATTAAGTTTGCTTCTTTCGTGTTTATTGTAAATTACAATAAGCTCATGTTGCGGCGTTGCTTCTTTCTTACAGATCGTATTTCATAATAAGTTGGCAACTAAGTAAAGATGTAAAGTAGCAGTCTGTTGGTTTGTGTGTTCTAGGCCCATTCTCACAATCTGCCCATTCGCAACCCATATGACCAAATTTCATATATAATTTTTTTTTTTTTTTTAAAATTGGAGACCCTATAAAATTGGTGGCCCAAGGCCCAAGCTTCAAAATACTTGGGCTTGGGCCGGCCATGGGGTAACACTGAAAGGAAAACAATAGAATACATACACATGATTAGTAATTAGTGGAGGTAGTTAAATCAAAACCTTTAATAGTTAGTAAAAAAAACTGCCACCTAAAATAAATTACCATATGAGGTTCTTCCCAATTGAATTGTACCTAATATCAATAGTTAAACCAACCTTCAACTTCATTTCATCTACACCTTTACAATTTAATTCTCTTTATTTGTAAGACGGGGAATACATAAACCTCTACTACAGTTAGAAAACTATAACTACATTTATTTATTTATTTCATAATAATTTTATAACACCATCATGAATGATTTTGAGCTTAATAACAACATCGGTTAAATGATTTCTTGCAATTTGCCATACAACTATTTAAATTCGAGGTGCAGTATTTTTTGGGATCTTCCGATAAGTCACAACAACAATACTGACTATTAGAACGTTTCCCACAATGTAATGAACAATCTCTTGGTGGTGGAACCCCAAATTCTCTTATGTTATCTTGTTGATAATTTCCACCTACAACAAAATAATAATATTGACTAGGTTGTTTATCGATAATATGTAACATGATAAATTGCTTAGATGATGATGACTTACACTCATGAAACACCAACAATAACAGAAAGCTAAAACAGAAGGCTGACACATATGCTCTTAAAAACCTCATCATCGCACTTCTTGTCTTTGAGATTGTTTACTCCTATTATATTTATAGATAAGTAAAGAAATTAAGTTTTTGTTATTAGAATAGAGATAATACTACACGTATGTACATATTTTGATAACAATGCATTATGAATGTTTGCAAACAACATTGACGTGTGTGTTTATATCAACATGCATGTAAAATTTATGTTTAAGTATCAAAATAGGTTTTATTATTTTAATACCTGATATCATATATGCACACCATTTAATTAGTATTTGTATAAATTGTTGTAATTTCTCTTTATGCACACCATCTTATAATTCCACCATCACCACAAAAACTACCCACATTTATGAAAAGGCTGAAAGACCCTTAGCAATGTTTTCAGAACCGGACCGGACGTCGAACCGGAGTCGCCACCGGTCCACCGGTCCGACCGGTCCGGCCGGCCCAATGAACCGGCCCAAAAGTTGAACAAAAACCAAAAAAATAAAATAAAAAAAATAAAAACACCGGTCCAACCGGCCAAAAAACCGGTCCAACCGCCAAAATTCCGGTCCAACTGTTGGTCCGGCGGTTCAACTCCCAGTCCGATGCTAGGGCGGTCCAACATAGTGACCCGGACCGGCCGGGGGTCCGTTTCCCGGTCCGACCGGTCCGGGTTTCAAAACATTGCCCTTGAGGTTAACCAAAAAAAAAAAAAAAAAACCTTAACAAAAGTTAGTGTTAATACTAAACCCGTTACAAACTGATATCACAAATCCCCAACTTGTTACTAAAAACAGTTAGTACTCAATCCTATTATTCCAACTAAACCACAAGGGCTATTTGTGTAGTTAACTCCAAATAATTATCATTATACTAGTGGTTTACCCGCGCGTTACGACGGGATCCGAAAAAAGCTTACAAAACCAAAGTGATTAAGTGACTTAATTATTTATGTATTTATTCATACTTGCCAGTCATAAAATAGACCGTGTACATTCACAATAAAAGGTTGTATTGCAGTTAAAATATTTGCATTTGGATCCCAATAGCTTTTGTGTGTGTATAGATGTTTTAACATAGGTAAATTTGCAACACTTACTTTATGTTCTCTAAGAGCAAGACCTAGTGAGTTTAAGAATGCATGCCAAAGACAAAAGACAAAGTTTTATCTCAGACAAATGGAATTTGAAAATTTTAATACAAAGTTGCATATCATTTTAAAATCCAAAGAATTGGTAAACTAGACACGTAAAACATTTAGCAATATCGGTCATAGTTCCATCAGGAAGCTTTCATTAGCTTAGAAGGATAACCGATTACATAATATGGCCTTTAACTCGGGTATATATAGGATTAAGAAACTTCAAGCTTAATCACTAACCTACTCTTAACTGTTATCCTATGACTCTTGATTAATAACATTTCGAAATTCATTTATCAAGGACTCCTAACCAACTTGTTTGAATCTCATTCTAATCCAATTCGACTTGTCAATTAAGCTAATTCAGCCAACTTGCTAATTAAGCCAGCCTAACCCAAACAACCTTGTTTCATTCGGTAATTAAGCCCGACAAAATCTTGATCCAAATACAAAACAACACAACTTTGGACAGTGAAGAAAATGAGCAAGTAGTAAAATTGAATGTCAATAGGATAAATTATCTATTTATCCACATAAAACTTAGTTTTGTCGCTACAAATATCAATGTTGTAAATGTTGTATTGTATCCTAAATTAATTAGCTATGTAATAACATATAATTGGACACATATGTATAGAGCAAGATCCATCCATTCATTAAAAAATATATATCCAGATAGCTATTAAAATCAAAGCCAATTCACATTTTGATATATGGAATATTTAACAGCTATTACATATTAATAACTTGACTTTGACCAAAGCACAGTCTCCCATACCACCTGAACAGGTAAACCAAATTAAAAACAAAAAAAGACCTATACGCATGTAAGATTTTTTCTCAACTACCTAATCTACATCAACAAATTCCTGAAGCATCAAGACAATCCAGATGTAAAACACATAACATTCGACTGATCTCCTATTGCGTAACGCTTACAACCGTTTCTCGCAAAACTGTCCAACAAACACAACATAATCAAAATCATTCCACTTAATCCTTCTAAGTTTTGCATAGATGAGCGAATCATCAAACATTACACACAAATAAACAACTAAACAAGCAAAATCAAATAACTATAAAGTATAAACTCAATGACGATTCAAATTAACTATAACTGGCAACAAAACACCTATAACACTAACTCTCACCTATAGTATAATCGTTTTGCTTAGTTATTCTAAGTCCTGCAGATCCTAATATGAGCGAACAGCAGCAAACATTAACGCAGATAAACAAGCAAAATCAAATAGCTATAAACTCAATGAGGATCCAAACCCACTATAACGACAAAAAATCATCGATGGCATTTTATTAGTGATTATAGCAGATTTTAAGATGTCATTTGACTCTGTGAAATTGACGTTGGATGATATGGTGAGATGAGTTCTATCAATGTGAAGAGTGAAGGCAACGAATGTACAAGTAACAATGCATCAAGGGGTAATATGGGAAAGATTTATATGACATTATAGGTTTAAAGCATGTGTCTTTTCAAATGCCATCTTAACTTTGATAATTTAGATATATTTGCCTATGTCTCCCCCTTTATAATGTAGTATAGATGTAGACAAATGTCATATTTTTCCTTTCTAAAAAGTAAAAATCGTAGTGTTTTATCTTCTATGGTGTAATTTGCCACCTTTAACTTTATGTTTCGTAAGGTAAGATAGGTCAATTGGTATCTTGGGGCTGAAACTATTCCAAAAGGTTGAAACTTATGGGTTGGGAGTTTTAATCCGTATACAATAGAAGGAAGAAACGTGGGTTCAAACTTCTCAAAACTTGGTCTTTTTTGGCCTGAGACATAGACCCAAATTGTGCAGAACTAAGATCCTGGTGATGCAAATAATTGCATCAAAAGATTATAGGTGTTTTATCCTAAGTTTGTATGACAATTTGTATAATTAAGTTAGTTAAGGTAGTTAGCGGTGGTTATTTAACCCACTGATTCATAAACGAGTTGGCAATCTTACCTGCTAAATGCATACCTACAAATAGGTTTAAAACCTGCATTTGTAAAATGTTAATAATGAATATATAGAACAATATTTATCCTTTTACTCTCCACGTACATAGTAATATTTGTTAATCTCAGTTATCAAATCTCTTGATGAATCGATGTCACACCTTGAATGAGTCAAAATATAAATGTTACATGTTTTTATCAAAACATTGCCGTCCAAGACGCATATTTATGTGTTCATAGTGATTTTGGGTTGAAAAGAATTGTTTTTGAGGTGAAAAGATTAAATATGAACTCAAGTTGAAAAACATATATAAGTTTTTTTTTTAAATTATGGCGTGGTTGGGTTAACGCTAATGTTGCTACTATGTAGCGTTACCGATGGATTAACTACCGATGTGACTGCTTAATTGCCAACAATTATAGTTGCTAGTCCAATAGTTACAAACATAAACATGGCAATGATTGTGACACCCGGGGTTAATAACTTTTATTAAACTTGTAAGTCTACCTTAGAAAATCATGCATGCATTACACTTAACTGGGTTAGTTGAGTCAATATGATGGATCGGGGAATCATCGGGAGTCGGTCCATAACCCTGTGTAAAAGGGTTGGTGATTAGGAGGATCACCAGATTTAATGCACACACACGAGTCTCAAGCCCCGGAAATTGGTGAACGAACGTGAACGTGAACGTGTTATTTATCAAGTAATATGTGTTTATAATCATTATATATATTGTTGGTATGTGAAAAACCAAACCAGCCTGCAGGAGGCAACTGGGAAGCTAGTCACCACCAGCAGAGGGCGACTAGCAACTCTAGTTGCGTCCTGCAGTAGCCTAGTCGCCTGGAATGTCTGGGACGACTAGGAAGAACTATAAATACCATACTTGACTTGTTAAACATCATTTGTGCAACCCTAACTCTCCCCAAACCTCTCTCACACAATCCTTAACATCCGAAACACATTTTTGCCCTAAATTTACCATTTCCAAGCCTAAAACATCATTTCTAAGCAAGATCTAAGGTGTGTTATTCATCATAAGCAATTGTCATGTCGTTATTTTGAACCCTAAAGGTCCATACCTGATTTTATAAAGTTTTCACCTTTGAGAATGTTTGAAAAATAGTTCCAACCTATGTCTAATCATTTCTATGAGTTTTTGATAAAGATACAAACTTGAAAACGGTTTTTGATGATTAAAACATGGGGATTCTTATGTGTTTGATGTTCTAATGATATGAATGAGTTACTAGGATGATTATCTCAGAAAATGAATGTTGTTTGATGTGTTTTAATTATAATATGAGTTTTGATCCATTTGAGGGCATTAAGAGGATTTAGGATGCTATGTAATGATTTGATGATGGAATGATGTTAGGGTTTTTCTAGAATGATGTAGTAGCAGAATGATGATATTTGGAATGTTATTATATGATGAAATCTGATTATTTTTCATTTAGGGTAAGGTTTTCAGGCAATGATGTGATGTTTCCATAATATTATTCCATTTTAGGAAATGTTTGCAATTAGGGTGTTAGACTGATGATAAATTGGGGGTTATTGATGGGATTGGGTTGTTTGATGATTATGGATTGATATTGGGTGTTCTTACATGTTTCGGATTGGATTTGGAGGGTTTCACCCGCGAAAAGAGTTGAACAGCCTGTAGGGGCGAATAGCTACGCTAGTCGTGTGACCTGGGGCGACTAGCTTAGCTAGTCGCCTGGTGGTATCCTAGTCGTGTCTCTAAGGTGCCACTGGCTTTGCCAGTTGCCTGTTTGATGCTTCGTCGTGTGTTTTAATGCTGGAAGTGTATTTTGGAACCTCTAATACATGTTTTGACACCTGGAACATAGTGTAAACCCCGTGACATGTCTAGGAACCTGGTAACAAGTGTTATGACTCGTATGTGCGGTATGTGAACAATATGCTAGACTTGGTGCGTATTTACACATGATTGATTGGTTACTTGTATTTGGCTAACACGGGGATGTCGGGTCACCAATGGGATGTCGTGTCGAGTCTTGTCTTGTGTGGTCAGGTCAACGTTCAAACATGTTTTCGAACGAACATGGTTATGGTCTGGACATTCAGGGACTATTTATCCTACGGGTTATTAGTCAAGACACTAATACTCATTCTATGATAGGCCGCGGGTATTAGGGACTATTAGTTCATTGTCGATTATTCTATTTTAAGAAGACGCAACCTAAGGTGAGTTTCACGGCCCCGCTGTCACACACATTCTCATGGTGGAGAAACACGCTATGTACTTTGAATTCGCAAAGGTCAGGTTATACTATTGTTATATTTTGTTTACTATACGACTCATCCAAGTCCTAGTGAAAGCATGAATATGTGGAGATACATAACGGGGGAATATGGATAGATCTATTGGGCCTGACCAACCCCACCTGGGTCGGCTAGGATCCAGACGGCTGCATATTGTCTCGGTCTACAGGCTCTACCGTGGATGACGGTAGGTCATTGGGCAGTTCATACGGAGCATCGTGTCAGTAATGGTTTCCAATCATAGTAGTAACTTACATACGTCTAGCTAACGTTTGTATAACATAGTAGTAACTGGATTGATTTTTCAAAACTTATGGAAACGTTTTTATAAAACCTGTGAATTCACCAGCATTCTATGTTGACATTTTTAGCATGTTTTCTTAGGTCGCTAAGGTAGCAGCATTTGGATAGGCGCATGGAGTCGCACGATGTCTAGGTTTCATTTGCATGGTTTTAAAAATAATCAGACTTATGTTATTTATTATTTCGGGGTGTAAACTTATTTTAGCTTCTGCTGTAGTGGATGAATGTTATAAACTGCCTGGTTTGGTTTACGTATTTTATGCATATAGTTGTCGTTTATTGTGACCGGTGACTTGGATCCTGGTATGTCACGCGCCTCGTCGTAAAATCCGCAAGTGGAATTTGATGGTGTGACAGATTGGTATCAGAGCCAATGGTTATAGTAAACTAGGAATGGTATCTTCGGAAGGGTTATACCTCCATCCTGGTACTTGTCTCTGTTTCACCTACTGAAGAGAAAAAGATGGAAGACATTCATGTTGTGCGTAACTTTTCTGATGTATTTCCTGATGATTTACCTGGTCTTCCACCTCATTGTCAGGTCAATTTTTGTATTGATCTTACTCCTGGTGCAGCCCCTATCGCTTGAGCCCCTTATCGTCTTCCACTCCCGAGATGCAAGAATTATCCAACCAATTGCATGAGTTATTAGAGAAGGGTCTTATTCGGCCTAGTTCGTCTCCATGGGGAGCACATATTCTCTTTGTCAAGAAGAAAGATGGAAGCCTCCGTATGTGCATTGATTATCGCGAGCTGAACAAGGTGACGATCAAGAATCGTTATCCTCTTCCATGTATCGATAATTTGTTTGACCAGCTTCAGGGTTCCAATTATTACTCGAAGATTGATCTGAGATCCGGATACCATCAGCTTAGGCTGCATGAAGCCGATATCCCGAAGACTGCCTTTAGAACTCTTCATGGTCATTTTGAATTCTTGGTCATGCCTTTTGGTCTCACCAATGCGCTAGAGGTGTTCATGGACTTGATGAACCGTGTTTGCAGACCTTATCTTGATAAGTTCGTCATTGTCTTTATTGACGACATTGTGATCTATTCCAAGAGTAGGGTGGACCATGAGGAACATCTGCGGCTTGTCTTGGAACTCTTGCGAAGAGAACGACTTTAAGCTAAGTTCTTGAAGTGTGACTTCTGGTTGCCTGAAGTCTAGTTCCTTGGTCATGTGGTTAATTGTAAGACCCTAACCCATAATCACGCGATCAACGCCCAAATCATACGGGTTTTGACCTTACTTAAACCACTCCCGACTAAAACATAGATATTTAAGAAAAACTTAAATTATCGTGATAAATACTTTTTGGTTTCTACACTTTAACTATTACAACATATGATGAGATTTCGCAATTTCACGGGAGACTCTTGAATTCTATTGCGGAAGCTTGATGAGTGTTCGGGCGTGTTCGGTTCTTCTCGTGACTTGATCCTTGCTCCGGGACGTCCATCAAATGTTTACCTAGCACCACCACACAAAGAATGGTTAGTGGGTTGTCAATAATACAATTAAACTAGTATGGGAGTCGTTACACATCGAAACGGAACGAACCAGGCCAAACGGCCCTTATTCAGGAGAACAAACTACTGCGACTTTTGCGCAGCAGCTGTTCGGATCGCTTTTACCCCTTCTAAAACCCAAAATCCGACTTCGACTTTCAAATAAGAATTGTTCTACGCTCCGAGACCTTTCCAGGCATATAAAGAACATCTCCTAACGATTTTTCTACGATTTTATATGAAATTTTGAAAATCAGGTTGTCAGGCTGTCAATCCGAGCGGCCGGTCGCTCAAACCGCGCGGCCGGTCGCTTAGACGCTAACATTTCTGAGCCCTCTGTGAAGGCCGAGCGGCCGGTCACTTAGCCCGCGCGGCCGGTCATTGCTTCTGTTGCTTGTTTGGTGATTTTTAAGCATGGGAATCATATCGCAACTGCATTTGATGATTCCCGAAGCCTAAGTAATGACTTGCCGACTAAATAAACCTTTGTTTGACTGAAATTATGGTCCGGTTTATGTCGCCATGATCCGGTTCTTAGTTTTGAATGTTTATGGCGACTTTTACCCAATTTGACCCATTAAGGCCTTAAATCAAACAAGGCACTTTTGACCACTTAAATTGCATACCGTTTGAGTTGTCAAGTCATTCGACACTTGATCAACAAAAGCGTTTGTCCGATTTGTTTCATTACGACTTAGATTCTTAGAATCAACCTTTATTAATCCTTTAAATCCCCAAAATGCCCCTCATGACCAAATCTTTCAATTTAGCCATTCGTGGCGAAACTTCTTGTTTCAAATTCAATGTTTTTGACTCAATGACTTGTTTAAGAACCTCTAAGTCCTTCCTGACTTAGAGTTTCATCCTTTCTCAAGTTTTCACTTGTTTAGTCAATTCTAAGCGCATTAGCGCGCATTTAACACGGTTATGAAAATAACTTACTTGATTAGCACCCACACCTCATGTGAGTACTTTTATCACCTATGTTGCTTCGCCCGAAGGCGTTTATTCGACTACGGACTTACCGGGTGGCCTTGACCCATATCCATACCTTGTGTTCATCCTCCATGATTCTTAACATCGAGCATGCATGAGCAAATGCATTTACCTGTATGCTTTCTAAATATACACATTAACTCCTCGGAACTCAAATGGTAATAACTTGCCATTTGACCCGTTTAACTTTATGAATCTTAATGCTCGGAATACAAGCATCAAGTGTTGGACTCACATGGTGAGGACATCACCATTTGACCCGTTTAGACTCATAGTTCATAATACTATGTTACCCAAGTTTTTATCTATGGTTCAAGTGACACAAACTTGACCCATTTAACTTCATGATTAACGACTCCATTCAATTGATTTAATTTGGATTAAAACATCATTTCTCACATATCTTTATTAGTTGACCCGTTTGATGGATTCCTCCATTTGGTCACAACCCATTATCTCGATTAAGGTTATAAACCACATTTTGTATCGAGTTCCCATAAGGCGACCCACTTAATAGATTATACCCCTTGGGGTTTATCTTTATCTCACACTCAAGATTTAAAACTAATGTTTATAACAATTAAGCTATGTTATAGTATATTGGTGTAAGTAAAACTTACCTCATATCCATTCTTGCTTCCAAGCGTATTGAGCTTGCATCCGTTTGACCTGTTTGCATCCCTAGTTCTTGTACCTAACTTAGGGACATGTCAAACCTTGTTTTGTTAGAATACATAATATGGATTTCTTTTATAATCCACGACATCATGTATTCGTTTTAACTCTAGTCCAACATCACATTTCAAGTATTCATGTTCATACATGTATTACACATTTATTTCCTCATTCAAGCATTTTATCGAACACCTCATATGCACCATTTTCATCATGTTAATTCTAGGTGTTCAAGACTTCCTAGATTCCGCCATGGCTTAGCTAACCATTGACACATAATCATTTCAACAATTAGCACACGTACATGATACCAATTACATAGAAATTGCAAGATTATTCCACTTACTAGTGTAATTCATGTTTAATGTAAAGACCCACTACATACACATAACACAAGATCATAATTTCACATGAATCAACAATATATTATGATTCACCACGTTTTATAGCTTCCTTGGTGCCTACTAACACATAGAAACTCATAGAAACCAAGAAATTCACGTTTTTACCAAAACCCTAGAATTTCACCATGATCTTAAACGAATTATAACATCAAATTACACCAAATTAAAGGTACCTTGGTATATGTAGGACCTTAGATGATTTGTTTCTTGCTAGAGCATCGAAAAGCCCCTTGATTTGGCTTGGATTCAAGCATGTTCTTGAGTGTTTAGGGTTGGAGGTTGAAGGAGATAAATCTCCTGATTATAATCGACACACACACTTATGTGTGTGTGTGTTCTTCCCTTTTCAACATGATGCATCCACAAGTTTCCCATTTTGGCAACTATGGTCCCTCCAAAAATCCCCAATTGTCATTTCTTATGGAACTAGCTACTCAAGCTAGTTTTTTCTTATTTTATTAGCTTGTTAATAAGATTAATAACACTAACTAGATTATTTCTATGTTAGAACATAACCTGTGTTCTTTCTTTGTTCGGATCTCGTTTTAATAATTTTGCTAATCACGCCTAATGGCATAATTAGACGAACAATTGGTTTTGGGGTGTTACATTAATGAACAAGGAATACATGTCGATCCAGCTAAGATAGAAGCCATCAAGGACTAGGAAGCACCGAAGACGCCATCTGAGGTGTGGCAATTCCTAGGTCTCGCAGGTTACTATTGTCGTTTTATTGATGGATTTTAGAAGATTGCTTAACCCCTCATGTCTCTTACCTAGAAGGACCGAAAGTTCGACTGGGGTGATCCTCAGGAGTCGGCGTTTCTGACGCTAAGCTTAAACTCTGTTCTGCGCCCATATTATCCTAGCTTGAGGGTACAGATGATTTTGTTGTTACTGTGATGCTTCTATTCGGGGTCTCGGTTCCGTGTTGATGCAAAGCGAGAAGGTTATCGCTTATGCTTCCCGTTAGATTAAGGTTCACGAGAAGAACTATACTACACCGATCACAAGAGTCTTTAGCATATCTTTGATCTGAAGGATTTGAATATGCGACAACATCGATGGGTCGAACTTCTGAACGATTATGATTGTGCCATTAAGTACCATCCTGGTAAGGCGAATGTTATAGCAGACACCTTAAGCAGGAAGGAATCCGTTAAGCCCCGTTGTGTTCAAGCTTTACATCTCACTATCCATTCTGGTTTGCCTGACCGAATTCGTTTTGCACAACAAGAAGCTTTGAAGGAGGAAAATCTTAAAGATGAAACCATGCATGGTGCCGACAGGCAACTGGAACTTAGGTCTGACGGCCTACATTATTTTGCAGAACGTGTCGGTCTCCTCTTTATTGGGCTGAAGTGGGTGGGAGTCAACTTACTGGCCTAGAGCTCGTGTACGAAACTTCTGAGAAGATTGTACAAATTCTAACCGTATGGCAGCAGCTCGGGATCGTCAAAAGAGCTATGCCGATCGTCGTCGCAAACCGTTGGAGTTCCAGGTTGGCGACATGGTTCTTTTGAAAGTCTCTCCATGGAAGGGCGTTATATGTTTTGGGAAGCGTGGTAAACTGAATCCTCGTTATGTCGGACCGTTCGCAATTCTGGAACGGATTGGACCGGTGGCATACAAGCTTGAGTTACCAACTGAGCTCAGTAAAGTGCATAATATCTTCCAAGTCTCGAATCTTAAGAAGTGTCTGACTGACGAAACCCTCATTGTTCCTCTCGAAGAGATCAAGGTTGATGATCGTCTGCGTATCGTTGAGGAACCGGTTGAGATCTTGGATTATAAGATTCGTAGACTTCGTCGGAGTAAAATCCTCATTGTTAAAGTTCGTTGGAACTCCAATCGAGGACCGAAGTTCACGTGGGAATGAGAGGAGCAGATGAAGTCTAAGTATCTTTATTTGTTTCCGAAGCAAGCACAAAAAATAGCACCTATTACTGTTAAAGCCGAGTGAATTTCGGGGTGAAATTCCTTTCAACAGGGGGATGATGTAGCAACCTGAAAATTTTTCTTCCTTTTCGGTCTTTCCTTTCGGCTTTGAGCAATGATCTGGATGAAAATTATTTCAACAGAGGGATGATGTGACACCCAACAAACTCAGGTTAATAACTTTTATGAAACTTGTAAGTCTACATTAGAAAATCATGCTTGCATTACACTTAACTGGGTTAGTTGAGTCATTACGATGGTTTGGGGAATCATCGGGAGTCATTACGATGATCCGGGGGATCATCGGGTGTCGGTCCATAACCATGTGTACAAGGGTTGGTAATTCGGAGGATCACCAGATTTAATGCACATACACGAGTGTCGAGCCCCGGAAATTGGTGAACGAACATGAACGTGTTAGTTATCAAGTAATATGTGTTTATAATCATTATATAACTTGTTGGTATCTGAATACATGTTATAATATGTTAAAAGAGTGTTTAACGTGCTGAAAAGCCAAACCAGCCAGCAGGAGGCGACTGGGAAGCTAGTCACCACCTGCGGGGGGCGACTAGCAACCCTAGTTGCGTCTTGCAGCAGCCTAGTCACCTGGAATGTCTGGGAAGACTAGCAGTAGCTATAAATACCATACTTGACTTGTTAAACATCATTTGTGCAACCCTAACTTGCTCCAAACCTCTCTCACACCATCCTTAACCTGTAAAAGATCTTTTTGCCTTAAATCTACCATTTCCAAGCCTAAAACATCATTTCTAAGCAAGATTTAGGGTGTGTAATTCATCCTAAGCTCTTGTCATGTCGTTATTTTGAACCCTAAAGGTCCAGACCTGATTTTATAAAGTTTTCACCTTTGAAAATATTTGAAAAACAGTTCAAACCTATGTCTAATAATTTCTATGAGTTTTTAATAAAGATACAAACTTGAAAATGGTTTTTGATGATTAAAACATGGGGATTATTATGTGTTTAATGTTCTAATGATATGAATATTTGATCAAAAAAATGATATGAATGAGTTACTAGGATGATATCTCAGATTATGAAGGTTGTTTGATGTGTTTTAATGATAATATGAGTTTTGACCCGTTTGAGGGCATTAGAAGGATATAGGATGTTATGTAATGATTTGATGATGGAATGATGCTAGGGTTTATGCTAGAATGATGTAGTAATAGTATGATGATGTTTGGAATGTGATTATGTGATGAAATCTAATTATTTGCCATTTACGGTAAGGTTTTCATGCAATGATGTGATGTTTCCATAATATTATTCCATTTTGGGAAATATTTGCAATTAGGATGTTAGACTGATGATAAATTGGGGGTTATTGATGGGGTTGGGTTGTTTGCTGATTATGGATTGATATTAGGTGTTCTTACATGTTTCGGATCGGATTTAGAGGGTTTCATGCACGAAAAAAGCTGAACCGCCTGCAAAGGGCAACTAGCTAAGCTAGTTGTGTGCCATAGGGGTGACTAGCTTAGCTAGTTGCCTGGTGGAATCCTAGTCATGCCTCCAAGGGGAGACTGGCTTTGCCAGTTGCCTGTTTGATGCCTAGTCGTGTGTTTTGATGCTGGAAGTGTATTTTGTAACCCCGAATACATGTTTTGACACCTAGGAACATAGTGTAAGCCCTGTGACATGTCTAGGAACCTGGTAACACGTGTTACGACTCGTATGTGCGATATATGAACTATATGTTAGACTTGGTGGACTATTATGCGTATAAGGTACGTATTTACACATAATTGATTGGTTATTTGTATTTGGCTACCACGGGGATGTCGGGTCACCAATGGGATGTCGAGTCTTGTCTTGTGTGGTCAGGTCAACGTTCAAACATATTTTCAAACATACATCGTTATGGTCTGGATGTTCAGGGACTATTTAACATACGAGTTATTAGTCAAGACACTTATACTCATTCTATGATAGGCCGCTGGTATTAGGGACTATCAGTACATTGTCGATTATACTATTTTAAGAAGACGCAACCTAAGATGAGTTTCACGGCCTCGCTTTCACACACTTTCTCATGGGGGAGAAACATGCTACGTACTTTGTATTCAAGATCATGTTATATTGTTGTTATCTTTTGTTTACTATACGACTCATCCTAGTCCCAAGGAAACCATGAATATGTGGGGATACATAATGGGGGAAATATGGATAGATCTATTGGGCCTGACCAACCCCACCCGGGTCGGCTAGGAGCCAGACGGGTGCATATTGTCTCGCTTTACAGGCTCTACCGTGGATGACGGTAGTTCATTGGGTAATTCATACGGAGCATCGATCGTGTCAGTAATGGTTTCCAATCGTAGTAGTAACTTACATACGTCTAGATAACGTTCGTATAACATAGTAATAACTGGATTGATCTTTCAAAACTTATGGAAACATTTTTATAAAACCTGTGAACTCACCAGCATTGTATGTTGATTTTTTTAGCATGTTTTCTCAGGTCGCTAAGGTAGGAGCATTTTGATAGGCGCATGGAGTCGCACGCCGCCTATGTTTCATTTGCATAGTTTTAAAAATTATCAGACTTATGTTATTTACTGTTTTGGGGTGTAAACTTATTTAAGCTTCCGTTGTAGTGGATGAATGTTATAAAACTACATGGTTTGGTTTACATATGTTATGCATATAGTTGTTGTTTATTGTGACCGTTGACTTAGATCCTGATGTGTCACGCGTCTCACGATAAAACCTCGCAAGTGAAATTTGAGGGTGGGACATTGATTCACCTCATAAATATAGCTATATAGCGAATTACTTCAAAATTTCATAGAAGAAAACTTTCATTCTATGATATAAACTTTTTGTCTTGTCTAGTCATTTATTTTGTGTATGTTGAAATACTTATAATTTTTTATTTTTTTAACGGCTAATTGGAATCACTCACGGACCACTGGAGTATCATCGTGTCACCAGTGTTATCACGCGATCATATTCCACCATCAAGTCAACAATTCAGGAGGAAACTCATAATTATGAGAAAACTCCCTTGTGAGATTCGAACCCGGGACCTTATAGTCCCTAAGTCTTATCCTACCACCAAGATGCCTCTGGGCTATAACGCCTTGGCCAGAAATACTTTAATTAAGTGGATCAAATCGGACCAGAACCATGAAAGGGAGAGTACGAGAATCAGATTCAGATCGAATAACATGGTGTGGTCCCCGGTTTAACGGGTTTTGGTGAGTCGGTTACTCTCTGACCAGGGACTATGTAGTCATGTAGCCAGTGTTGTAAAACCATCTAGGCTCTAATCCGTAGGTAGGGTACCGACTAGCGATTAATCGAATTGAGAGTATCTTTATAATTTTTAATAATATAATTCTAATAGAATTGCAACCCATGTCCTATAATAACAACAAATTACAGAAGAAAGTCCTGAAAATTCCAAGCTTTCCACAATCAAAACCTCTTCTTCTTCGAAATCATACTGTTTAACAGATAAAAAAAAACTTGCAAATACGTATGTTACACGGTTACACTGGTGAAGTGCAACAATCTTTAAACACAACTAGCTAGGTGTTAATTTTTTTATAATATAAGTTCTATTCCTCGATTCCAAATTTCTTTCGCATGTATTGAACGAAGCCTAAGATTTTTGGCAAGTCGGGAAGAGAGTTAGACACGCTTTCTTTGTTTTGAATGCATCGTTTAGCCCATGCAATCAATTTTGGAAACTCGTGGTCAAAGTTGATGTTCCCATAGGTTTCATAGGCTTGAAACCATGAATAAAATGGGATTAAAGATACATCAAGGTAGCCAAAAGTATCACCTCCAAAGTAAGGTTTGTCTCCAAGCTCTCCTTCAAGCAATTTAAGGCAATCCATGAACTCCTTCCTTGATGATTCATGTTCTTCACCTTTTTTTGTGTACAATTTACTCCCAATTTGGTATAGCTGCATGCATTTTTGTATATAAACTTAGACAAAATATTACAAATTCAAGGGAAGAAAAAGAATATCACATGTATAGTACTAGTACTAGAGCCTAGAGGTGCATCAAAGATGTTGTCATCGCTTCAAGCAACAGGCCACAATTGCCAAGACTAGATTTTTGTGAAGTATACTTACTCACTTTTGGGGCTAGTCCAGTGGGCTCCGACCCACACCAGTGATGCCCATTATGATTTTTAGCCTACATCGCAGCTATATATAAAATTGGGATGTTTCGTTCGATGTTTTCATTGTCGAGTGACTCTATCAAATGACAAGCTGTATTTCAATTATCTTTTTTGTATACATAACTATCACACTTAGGGGCGGATCTATCCATAAACATCGAAAACTCACTAAGTTTGAAATTTTTAGGGATAATCTATAAAATACAAGGAACCCATAAATAAATTATGGGTGCACCTTAACCAAACATATGGAGCATCACATTGGTAATATATACCCCACCTTTCCTATCATAGAGATTGCGAGTTCGTAGTGTTTTATTAGCTCATGCGCTTAATTAGGGTTTTTTTTTTTTTTTTTTTTTTTTTTTTTTTTTTTTTTTTTTTTTTTTTAAGCTTAGTTCAGTGGAAATCCTTGTACAACCCTAACCTAGCGGTCTCAAGTTTAAATCCCAACTCACAAACCGATGTCCTCATTGCCTAAGCTCAAACCGTCACGGAGAATTTTTTTGTGGTGCGCATGGATCGAACCTGTGACCTACCCCCGGGATGGAAACCCCTAAGGGAAAACTCACCTTACCTCAAACCAGCTGGGCTGGAAATCATTGGCATGCACTTAATTAGTTAATGAAATTCTTATATAATAAGTTAAATATTTAATTCATGAAGGTATTTCTCAATACCCATTTTAATCCTTGTTTTGGTTATAAGTTGTTGTTGACAGTTAGGACTGTAAATGAATCAAACTTTTAACGAACATTTCGTGAATTACTATGCGGGAAGTTCGTCTTTGTTCATTTTGTTTAATAAACGAACGAAAACGAACAAGATATTTCGTCTGTGTTCGTATGGGTTTTTTTCCTGTTCTTTGTGTTTATTAAAGGTAAAACCTAATAGGGTTTTAACACACATCCCATTCCCGCTTACTATGGGTGTTTTATTAGCTCATGCGCTTAATTAGGGTTTTTTTTTTTTTTTTTTTGAAAGGCTTAGTTCAGTGGAAATCCTTGTATAACCCTAACCTAGCGGTCTCAAGTTCGAATGCCTACCCACACACCGGTGTCCTCATTGCCTAAGCTCAAACCGTCACGAGGAATTTTTTTGTGGTGTGCATGGATCGAACATGTGACCTACCCTCGGGATGAGAACACATAAAGAAAAACTCACCTTACCTCAAACCAGCTGAGTTGGACATCATTGGCCATGCGCTTAATTAGTTAACGAAATTCTTATATAATAAGTTAAATGTTTAATTCATGAAGGTATTTCTCAATTCCCATTTTAATCGTTGTTTTGGTTGTGAGTTGTTGAGTAATTATGTAGTTTTAGTTAGGGCTGCAAACAAACCAAACTTTTAATGAACATTTCGTGAACTATTCGGAAGAAAGTTCGTCTGTGTTCGTTTTGTTTAATAAATGAACGGACACGAACAAGAAATTTCGTTCGTTTAGTTAAACAAATAAACATGAACAGAAGTCACGGTCGTTTATTTATGTTCGTGAACGTCAGATAACATGTTCGTTTGTGTTTATGTTTGATAGTTCATTAGGTTTTTTAACTTTTATTTTTTAATTAAGTACTTCAAAATTTCAAGTAACATATAATTTAATAAATCCAAGTATTAGTGTATTGCATATTAGTATTTGTTCACTTATTTTGCTTAAGTATTATTTTTGGTGGAATAAATGAAGATTTCATGTTTATTTTGTGATAATTTTTTTTTTTAAAAGGTAAATTTTAATCAAAAAACAACCACGGACAGTCCTCAAAACAAGGACCCTGGGCACACAAACGAGTTACATCACATCAAGAGGAAAATTACACCACACATTCCAATCTATTCTTTTTAACTTAGATCTATTTCGAAACAAAAAATACGACGTTATTCTTATACTTTCAATAATTTCAACTGGCCGACGCCGCACACCTTCGAAGATTCTCATATTGTGCTCATTCCAAATATTCCACAATGTAGTAAAGATAATACCCCGCAAAACATATTTGGATTTCTTTGAACCCGGATATAAATTAGCAATCTCCAGAAAAATCAATCACATCAAAAGCGAAACTAGGAGGGAGCCGGCACCAAGAATCAACCCGGGACCATATTTCAGCAACAAACGAGCAGCCACTGAAGAGATGAGTGACTGTTTCCTCTTCCGAATCACACCAACTACATAACACATTCGGCAATGTGACAACACGTTTACCGAGCTCCATCTTCGTAGGCAATCGATTACGAATAGCAAGCCAAACCATAATCTTACATTTTAGCGGGACCCAACCTTTCCATAATCTTACATTTTGTGATGATTAAATGAGCATTTCTACTTTTATGACAATTTTGTGTTTTTTGAGACGTTATTTTATGGTAATTACCTTATTAAAATTATGTCAAGTATATTTTAGATAATTGAGTTAGTATATTTTAAGCGGATCTATGTAATGTTCGTGACGAAGGATGCCGATTATATTCAAAATTTAATATATGTTCCTTTCTATTCATGAACGCTTGTTTGTGTTTATACCGACATGAAACAAACAAACAAACATAAACGAACACCAACACTTTCATTTCCTTAATAAACAAACACAAATAGAAAATCTTGTTCGGTAAGTGTAGGGCTGTTCACGAGCCAAGCCGATCCGAGCGGAGCTTTGCTCATGCTTGGATCGTTTACAAACCAAACCGAGCGGAGCGGCTCATTTACAATCGAGCCGAAAACCGAACGATCATTCTTCGAGCACAAATTTTCCGAGTGAGCGCCAAGCAAGAATCGAGCCGAGAGTAATTTGGACGATCATAAAATTAGGATGTTTCCTTCGATGTTTTCATTGTCGGGTGACAACTAAGGTTGAATTGGTCAATGATAACACTAATATTGAGATCCAGTTTCCAAGGATGAGGCTTAAATTGAGGCTAGTGAGGCGATGAGCATACGTCATAGAACAGTTGTTAGATTGTGACGTATAGTGATATCAAGCGACAATTAGCAATGAACGACTAATAACATAAAGAAGTCAAGACTGTCACCTCATGACTTATTCTTTTACTATTAAATCCAGTGTTAAATTTTTTATTGAGTTAAGTGGGTTAGTTATATTTTGTTTGCATATACTGAGTCAAATCCAATAGAATGTTATATATAAAGCCACAAATTTATTTGTAAATTGTGTGTATATTTATAATTAAATATTTAATAAATAAATAAAAATTTATTCAAGCCGAACCGAGCCGAGCGTACCTTTGCTCGTGCTTGGCTCATATACAAACCGAACCGAGCTGATCGGCTCATTTACAACCGAGTGGAAGAACGAGCGAGCATTTTTCGAGCATTTTCCGAGCGAGCGACGAACGATCAACGAGCGGCGAGCGATTTGAACAGTCCTAGGTAAGTGTTTATGAACAATTCGTGAACACATTATTTTCTTAACAAATGAACACAAACAATGTCTTGTTTGTGTTCGTTCGGTTCGTTTGCAGCCCTACTTTAGGTTAGTTTATTGATTAATTGATTGATTGTTTTAATGGTTAATTAAGTTTTGTTTATGACTATTTTTGTGTTATTCATGTGTGTAAATTATATGGATAGTTACTTCTTATGTAGTTGTGTAATTTGGATTAGTAAGTAGATTGATTGTTGTTTACAAAGGAAGGAAAAAAGAGGTTTAATTGACAAGTTAGGGTTTACAGTTGGCAAATAGAAGACACGAGTAAATTTGATTTTGAGATAATCACGAGAATAGCCCCTTGACTAAGTATTTTACGAAAATAGCCCTCTCCCATCTCTTTAGAGAGACAGGTCATCAAGTTCGAGGCATCCAAGTCGACTCCCGAGAAGTTTCCGGTATGGACAACTTTGGTAAGGACACGTGTCTCCCCTGCTGCCTGACGTCACCGGTGACGTCTCAGCGCCGCCGAGACGTCTCCGGTAGAGCTGGAGACGTTTGAGCAGCCAGGCATCTTCGGTGACGTCTCGCTTGACGTCTTTAGCTTGACGTCTCCGGTGGGTTTCCGATGACGTCTCCCGACTCTAAGCCTCTTCTTTATCATGTAGATCTGTCAGTTTGTAAACCGACACAGTAACTTTCCGGTCAAAATTGACATATGGTTTGGATCCAGCAAGAAAATCGATAAATTTGGAGGACATGGAGATTAAACCAAGATGGGCCGACTGACGGAGTCACATACCCTGCATATCACAAATCATTTTTCAAGAAGAAATAGTGTAGTTGTGTGGGTTTTAGTGGAAGATGGTGGAAACAGTGACTAGTGAGGAGAGAGAGTGAGGAATGGAGGTTGTGGAAGATGTTGGAAACAGAGGATAAAGTTGCAGAGAGGTTGTGGAAGATGACTTATGCCTTATGAGAGAGAGAGAGAGAGAGAGAGGGGGGGGGGGGGGGGGGGGGAAGGGGGAGAGAGAGGGAGGGGGAGGGGGAGGGGGAGAGAGAGAGATATGATGTGTTGTTTTTTTATTGGTTCCCACGGGTAAGCTCACCAAAGACGCCTTAGGGGTCTTGAAGCCAATGCCCCGTCTCTCCAAAGAGATAAAAATGGGCCATTTTCATAAAATGGATAGTCAAATGGCTATTTTCGTGATTATCCCTTTGATTTTTCATATTTGAAGCACTAGTAAAAAATACCATTTGTTAAAAATGATAACATGAATCAACTCCTCTCAATTTTTTTGTGTCTAATTAACTTACATGTAAAACTAAAAACATAGCTTCAAGTTCTTTTACTGTATTAATATGAATCAAATACTGGAAATTCATTGTTTGATCATAGTAACAATCCATTATTATATTATAGATCAAATATGGGTGATGGATATATGAATAATATTTGCATTGTTACATTTAAAAGAAAATGCTTACAATTAAATGCTTACAATAAGTTTTGGTTTATAATGTAATGCAACGTTTTTAAAAATGACAAATTACAGGGAACAATTGTAGGTAGCTTTTTCTATTCGTAAAGACCATCATATTTGTATTGCGTATTTTTAAATTTCTAATGAATTACGATGTTTTTTTTTATTGTTGTATTTTATTAAAGGTCACATTCTCAACGTAAACTATTGAGTAGGATTAAACTAAAATATTTTATTTTTTCTTAGTCTTTTTCCTCAAATGATTTTAGACATCCTAAACCAAAACCTTTGTAATGATAACATTAATCCCTATAAATATAATATCAAGAATAGAAGAACATCAAGATAAGTCAAAACTACCTTCTTGTCGATAAAGTCAGCCCAAAATCTAGCACGAGCTTTGGCATAAGAATCAGAAGGAAGCAACGGAGCTTTATCTTTCCAAACGTCATCGATGTATTCGACAATGATGCTGGACTCACAGATTGGGTTGCCGTTGTGGATGAGAACCGGGATCTGCTTGTGAACGGGGTTTGAGTCGAGTAGAAGCTGGCTCTTGTTCCTCAAATCTTCTTGTCTATGCTCGTACGAAAGACCCTTTTCAGCTAGAGCGATCCTGACCCTCATGCCGTATATGCTGGTCCAGTAGTCTAGTAGAACCAGTTGTTCTTGTTTAGCCATTGTTAATGTGTGTGTTTGTGATGGAGGGTGGAAGGTTGTGGATATATGATACATCATGTGTGGGCATAAATTAAGAGAAGGGATCACATCTTTGTACTTTGTGGTATAGATGTATATGCACTAAGAGTGTACGGGTGGTCCGTGATGGTCACCCCGCAATCGTTGTAATTCATTACCACACCGGCCCATCACATTAATAACGCTCGTGATAGAATTATAACGTGATCAGCAATCATAGTCCACTGGCTGGTGGCTAGCCGTTATCCAACGGTCGAAATATTTAAAACAAAACCCAAAAACTAATTTTACTCCACTATAAATACACATATTCACCCCATTTTTTTACACACTTTCAAATAATTTTTCTCATCTTCACAAAGAAATATACAATTCTTCTCATCTTCACAAAAAAAAAAAAAAAAAAAAAAAAAAAAAAAAAAATCACACACAATGGTTACGTGGACAGAAGAGGAGGAAATTGCACTCGTGATTGCGTACAACCCCGTACACCCCAACGATGGCGCATCAACGAGCACTGGTCGTGGTTGTAGCCATGGCCGGAGCAACCCATATTGGAAAAGAGTTTTAGCCGAGTTTAGTGCACTTGTCGGGGGATCACAACGTACGTGTGATTCTATCTCTTACAAGTACGCGGACCTTGAATCCAAGTGTCAAACGTACGAATTTTTTTAAGAGAGCGCAGCTAAACCACCCCCACGAGAAAGAAGATATGCAGGAAGACTTCGCTAAAATCGACTACGCTACCGAGGTCGGCGTGGATTTTACGCACATTTCGGCGTGGCGAATGCTACACAACAAATTTTAGGTTATATATTTTTAGTAACCTTTTATTTAATTTCTAGTATTTTTTTATTTAATGTAAGTTTTTTTTATTTTTTTATATAATTTCTTTTTATTTTTTTTATTTAATGTAAGGTTTTTTTATTTAATGTAATGTTTTATTTTTTATTTAAAAAAAAAGTTTAATGTGATTGTATTATTCCACTGCTAGTGTTTTGTAATGAATAGGATCATGAGAGGAAAATGATATTATAAAATTGTATTGGGTGTGATAGTGTGATAGGGTGATTGAATCACCCACCACCCCATCCACCCTAATGGATTTTGTGCAACTGTCCACATACATTGATAAATTTGAATATTTTGCCAAAACATCTAAGCTTTGGTAAATCAAAAAATAAATACATTAATCTTATCCTTTCAAAGATAATTAATATATTCAAAACCGACCAATAAGAAAGCGTAAAATAGGTTAATACGACTAAAGAGCCAAACTCTATTCAAAATAGACATTAATTTTTAGTCCTTTGAAAAATAAAAAAATTCAAAACCAGCCAACCAGAAAATGTCAAATAACTTAAGCTAGAAAAAAGTGAAACTTTTAGTTGGTATAGAAAACCTTGAAAAGTACTACGGGTACACGAAAACAGCGAATCAAAACAATACAAAGATGCCTTAAGTTTAAATGCTTCGAAAAGGCTAAACTTTGCCTGGCACTTTACACGTGTATTGATATGATTAGTTGCTTTCGATAACTGCGTAGTACTATTCAAAGCTTTGTGATGACTAAAAGCTTCATGGCTTGGCTTATTGGCATTTTCTCGTTGGTTAGTTTTGCACATGGTTAATTTTGAGAGAGTTAAAAGGCGATATTCTTTTTTTTTCTGTAAGGGATTATTAAGAGCATTCACATTAGTGCCTTCATAATTCTTTGAGAGAAAACCCTATAATTTTTTATGGGATTGGAAGTGGTTGTGAGTGAAGAAAATGAGGAATCTACTGTTTATCGTTATATTTAGGGTTATTTAGTAATCTTTTGTGGAAAATAGAAAACTGTAATTATCTTTTAATATTTGTTGAAGTTGAAAGTGATTGTGAGTGAAAGAGAGAAAAATGTAATGATTTATAATGTAATATGTGGCTGTGATTGATTATTAATGAATGGGGAATGGAAAAACTACTATGAATGCTCTAATATGTCAATTTTGTAATTTCCCTACACCCTCATCTATCAGTATATTTAGACATCCCCTTGGTTACTTAGACATCCAATTTTAACCCTACACAACACGTAGAGGGCTTTACACATCGTATATGATACATTAATAGCATCATCAATTATTGACATTTAATGCCAATGATTGGATGATGCCTCTACGACTGTAGAGGGGCTCAATTTTTCAGCTTTAATAGTGCGATGTGAGATGGGTTGGAAAGGTGAAAAAAAATGCTTAGAATGGGTGAAATGTTGTTATTTATATAAAATGTAATATTTTTTTATTTACATAAAATTTTGTTTTTTAAATGTTGTTTTATATAATAACTATTACTATAAAAATGTTGCTTTCTTACTAAATATTGTTATAAATGTTATTATAAATTTTAAAATTTTATTATAAAGTGTTGTTTTCTTTATAAAATGTTATTATAAATTTTAGAGTTAACAGGCATTTTCGTTCCTACCGTCTAGCCGATTTTGACACATCGATCCAAAAATGATTTTTTTTTTCTTTTTGCAACTGAACCCATGGGTCAGCTATTTGGATGTAAATAGCAACAAATAGCAAACCTTAGAGGTCTAGTTGCAAAAATGAAAAAAAAAAGACATTTTTGAATGCACGTGGTAAACATGCCCAAATCTCAGTGATGAAAATGGTTGTTAACTCTAAATTTTACTTTTTATTATTATAAGTTGTTTTTGTCTATAAAATGTTACCATTTGTTACCGTCTTGATTAACGTGTAAGTGTAAACACAAATCTAACATCTAATAAAAAAACCTCCTTAGGTACACATGGCACTCCCACATTCAACCTTCAATCTTGACACCTCCATATTGTGCCACATGGCACATCCATGTAATTTATAAAATTTTTAGTTTTTTTTAAGATAAAAAATCATTAATTACATTGGTCAAAATCAGTCAAAATCTAACATCTAATAAACAAAACCTCCCTAGGTACACATGGCACTCCCACATTCAACCTTCAATCTAGACACCTCCATATTGTGCCACATGACACGCCCATGTAATTTATAAGATTTTTAGTTTTTTTGAATAAAAAATCATTAATTACTTTGGTTAAAATTGGTCAAAATCTAATCTAATCTAACATAAAAAATCATTAATTACTTTAGTCAAAATCAGTCAAAATCTAACATCTAATAAACAAAACCTCCCTAGGTACACATGACACTCACACATTCAACCTTCAATCTAGACACCTCCATATTGTGCCACATGGCACGTCCATGTAATTTATAAGATTTTTAGTTTTTTTTTAAATAAAATATCATTAATTACATTGGTCAAAATCGGTCAAGAATATTAAATATGTATTTAAAAACAAAGTAATTAATATTTTTTTTAAAACTAAAATTTTTATAATTAACGATTTTTTATATGTTTTACCACTCCAAATAATTATTAATTGTTGAACCGCGTATACACGCGTGCAATCAACTAGTGTCTTTATAAACAAACCAAATAAATGAAATAAACAATTGATAATATAACAAAATTGACAAGTCCATACAATAATAATAATCAGAAGATACAAACAAACAAACTGAACAATAAAAATACTACTCTTCCTCTATATCACTACAAGCTATATAGGACGGCTGGGCCTACGTGTCAGATG
The DNA here is from genome assembly GCA_028751855.1 of Ambrosia trifida. Classification (NCBI taxonomy): domain Eukaryota; kingdom Viridiplantae; phylum Streptophyta; class Magnoliopsida; order Asterales; family Asteraceae; genus Ambrosia; species Ambrosia trifida. Next base: position 61,695,543 of record CM054123.1, on the reverse strand, counting down.
TCTTGACCTACGTGCTGGATGGGGAATCCCGACCTACTTGTGGTGGGTCCCACGGTGGCAAACCTGCCGCCGCAGGTCTCTCAACCTCGCTCTCCATCACCTAACGAATTCACTTGGTCAATCCACTGCCCCTGCCCGTCGATCAGTTGACCCTGTTTTGTCATCGCCGCCAGAATATGGTCGAGCTAATGCTGGGTGGAGGCAGGCAATCTCAACATATGATAAATGTGCGGAGGATGTTGTGGCGGCTCTAGCAAATCGGAAGGGTCAGCAAGAGCCTCGGCCTCGACCTCATGCTCGTCGCCCTCCAACTGGACAACATGATGCATATCAACCTCATCGACATCACTGAGGTACTTAGGTACCAACAACTAGGGTACAAAAAGCTGACCGTCCGCCCTGATAAACCAATAACCCACCCGAGGAAAGTTGAACGCTACGTTCTTGTCGATCATCTTCATAATATTTGAATACTTGAAAGGTAATAGAGGTGGCAACTGATCAATGAAATGGAAATACCAGTGGCAAGACTCAACAATCGTAGTGATGAACGCCCCACCGTACAAACTGCCTCGGATCTACTACTTAACCTGGTTGACAGAATGCTTAGCAAGACAACGACTGAGGGCACAATATGTGCCCATGAACAAATAATAAAGAAAAAACAAGTCGGTCTTCGTGAACCAACCACTCGTTACTCCTGCCAGATGTGAAGATGGAGTTGCGAATGCAACGTTGTATGTAAGGAATGAGTGGGTCACGAATCTAACCGACTCTGCCTGCTTCCTGAAGGGACCAGAACCGATGGTGGGCTGTCAAGAAATAATCTGATCACCTAACAACCAATGTATAGCAGTGGAGTATACATCATGAGCCGTATCCAGCTCCGAGTACCACCGAGTGGCTAGTGCAAACTGGCACAACGACATCTTCTATAGCTTCCTAAAAAGACGAAAACTAATTGCGGGAGGCAGGGGCAGCTTGTTCAGATCCTCCTAATTCGAACTCGGCCATCAGCCAGCCATGGTTGTAAGCGGAAGGTGGACAGAGCCTCTACCTCAATGGACGATGAGACGGGCCTAGGGATGGCAATGGGTCGGGTTTGGGACGGGTTTAGGTAAGCCCAACCCCATACCCGATTAGGTATGCTTGTCCCAAACCCGTCGGGTTTATATCGGGTAATTACCCGTCGCGTATCGGGTATACCCGCGGATTTCGGGTAAACCCGTTAATTTTAAAAATTTATCCAATGGGTATATCTGAATAAAAACCTGTCGGTATCTATTGCTTGACTACTAACCAATACATTTAGCATTATCAAATATGTATGTAAATGATTACAATGTATAAATATAAAATAGTTAAATCATATAAAAACACTAAAAGACATAGATAACACATATTATACACAAATATATGGTGTTTTTTTGAAGAATATGACATCTAGATGGACAATTAGATATATTATGAATACATATTTTAAAAGATATATAGGAAATTACATCGGGTATCTAATCGGGTAAACAGGTATACTTTATCGGGTAATCGGGTCGGGTAAATGGGTATATCATCAAATCCCAAACCCGTCCCAAACCCGCGAAAAAAATAAAAACTAATCCCATACCCGATTACCTGACCCTAAACCCGTTCTAAATGTGTCGGGTTTCGAGTTTACCTATCAGATTCAGGTTTGATTGCCATCCCTAGACGGGCCAGCTCCATCTACAAACATGAGATCCAAAGTGGTACCCTTCACGATAAAACCATGGGCCTTTTCCTCCTCCCCACACATCAGAAGCATGTCCCATGATATCGCCCTCTGACACCCCCACCTTCATCCTACGTAACCTCTAGAACCCCTTGTAGTCGTAAGACCCATGAGCGTAGTCCATGTAATGGAATGAGAACAGTCACAATGCTCAAGGTTCTCGTCTGATGACATATCTGCAACAACAAATATACAACACATATGAAAAGTCAATATACGTGCAAAAATAAAATATATATTATTGGTTTATCCCGATCCACGTACAACAATAAAAATTTATTTTGGGATTATCTCGATCTACATGTCTAAGACTATGGGGTGTGGTTTCCCTTCCCCCTTCTTTCCCCTTGTCCACCTCAGCGCCACATCATCTTCCTCTTCTCCTCCCCCTTCTAGGGGAAATGGTTCCCCTTCCCCTTCTTTTTTTTTATTATTTTATTTAATGTATTTAATTACATATTTATTTTAGAAAAACCAATTAAAACTAAATATATATATATGTGTGTTCGATATACATACAGAAGCAACAAAACAAAACTCAACACCCTTCGGTCATCTCCGGTCGTCTTCGTCGTCTCCGTCGTCATCTCCGGTCGTCTCCGGCAACAAAATAGAACCAGATCTGCGGTCGTCACCACTCTCCGTCGTCATCTCCGGCAACAAAACAGAACCAGATCTGCCTCTCTCTCTCTCTCTCTCTTAAACCCCTCTTTCTCTCTCTCTCTATCTAATGTTAACGTTCAAAAAAATATTGGAAAATGGGACGGGGAGAACGGGAGGAATTTCCCGAGCACACCGAAGCTGAAGCGGGGGGGGGGGGGGGGGGGGGGTGTTCCCCTTCGGGGAAAGCTCCAAGTCAGCCATCCCGAGCTCCTTCCCGATCCATACCCCATAGTCTAAGCTAAATATTTTACAGATTTGTCTTGATCTACGTGTCTAATCAAGATATATATCGGATTTGTCTCGATCTATGTGTCTTGTCAAAATTTATATATGAGTACAACATACGAGTTTAAAATGGCTTTGGTTTATTATATGTATAGATAGATACATTAAGGTATTTAGGAACCATACACCATTTAATTAGGAATATTGATACACCCTGGCCCACATCACACACCAATAGGAGCCTGCCACATACTCCAGAATATGATGTTACACACTCCAAATATGATGTCAAATGGTGTATCAATCCTAGAACCCATAAATTAAATACGAGTCCATTATACGATTCTAAATTATATACGAGTTTAATTATATATGAGTCTAAATTATATACCAGTCCAATATACAATTTTAATTTGCGAGTCTAAATTATATACGAGGCCAACATACTAGTCTAAAAAACACGAGTCTAAATAATACCACCACCACACCCCACCACCACCCCCCACCTACCACCACGAAGCGTAGTGGCCTCTACGCTTCGTATATGGTTTAATGCATACACAAACCAGACTCTTTGACGACTCGTAGTAGTGGGTTGCTTTTCAGACTAACACCCTGCAATGCAATGAGTTCAATCAATTACCTCCTACTTCTTCGTACCTATAAGCATCGTAGTGGCCTCGGGGTTAGAGTTAATGCATTTTAACCCTATGCGACGATTAAAGCCCTCTACGTGTAGTAGGGGGTGTTCAAACAAAATTGAGGATGTCTTAATATTACCACTAATAATTCTTTTGCATAAATTGCATAAAAAAATTGTCCTCGTTGTTCACTTGTAAATAATACACATGGTCCTTAATGCAAACATATACATTAAAAGACCAAAGCCTAGGCCACCACACCGTACCACCTTTCTTCTTCGCATCTTTTAACCCTGGTAAGATGATGCACTAGATTGTTCACAAGATTTTTTTTTTTTTTTTTTTTTTTTTTTTTTTTTTTTTTTTTAAATCTTGGACTAATATACCAATGATTGAATTTTGATGTATTGGCTTTACATCCATGAAATTTTCACTACAAGAAATTTGGGTATTTACCCACACATAGTATGTGTAGGAAAAACCATATAATGTGTTAGTAGTTACATTTATCTACACATAAATTAAGTGTTATCATGTGTAGACTCGACACTGTAGATATAGATTATTACCTACACATATATGTGTGGCTAAAAGTAATATATATGTGTTGTTAGAAATATAGCAACTTGTTAGATTGGCGTATGACGTGGCAGCTGACATGGCATCCAACGTGGCAGCTAATTATGTGTAGGTAAATGTAAAAGATATGTAGGTGTTGATCTTAACATGTGTAGGCATTGATCTTAATTGATTTGTTGGTAAAAATATTTAAATATGTAGATAATAACCACAATTTATTTAAATAATAATTTTTAAATGTATATAAACAAATACAAAAATAGTTATAGAAACATACATGACCAAATTAACATTCTTAATCAAAACATAAGTGTTCAAACAACCAAACAAACAAAGCAGATATTGACCATAAGTTACTAACGGGTTATATAAAATTACTAAACGATATCACTCATCGATCCTTTCATCACCCTGTAGAGTATCATATTGAGATTGTTCAGATATGCTTGATGGAGGAGGCATGATATTATTCTCAATCAGTGCTTGTTCGATAATTGCACATTTACTTGTCACTGTTTGAAATGTATTGACCAGCTCATCATAAGTAGGAAGCTTTGCTTTTTTTAGTTGTACCCATTGTGTTATCAACAGTAACTGAATCACGTCCCTACCCATGCAAACGAATAAAGCTTCGTCCAAGTATATTCTCAATAGCTGACTTGTCGCTCATTGATTCCATGGTATGCTGGTTTCTCAACTTCATCATTTCTTCCTTTTAGGAAAAAAAAAAAGAAAACGAATACAATAAATTAACTGTTTACCAAATAATAAATACTTGGTGGTAGAAAAGAAAAAGTAAACTTACATATATTGCAGCCACGTTTTTAGATATTCATACATTCTTGTTCTTCATCTTAGAAGGTGGCCAACGACCGTGCAAACAATAGCCCGTCTTTCCGTGACTAGCCCTCCCGTTCACCATTCAATAACAGTAGCATTTTTATCAATCTCCGACCGTTTGAGCCTAGTTATCCAATTTGAGTCCAAAACTTAAACAGGCGATAGGCATGATATGGATCTGCAACAGACATTCAACCCATCAAATCTCAAAACCTTATACAATTTTTATACCAAAAAACCAACTGAAGCTACTTATTTGTGTAGAAAACAAGATCTTACAGAAGAACTAGAGGGTTTCCTGTGTTTGGTAAGAACTGAAGAACAATCATCATCATCATCTGCTCAAATCATTCACAATATAAACTTTTTTCATCAGTAGTTGTCTTTGAAAAAATGTAGTCTAATAAATTTAAGATTCATTAATCATTACTAAAGAAAACAAACCATTGGAAACTATATAAAATGACATTTCCTCTCCATGACGCAATATTCGTGTTCCATCCCGAGCACTTGATCTTCAAGTCCAAAACCATCCATGATACCTATCTGAGGCATTACCTAAGATGATACATCATAAGTTAGTAGTATAACACATAGGCATTACCTAAGGTGATCCACCCTCTTGACACGTTACAACTTAGTTAGTCATGTATACATTTTTGACCCATTACAGTATTATTAATATAACTAGTGGTTTTCGCTAGCGCACGTTGCGCGCCTTATCATTTGGACACCTCTACTCATTATTTCCAACAACTTTTTTCAATAAAAAATAACCAACTTGCATTCAAGCAACACTTAAAAAAAAGTTTAAAAAAATAAGTCATCAAATAGGTGAGCCTTTATCTATTTGACATTTATTTATGCCAGATGGAATATCAATAAGGTTCAGTTTTTATGCTATCGTGAGAACCGCGGTTTTGCTGATATGGGTTCATCTCTTGTTGGCGAAGCTCTGATACAATCTTCACAAGGTAGACTGGCCAGAATTGGGTAACAACTCTCTTAAAAAGATATTTTCCTATTCAAAAGTTTAATTTTTGGCCTGCAACCTTTTCTTTTAACATGTAAATTTATTTATTTATTTTTTAATAAATCTAAATCAGCATGGCAAGATGAAGAGCATGTGCCTCAAGTTATTGGATAGGAAGTCAATAGTAAAAAGAAGGTATCTGAGAATCACACCTGAGAGTAAGTTCATGTAACACGCTTTCCTCTTAAACTATCTTCTCTTCTGCAGCATGCCCTCTTCACCTTATCAAGAAAATAAAACCAATTGACATAAACCAAGAACTAACATTCCAACTATAAATGCAACTTTGAACATATGCAAGTTTCTATGATGTTATCCCAACTTAAACAATACACAAAAAAAAAAAAAAAAAACAAATAGATCCTTACAAAAACTACTAAATCTTTTGTTAATTCCTTTCTTCAGTTAATCAACCACTAATTGGACTTTAGTTTTATAAGTTCCCGTTTTTTTCTGTTACTTTGCAGAACCAATCGGGCTTCAAAACTTTTGCGTGCAAACGGGTTTACACTTGGCAAAGTGCGCGAAGAGGCCATCAAATTGATTGGAAAACCCGACTATTTCTTTCAGTCCTAAGCACCCTCCTCTAACTGAATCGGCTCAAAAAGCCCTTGATTGGGCTGTCGATGAGAAACTCAAATCGGCTCAATGATTATATTAAATCCTTAAACGAGTTAGGGCTTCTAGCTTCTTAGTAAAATGTTTAATAGGTTTCTTGGGTTATGTTTAATATAATCAATAGTTTTTTCTTGTAAAATCTTGTGTTTGATTAAGTTGAAGAAGTCCTGGTTTCCAACAAGATTCACTGCGCTACAGAAACATGTTCGCTAATGTCAACAAGAAATGGAGAATGCCCGAGTAAAGTAACACAAGCAGCATAGTAATAAATTACTGGATCAACATGCAAATGCATACAACTCTGATTTAAATTTATCGAACTGGCATGTAAACAAATAAGAAGCAAGATAAGCACTATTGAACTTGGTACTCTGTTCATAGCACAATGCAGTGTGCTGCATACTTGTTCTCACATTAAAAGTGCATCTCTTGTAATCATTATAAAAATTATAAACATATGACTTCAACACTAACTAGTAACTATAAATAATCATATGTTCGTAATCTAACCTTCCTTGTGTCTTGGTACAAAAAGCGTATTTAGGAGATCCGGTCATCTCAGAGTGCATCCTAGTAGATTAATTCATCATTGTATTCTTCCCCATATGTATAAGTGACTCGCCTGTAAGTCTCTGACGAATGTTGTTGAACTGATTCGAACCAACATTATTGACAGCCGCCACATTAATACAAAGAGGGAGGGAGAACACTTGAGAATAAGAACCAATAGATTTGCAGTGGGGGACTTGAAGGGAGGGAAGACACGGTTAGGGTTTGAAATCAAAGGATGGAAAATAATTTTAGGGTTGAAATAATTTGAGGGTGTGGGAGGGAAACCAAAAGTCTTGAAGGTTTCAAGGATGGAAATTTTTCATTTTTCATAATATATATATATATATATATATCATTAATATCACCTGACACTTCTCGTATATTTATAATAATAATATTAATTAATATTTAATAATATCATTAAACTGATATAATTCATATAATACACGGGGTTTCAACCTAATATTTAAAAGCATGATTTGACTTGTGAGTCAACCCTAACTCGTTTAATCTCAACTCAATGATTATATTAAACATTTTACTAAGAAGCTAGAAGGAGCAAAGGCACATTACAACGACACCAAATTATAACCAGGAATTAACTTTGTTTAGAATCCATTTTAATGGCATAGGAAAAGTGCTACTAAAACTTTATATTAGTGGTATAAAAAGCTAAATGCCATTAAAGGTATGCTAAGAAAATATGACATATGCAACCATTAAAACATATAATTAGTGGCACAAAAACTTAGAAACATGTGCCACTAAATGACATTTTTTGTAGTGTATTTATTTAGCACGTCATTTAAAAAAAATTATTATTTTTTATATGTAACCAAGATTTACACATGTTGTACATTTTAAGCATGTTTTGCCACATCATTATCAAAAATTAAAATAAAAATTATCTACATATTTGTTTAAATATATTATGTGTTGGTATACATAATCATTTACCTACACATATATTAGTTGTTTATATATTTGTTGATAATTTACCTACACATAACAAAATTTTACTATATGTGTAGGTAGTTAAATGTTTAATTGATGTCAATTTTGGGAGAAAATTTTCCCACCAACTCCAATGTGTAAGTAAAACGTATTACCAACATTTATTAAGTGTTAGTTGTTATTTGACATAAATCATCAACAATTACCCACACATGTACAAAAATGTGTAGATATTTACCCGCACATTTACATGTGTAGATAAGTTATGTGTGGGTAAACACCCCAAATTCTTGTAGTGTTTAATCTATGAGGTTTATAACCATGGAATCAATGGGACTTCTAAATCCAATATTCATATGATTTGTTGAAAAAGACTTTGAGTATTAGGATTTTTATTTACTTCAGTTTTGGCAACTCAAAGGGAAAAAGTTGTGAAAATTTGGATTTCTAATGTTATTTTCTAGAGAAATTTCATCCTTAAATGGTTCTAGATCTCTTTTTCTACATGGTTTTATTTACTTGAATGATTTATAATAATTTGAACATTATAACATTGTTGCCGATATGGATCATAACCAAATGGAGGAACTGTAATTAACCCATTGAATGTCTGAAAAGAAACACAAAATGATATATTGTAACTTGTAAGTAGTCAGGGAAGGAGCTATGTAAATCACAGTACCGCAGTCACCAGACTACATTGATTTTTCACGCATATATGGACATGTATGCATGTGTTTTCGAGTGAGGTTTTTTTGGGTGGTGACTACAGTTGATACCAATTGAAGAGAGATGAGTTAGACAAAGTGATTATCAAAAATAATTTTTTTTGCCAGTGACATAGAGCGCAACGGAAATTATCAACGTTTTGTATAATGTTGTAAAATTACGGGGAAGAAGTTATGTGGGTATATATTTAATAAGTACCCACTTAATTACTAATATTATTTCACTATTTCATTTCCTATTTATTTTTTTAACAGCCAACGAAAGTCACCAAAACTCCCGTCATTTCCAATTCATTTCCTATTTATAGGTTTTGTTTTTATGCGTTGACTATGTAATTTTATCATGGACTCTTTTATTTTTTTCAATTTTTTTTATCAAAGTTTAAAGCCTCAAAACATTTTATTTTTAGTTTACCACTTGGTTGAATTTAACTAGTTTTTTTTCACTCCAATTTTTTTTTAAAGTAAATTGATTTAACTAAAATGTTCTGCTTCTACTTCTGTCATTATTTACGTGTTTTTGGGTCATTATATTTTTAAAAGTGAACTCATAAATACCAGTGTTTTGTTGACAGTGTTTTTTTAATATTTCTATCGTAGTTTTTTATTATGTAACTAACCTGACCCGAATCAATTTGGAATTTTTTATGTCCTGTTCAATAAAGTTAGAGCATCTAAAAACAGTGTCAGAAAAAAATCCTGGAGCCACCATTGTAAGTCTATAAGTAATATTGAAGAGGTCAAACTTCATAGGATAGAACAAACATAGTTGTGTTGTGTAACCTACGAACAAAGTTGAAGAACTTATATAACACACATAATCATCTTACTATTCACTGAAACAAAAGGATCGATCTATCTGTTCTTCGGGATTGATACCTTAATATATATACACACAGGACGGTTATGGTGAAGGGACGCAATGTTTAACATATACAAACTGACCCATAATTAATAACAATAAACATTGTATGTTTAATTTCCAGCAAGTAAAACAATCTTTATTCACAGAAAAAAAAACACACTTAAGTATCTTTCTGTCCAGATGATCGAACTTCTAGTCATCGATTCCGTAGTACTTCCTCAAAGGCTGAATAAAGGCAAAGACTTTTGGCAACTCAGGCAAAGTCTTGGACACACTCTCTTTGTTCTTAATGCACCGTTTAGCCCATGCCAACAACTTTGGACATTCGTGCTCAAAGTTAAAATTGCCATATGTTTCATAGACTTGAAACCATGAATAAAATGGTATCAAAGATACATCAACATACCCAAAAGTTTCACCTCCAAAGTAAGGCTTGGCCCCAAGCTCACCTTCAAGCGATTTAAGGCATTCTAGGAACTCAGTCCTTGATGCTTCATGCTCTTCCCCTTTTGTTGTGTACAGATTTCTCCCAATTTGGTATAGCTGCATTTACAGACCCGTAATTATAAAATTTCAGTCTCTTTGAGAGTAGGACCGCAAATGAGCCAAACCCTTTATGTAAGTTGAAATGTTGAGCTCAAGTCGGCTCGTGACCCGCCAAAATAACTAATTTATGTCAAAAGAATTATGTTTTATATTTTGACACATATATGTGTATAATAATTTGAAAACAATATTTGTTTTACAAACCAGACCGTTTATGTTAATGAGTTAAAATATTAACAGCTAGAGTGAGCTAGCGAGTTGAAATATGTAGGGTAGGGATCATGGGATAAGAGCATTCACATTTGGGGAACCAAATGTAAGTGAGTGTTTCCACCAAATTATATGGGGTGAGTGTAAGTGGTTGTGAGTGGAGGAGAGAGAAAATATTTGGACTGTTCACCCTTATATTTGAAAAGCTACTGTTCACCACTAAAAATATTTTAATATTTTTGAAAGTGGTTGTGAGTGAGGAGAGAGAAAATATAATGATAAAAGTATGAAAAAGTATTATTATTTTAAAAAGGAGTGAGAAAATTTTACGGTGGAATAGTGATTTTAGTGTAATTTGATGGATAAAATTTGATGGAGGAGATGAGAATGCTCTAACACTTGGGAAAATGAAAACTGCGAGAACTATTGTATACCATACATTTCTCTAAGACAAAAATAATTTTTTTTTTTTTGCTAAATCGTAACTTTTTTTTGCAAGAATAATTTTTTTGTTGCCTTAGAAAAATGTGTGTTCCATAATACTTCTCTCAGTTCTCAATTTGACTAACGGTTCTCAAATGAACCAAATCCTATATATGTATATATATCTATATCTATACTACTATATAATGGGTGCTTGATGGCTAAGAAGGTAAATTTACATCTTTTTTAAGATGGCATATCAAGAGTCTTAGTATAAATCTATAATTTTTGTCCAATTTTTTCCTTTTATGCTCTCTTGTATAACATTCAATGCCAATTGTATATGTATCTAAGACATACTTTATATCCATCTCAAGATGTAACTCACCCTTATAAAACATAATAAATCTTAATTGAATGCTTAATATTAAGATCTTTGAGTGTCCATGAAGTGTATATGTATCCTCACCTTCTCATGTCTCAAAAATTACATGTTTTCCATTCTTCTCATCTCCAACCATAGAGAAATAGAATATTCTTCCAATTTATCTTTGAAAAGGGAGGACCAAGCATGTGGACATAGGTTAGTGCCTCTTACTAGCAGGCTTTAATGGATGCGCGCAAGCATATCGAGCGTGAAATGGAACGATTTATGATTTGTGAAAAGGAGACAAAGACGAAAGATTTCTGCCTGGGTCATCAGCCTAAAACGGTATGTATTGCATTATTTTTTCCCAATAAAATATTAAACTTTGGCATACGCTTTTACTTTGTATTGGCTCAGTAACTTCATTTGATAAATTGTAAAATATTTGAGATTTAAATTAATTATCGTGAAGTTTCTTTGTTGATGATCTTTTGTAGGACCCAAAGGAGATAGCCAAGTTAGGGACTAGAGATGGTTGAACAATATGGTATGGCATTATTTATCCAATCTAATGGCCTGCTCTTTTTTTTTGCTCGAGTTTCGGTCTTCTATTATTGTTAAGTAAAAATTTCTATGTAGAAAATTAAAACAATGAGAGATTTAAAGAGAATGTGTTTTGAAACAGACGCATCAACTTAATTGATACAGGACATTCGTGTTGTATCTAATGTTATCTTTGCCCTAAGGCTCACTAATCTTATCATGTAGCTTTTGGGATTTTATATCTTTTTTATTGATACTAGATATTTGATTTAATTATCTTATTCCTTCTAACCACCAAGTATGGCTTCAATCTAACTATATAGTATTTTCCAAATAACTTTATATATGTCGTTACATGTGCAAACCTTTTTAACAATTGGATTTGGCACATAGGCTCATTTTTTTGTTTTGCTTTTAATCAGAACTATATGTTCAGGGCATGGAGCTAGGGGTGTGAATTAACACGCCATCAATCCAACACAAAATTTTTAGGTAGGGTTTAGTCTAAATGGACTCGAGTCAGTTTAATATTGGTGGTCCAAATTCTTATCAATTTAATTCAACTTATTAACATAAGTAATTTCAGTTTGCGGAAACAACCAACCGGTTGAACATAACAAACACAATACTTGTTAAATAAACTACATACAATGAAAAAAACTCTAGAACTTACTAGGAGTTGAATTTTTTGACTGCATCATTTTTAACTCTGTATTACATTTTAAAAATCTATGTTATAAAGCTTTGTTTATATACAACATAGTTTTATAAATGTCGAAATATCACACAGTTATATAAAGTATCCAACGGTAGTTTTACAAACTTATTCAAGGTACTCAAGAACTCATGGATACTAAATAATTTATAACTAAATATTAGGTTGTTGCTTCTTTCATACTTAGTATCACCATAATGAATCGTCCATAAAGACCTTATGACTTTTAGTTTAAAATTATTATATATGTAAAAAAAAGTTATGAGTGTAGCCCCGCCGCAACGAGCGGGTTCCTGCTAGTATATATACACACATATATATAGTGGAGAGTTCAAATAAGAATAAAATGTTTTGTAAGAAGAAAAAGAATAAATTATAACCAATAGGAAGCTTTCATGTAATAAATGTATTGAATGTTAAATTGATTATTATTTTTTTAATACCCCCTAACTCATAATTTATATTTAAAATATATTCTTTCAAACCAAACCTTATCTAAAGTGAAGAATAATTTCGATATATGTAGGATGAATTTTTATATGTGTAGGATAAACATGCAATAATATCGATATGTGTAGGATAAACATACGATAATTTCGATATATGTAGAATGAATTTTTATATGTGTAGGACAAATTTTGATAATGTGTCGGATAAAGTGTTAATGACTAACTAGTGGGGAGCCCACGCGATGCGGCGGAGTGACCAATTTACAAATATAAGTATAATTTAGGTAAAGATAACTTTAAAAAAACTTAGCACCAGAGATAATGGAATCAATATATTCCCCCGCGCTACACGTAGCAAATCATTTAGGAGCGTTTACATGTTGTTTGATCGGAATCGACTGTTGTGAAAATTACAAACCAAATGCAAATTGTGTGTTACGCAGTAACATAGTTGCAGTATTTGCATTGGTGTTTCTCATTTTATTTTATATAATTTATAAGAGTGTGGTGTCTTTTCATATTTCTTCAAGTAATTAATTGATATTTAACATTCAAAGGAGTTGCATCTCTTAAAATTTAATAAAAAAATTGGCCTTATATTTATGAGAAGTTAAAAGTTGAGGGGTTAGTGTCTCATCATATTTCCTTAAGTAATAAATTGATAAACCATTTAGTGTTCTTAGGAGTTGTATCACTTAAAATTTAATGAAAAAAATGGACCTAAATTTAAGATGGGTTAAAGGTGTAAGTAATGCATAAAAGACAAATTTGCCCTTAAAAATATTTTAATATGTGCTTTATTTGGTGTACCTTATGAAATTACACTTGTACTTCTTAAATTTTAATAAGTCCCTATAAAATGCTTTATAATATATATTATTTACTTATAAAAATATTAATATTATCATGTACAACCATTTAATATTACTAATGGATTAATTATACAAGACTAATGTAAAATCTTTGATATTACTATGGTTCATTAACTATAATGTGGTGTAATTAAAGACAAGTTTAAAAGACAAATTTGCTCCTAAAAAGTAGTTAAGATGTGGATTATGTATTGTATGATAAACAAATATACTTATACCTCTTATTTTTTTAAGAAGTCCTTAGGAAATGCTTTATAATATAGTATAGTAAGTATAGTATAATATAATATTATCATGTACAACCATTTTATATTACTAATGGATTATTTATACAAGACTAATGTAAAGTCTTTGATATTACTATGGTTCATTAACTATAATGTGGTGTAATTAAAGACAAGTTTAAAAGACAAATTTGCCCCTAAAAAGTAGTTAAGATGTGCATTATGTATTGTATGATAAGCATATATACTTGTACCTATTATTTTTTAAGAAGTCCTTGGAAAATACTTTATAATATAGATATAGATACTAGTGGGTAACCCGCGCGTTGCGGCGGAATTAAAAATTGCATCAAAATGTATCAATTCATTGCGTAAATACTTCTAAAACTTTTTTATTTAAATGATATATTAAGTAAATAATGCTTACAACAACATGATATAAGTATTCTCGTCTCAAGTAAAGAATAATTGTATCAAACTATATATATTCCTTAATTCCCTCTCCGCATTCTCATCTTTTGAAAACGATTAGTAAGATAGTGAGATGCCATATGAGCCAAACTTTACTAAAATAGTATCATACGAAAATGTGTAAAATGTATAATGATTCTTTTATTGTTTAGGTGCTATAAGGAGTTACAAGTACAATGCATCAATATATTGAGTCTAATCTATGGTTTAGGAAACTTAATCCCCTAGTTTGCATAGAGATAATTAAAGATGACTAAATTAATCAGAAGCTTTCTTCTTCGGTCGTTGAATCCAGTGATCATATAGTTTAGATCAGATTATGCATGTTTACGTGTATGACTATTTATGCACGTAATACTTTTAAAATTCAAACCATTATCTCAAGATTAAAAACAAAACTTTCACTATTAGTTTCTCGATTTCTCTATAGTATGATTAAGTTTATAAAGTACATAATCCTATATAAAAGATTATAATAAAGATGTAGCATTATGAATTGTTTTTATATGTTTTCTATTTAATATGTTCAAAGTAATTATTAAATTGAATGTAGTGAGGTTTCATAATCATCACTTGACTCTTCACTTTCTTTTGATTAAATATGATGCTCTAAAGACATATTTGTCCTCCAAAAGTAATTATTTTATGCATTGTGTGTTGTAACATAAGCAATTAAACTTATACTTCTTAAAATTTAAGAAGTCCTTGAGAAATGCTTTATAATATAGTATAGATATAGATATAGATTATAGAATTATAGATATAGATTAATTAAACATATGATAATTAATGAATGAAGAGTTAAACTATTTAATGTTTAACCATCATGTAACTTCTTCGTTTTGTTCTCTCATAGAGTTTCTTCTCATTATATATATATATATATATATATATATATATATATATATATATATATATAGGGTGAGGTTAAGATACAAAAGATGTGTTTTGTAAGAAGGGTGAAAAGGAAAAATAGTCATTGGATCAAAGTGATGGATGGATGAGATTAAAGAGTGGCAATTTGGTAAATTGTGTTATAAAATTATTAAATAACTTAATGATGTGTGGGTAGTAATGTAATAACACACCTTCTCATTTAAAAAAAAAACCCATTAATAATAGAAATTAACCATATGAATTCCCTTATTTTTAGCAAACACAATAACTTTCTTTCACAAAAATTAAAAATCAACAGTTATTTTCACTCTCTCTCTTTCTCTCTCTCCTCTCTTTCTTTCTCTCTCGTTACTCATTCAAGAAAACCAACTTACTGAAGATAAAAGTGATTCATCTTTGTTCACCGAAAATCACGATTCTTCAAAAGTGACTCACAAATTTCAAGAAAGGCAACCACATTATGAAAGCACATTTTTTTATTGTTAAGCCATTGTGTTTTATGAAGGCGGCATTTTTTATGGTTGCTACTTTATTTTTATTTTTTTGGGTATGTGTTTTATTTTCATTGTGTGTTTCACTAAATGATTATTCTTTTATCCTCATTGTGTGTTTTATCTTCGTTGGTTGTTTTATCATCATTGTGGGTTTTATCTTCGTTGAGGGGTTTTCATTCTGTTAAGTGTGTTTTATGTTTATTGGCAAGGTCTTTAGTATAAACATCTAATTTTTGACATTGTTTGTGTTTTGTTTTTTTTTTTTTTAATTAGCAAATGTTGAAAAGATCTGGACCAAATCAGTACAAGATGGTAAAACGATGATGATAAAACACACTGGAATGAACGCAGACGATCTTGATCCAAATGATGTTTTTTTGTTTATCAAATGGTGTTAAACACAAAGTTGATAAAACACACTAGTTTGTTATGACGATGATGATAGAACACACTGGAATGAACGTAAAACACAATGATATAATCATTCATCTTGGTTTTCCCCCGAGCCCCGGTGACTCGATCCGTTTCCATATACCTTTCCGAGTCTTGTTCCATGTAGCCTCTTGAAGAAGAATGCACAGTATGGTGTTAAAACATATTTATAAATGCCGTTAAAAAACATATTTATAAATATGAGTTTTGTTGTGATATGATATGTGTGTTGAAAAGGTTTGAAGTGGTACTTAAATTGGGTTTGTTTTTGTGTTTGGTTCCTTGCCGTTGAAGGTGAACATAGTTAATAAAGTGCAAATTGCCTCTACATGTACAGATAATGTTTTGTTAAAAGCCCAAAAATATCTCAATTTTGATTATTGATTTAAATTTTCAAATTCTTGCTTAATGATACATTTACCTTATTGCCCTTGAGATTAAAAAATAATAGTGCCACGTGTCACTCTCACAAACCTTCTTACCCTTCTCACAAAAAGAAACTTTTGTACCGGAACCTATATATATATATATATATATATATATATATATATATATATATATATATATATATACTTTCCCTATATATAGGGGAAGGATAAATTGAAAACCTTCTTGAGTTGAGAAAATTTAGAAAACCCAAGTAAAAACCATGTATTTTTTTTTTTTGAAAACACACAAGGTAACACAGATGTTTTTAAGCATTTTGTGCTAAACAAAAAGCGCCGATGAGATATTTTTTAAAAAAAATAAACAAAGTTTGCGCTGTTAACATATGTTTTCAGCTTTTAACATATGTAACAGAGCTGTTAACATATGGTTTCAACTTTTTAACATATGTTAACATTGCAAACTTTGTTTATTTTTTAAAAAAAATATTCCCATCAGCGTTTTTTGCCCAAGACGCTTAAATACATGTATGTTACTTCGTATATTTTTTTTCAAAAAAAAAAAAAAATAGATGATTTTTACATGGTTTCTAAGTTTTCTCAACCTATACCCAAAAATAATATTAGTACGATACATACACAAAACACAATTTATAAATAAAAGTTATAACTTAGATATATTAAAAATGTTGTTAAAACTTTAAGGTTATAATTTATAATACATAAAATCAGGAATTTTATTTAAACAAGCCAACTAAAGGCTCGACTCATTAAATAAAATAAATAGAGTGTGCTCAGCTTGGCTAGTTTATACAAATTTCTAGTGCGCTTCAAACAAGTTATTACCAATCTAAACAGCCTAATCTGAGAGCTCTGATGCACAGAAACGGCTAAGAGGTGCTGTACCCCGTACCCGAAACTCGCCGGGGACGGAAACGTGTACGGGGACGCCCAGAAACGTTTCTCCTCCGTTTCCTGACCGCTTCGAAAAGTCAAAGGGCGTTTTTGATGCCGTTTCTAGATTTGGGGACGTTTTTTTTAAAGTTACCAGCACGTTCCGGCGAGAGAGATCCTGAACAGGACCTCGAGCATAGTCTTTTTATCTGGTTAGGTGCGGCGGTGCGGCGGTTAGGTGCAGCGGCTGAATATGTTTAGGTTTCTTATATGGTGGAGTTAGGGTTTTATTTATTTTCTTTGGTGGATAAACTTTGGGTTTTTTCTAATCCGTACTTGTTTTGGGCCAGTACAGCAGTACTAGGTCATGTAGAAGTTTTATTCAATATTTATTAAAAGTTTTATTCAATAAATAAAAGTACTCTGTGGTAAATAAAGAAATCGATATTCATTTTTTGTGTGAACTTGAAAATCGTATAGATCATTTCAAATAAGTTTCAATTTTTTTTCCATTTGTTTGATTTAGTATTAAAAATTATAATATATATATATATATATATATATATATATATATATATATATTTATGTATTTATTTCCGTACCCGTGCCGTACCCGTTTCTTGATTTTTTGAGTTTTGCCGTTTCCCGTTCCCGTACCCGTACCCGTTTCTCGTTCCCGTACCAGTTCCCGTGCAACATAGCCTGAGAGACCCAAAATCAAGAGATTCCTGGTTTCAAATACCGGCATGACTGGGTGAGAGACGTTTTATGGGACATCTTAAGAATAGCTGGGATTTCTGTTAAGAAGGAAGCCCCTGCGAATTTTATAACGGACCTTGCGGAAGAGAGATCCAGTATACGACCAGCGAATCTGCTCGTCTTTGGTTGGGCGGGAGGGAAACATGTTTGTGTGGACCTCACAGAGGTTTCTCCTTTGGTTGGTTTAAGGGAAAACGGTTTTGTAGCTGTACAAGCATCGAGAAAGGCGGAATCGAAGAAAGTGGATAAGCACGCTAAAGTTTGTGCAGAGAACCAACATGTCTTTGTCCCCTTAGCCTTTGATACCTTTGGCTTCTTAGAACCAGAAGCTATTCGTTTCTTGACCAGGGTCCAACGGGTTATCAACAGCAATAGTTCATCTCCAGGAGCAAGGGTTTGTATTTGGTAAACTTAGATTTGTAATTCAGAAAGGGGTGACGGTGCAGCTTGTTGGCTGTCTACCTCCTATTTTAATGTAAGTTGGCACGTTTAAAAAATTGTTTGTTACTTAAAAAAAAAAAAACAGTTACCTTCTTGTCGATAAAATCGGCCCAAAACCTAGCACGAGCTTTGGCATATGAATCAGAAGGAAACAATGGAGCTTTATTTTTCCAAACTTCATCGATGTATTGAACGATGATGTTGGATTCACATATGGGTTTGCCATTGTGGATGAGAACCGGGATCTTCTTGTAAACCGGGTTCATGTCCAAAAGGAGCTGGCTTTTGTTATTCAGTATATCTTCTTCTCTGTAGTCGTACAAAATACCCTTTTCTGCTAGAGCTATCCTGACCCTCATGCCGAACATGCTAGCCCAGAAGTCTAGTAGAACTAGTTGTTCAGCCATTGTTGTTAGGGTTGGTGGTGAGTGGCTGAGTGCAGATCCGTGTGGATATGGGTGTATATGTATGCATGATTGGAAGTTTGTGGAAGAGTCTTGGGACCATTAATTGATAAAGAATTGGAGGAAAGAAAAAGATAGGATGGATGACACGTAGCTATGGGATTTATCTACTTTTTTTCTTTTGTTTTTTTGATACATATGCTTTTCATTTTTAAATTTTAGGTAGACTATCTCGATACTAAGACATTCTTAGATACATTTAGCTGTCTAGTCAGCTATCACATCATATCCTAATAAATCTTTAAAATTACCTCTAACCCTACAAACATTCTTGCATAATCTTACATTTTCTAAATTATCATCACCTATTTTTACTTCTAATTTAATTAATTAAATTGTAAAAAAAATATTTAATTTAATTTTTTACTCAAACACATTCCATGATCCATATGTATTTGAGAAATAAAATTTTTAACATAAAATGATAATGGTTTTACCTAACAAAACATCTCTGACTTTTGTTATATCTTTCATTTGGTTCTGATTTTCAAAAACAAGAAACAAAATGCATCTCTCTCTTTCGACAAGAAGCAGCCCAACGACGAGCACCACCATCACCATATATCATCACCTCAGATTTCATCTTTCTCTTCAGACTTCAGGCAAAAAGCAAACAACTGGACAGTGGCTACCCACTTACAAAAATACAAGTTTTTTTAGTTTGGCACAATAACAAAAAAAAGGGTTGTAGTCGGATCTTCCCTTAGGATTTCTCCTCTTCAGATCTCCTCCAATGCGTCTGAAATCTTGGATGAATTCCATATCATAGCGGGTGAGGTTACGAATCTAGCGTTAAAGATAGTCTAAGAGATTAACTCGACAATTGGACGAACCACGGTAATGAAATTCCTGAATCAATCATCACATAGGTAACCTCTAATTAGGACAACCTAGAATGTTTCGACCCAACACATAAAAGGCGTACCAAATTGTGTATGGAAATCAAAAAGGGTTTTTTTTTAGCTTGGTCTCAAACTAAATCAGGTTAAGAACCTCTTTTAGGGTTGAAAACCTTAGCCCATTCATACCGATTTTGATGGGTCCAAAACTTGTTTAGCATTTAACTGGTTCCTTCGATGGACTTAAACCCGTTTGGGTTAAAACCGATTATCAAAACAAAAATTTCAAATCTATACCAAGCCCTCGAGATGGGTTGAACCCAAATCAGTTTTTTTATCGAGTCAAGGTTAGGTCGGTTTCCAAGTCGTCGACCCCAAACTGGTTTTTCTGTACACTTTTGTCCACACATGTGGATTCACAAGGGTTATAGCCCCATCTCCCATATATAGGGAGTTCAATTCTGATTAAGGGAATATTTTCCCTTCCGAAAAACTGCACTCACCAAGAGATGTGTTCAATACCCATGGCCAGCCTTTAATAGGGATGAGATGATGTGGGCGACAGTCCCAAGCTGGAAATTCCAAGGCCCCAAAGTTTATATATATGTAGGCTATGTATTCTTAAGAAACTTGGTTGAGTTGTAGAAACCTTTGAAACCCATCCAATGGCTCCTATGACTCCACATCTCCATTTTTCTCATTTGATCCAAAGGGCAAGATGGTAAAAATAACACATCTGGTTGACTGATTTTTTGTGTACATGCTGACACAAAATAGTGACACAAAAGGTCCTTTTTCCATAACATCTCTCTCACCTCTTCATATCTTTATTTTAAATTTAATGTCTCTTTCTCTCTCCCTCATATCTATAAACCCAAGCCAGATCCACAATTAACCTTATACCCACACTTTGAATCTTCTCTTTCACCTTCATCACTACCATTATTTTTTTTTTGAACCAATGTCACCAAGTTTAGAACATCCAGGCATCTATCTTAGATCTCTCTCTCTCTCTCTCTCTCTCTCTCTCTCTCTCTCTCTCTCTCTTTCTCATATCTCCATATCCAAATCCACCACTCTGTCTCTCATATCTATGTATCCAGATCCACCGCCACAGTGGCGGGGGCACGACATCAAGCCCACCTATCCCGACGGCTCTACTCCCAATACAAACACACCCACACCCACACACCTAGATCTGAAACCATAGAGAGAGAAGGAACCAAACAGTGGTTCAGATGTGTTTGGCGTTCACGATTCTGAGTTTGTGTATAAGTTTTAAGATCCGGTACAGGGGAGTTTGGCGTTCACATTTTGCCCTTTTCTTTTTGAACTCACGATTCTAAAAGTGATGTGATATTTAGTAGTGCCGAGATGAAGCCGGTTGGAAACTCAGTAGCACAATACTTTCCGAGGTAATTATCTCTTTATCTTGTTTGATGATATTTGTCTGTTTAGGTGGAAAGACAAGGTTGTTTTTTTATTATATTTCTTCTTAATCTATCTAACTGGTCTTGGAAAGACAATTTTTGATTTTTATTACTTTTTTTTATTATGAATTTTGAAAAGTAAACAACACGGATTTGAGTAGTAAACAACTGGATTATGAATTGGAAAGACAATTTTTAATTTTTATTACTTTTTTTAATTTTTATTTCCAACTAATTTTTTTTTTCTTAAAATGAACTTGTTTATGGCTTTTCCTAGTAACACTTTTTGTTTTTATTACATAAATTTTTTTTTAAATGAAAATTTTTTATAGAAAAAAGATCATGTTACAATGAGTAGTCTTTTTTACCTTATACCAATTTTCTTTTGTGCAGATGGAGTTTTTGATGAAGGGTCTGAAAGAACATGAGATTGGTTTGTTATGATGAACATTTTTTACTTGAGACATGTTATCATTTTTTTGTTACAAGTGTACATTTAATCATCAATAGATTGTTATTATGTTTTTTGTGTTCTTGTTGTTGTTTGCCCAGATCTAGTGGGTTACGCTTAACATGTGTCGGTTACATTCTTAACTGTTTAAATAGTTACATAAGCACCTTTAACTAGTGAATCAATTCATAAGATATCTACATATGTAACAATCGTTATTTGGTTATCTAACATCATTAGTTACATACGTAACATCTATCAGATTTTTTGGGTACATACTATCAGTTTTGCTACGTACGTATGTAACTATAATAGTAATTCCATATTGACCACCAGTTTCGTAACTAGCTCAGCATTGTTATTTGGTTATCTAACATCATTAGTTACATACGTAACATCTATCAAATTTTTTTGGTACATACTGTCATTTTTGCTACGTACGTATGTAACTATAATAGTAATTCCATATTGACCACCAGTTTTGTAACCAGCTCAGCATTGCAATTTAAAAATATGTCAAATTTATGAAAGATTAAATAAAAAGATGTCAAATTTATTATTATAAAAAGAGAGAAAAGAGAGGAGAGAATAGAGAAGTGAGAGAGTGAAATGTATCATATGAGAGAGAGAGAGAGAGAGAGAGAGGAGAGAGAGAGAGTCAAATGTGTCAGGAGAGAGAGAGAGATATGTTAACTAAAACATTCTTTTTATATGTCTCATGGACAATAATGCCCTTGAACACACAAGTAAATAAAAAGTATAACAAGTTTATTATTATAAAATTGTAGATTACATCTCAGCCATTGATGTGTATAGATCAATGGTCACAAATGAGTTTCTTGAGTTTCTTCAACTCAAGGGAGTTTCTAAATTATCTATATCCTATATATGTATATATATATACATATATATAGTGGAGGGTTACTTTGAGAACACTAATAATCGTGAGAACCGTGAGAACAAATAAAAAACCGTAAGAACTCGATAAAAAAAAACAATCAAATTCAAAATTTCTTTTTACACTTATCATCATTTTTAAAATACGACATAAACAAATAACTTACGCATAAAAATTCAAATGTATATGAAAATAAATTGTTTTTACACATATGTAAGAAGCTGTTTTTCAGCTCTTAATGAGACAGTTGTCTAAATCAGTTAGACATTTGCCTTTAAATGAGTAAGCATTATACCGAGCTTAATCCCGACCTCTTACTGCTTCAACATTTAATGATGCAGACCGCTTACTACTTCAGCACTTACCCATTGCCAAACAACACCTAAGTTTACCATTTACACATGTGTAAATTATTTTCATTTACACATGTGTTAAAAGTTTGTTTTACAGTGGTTTTGCAAAAAAAAAAAAAAAAAAAAAAAAAAAGATGAATTATTTGGAAGATAATTTCTTTTTTTAATATTGTGTTATAGTTATAATGAGGTTTTTATTAAAAATGTTGATTTTGATTTATTCCTTCATTTGTTCTCACATGTCTCACCATATTTAATATGCTTAAGATAACACTCCCTATTTATATAGAGGGTTAGGATTAAATATGTGATACCCCGCAATTTCAGGTTCTCACTTTAACTAAACTCTAGTTAAATTCTTTGCATTATACTTAACTAGGGTTAGCTAGATAGGACACACGTTGCACAATTATAGGTTAATAACTGCATGAAGTGGTAATTCGGAGAATTACCAGACTATATACATGATTAGTGAACCTCGGACGTTGGTGAACAATGATGTTAAATAATTGTGAATTAATTGATTGAGATTGATAGCAATTACGTGCTTTTATGATACTCTGTGAAACTATGTGCAAACTGTATGTGATTACGTGAACTTAAACCGAATACGTTAATAAAAACCATAATGGATGAACCCTTAGGATGGTTGGGGTCTTAACACATGGGTTTACACTTGTTATGGTCCAAAATAGCGAAAGCATCAAAGGAAACAGGCTGGGCAACGAAGCAGGTCAATCGGAGCGAGCCGGGGAGCTGTGAGCGGCCGCTCACAGGCTCCGCGCGGCCGCTCACAGGCTCCGCGCGGCCGCTCACGGAGGCCTGACGAGCCCAAACCGCCTTAAACTACTATTTAAGCAACCTTAAGCCTCTTGTATCTCCTAAACTCAAACCCTAATCGCCCCCACTGCCCTATTACGAAATATTAACCCCTAAACACCTGCTAAGGCACAAGTACATCGATCGGGAAGCTTCAAGAGCATTTGGTTGATTGTTTTGAAGAGCTTGCGGTATAATCTTTAATGTATTATGTTTTAATCTTCTTAATATATTATAAAAACCTTATAACTAAGTTTTTCCAGGTCTGAAACCTTTTTATAAAGATTAAAACTTGAAGTTTATAAAGATTGAATGGGTTAAACATAATCCTATGCGATTAGAAAATGATAGGTTGTATGATTATGCATGTTCTTGATGTTTTAGACTCCTAGGGTTTATGAATGATGATGTTTATGATGTATCATTAGGGTTTTGATCAGATGTGGCTCTTATTGATGTTTTGTGATGATTATTAGGTGTTATTGATTGATAATATGTAGCTAGGGTTTGATATAATTAATAGTATTACATGATTAGAATCTGGACGGAATCTGAATGTCGACTTGTAGGGTTTGTTACGCGACATTAAAGTGTTGATTTTGATCGATTCTATGCATGAATGGATTGTACATGGTCTTAGCTTTTTAGAATGGGCAAAATCATCTGATTTGGATGTCGTTTGATACGTTTTTGGAATTTTCTTTGATAAAAGGTCATATCAGATTTTCGGATTAAGAAACTGAGTCAACTTTAAACAATCATAACTCGAGTTTTACAAGGACTAAAGTTATGAAATTTGGACAGTAGGTTAAAATTAGAATAACTTGTCTTTTCCAAGTGGATTCATCCCGTTTGGATGAATACACGATTTTTGGGAATTTTTCTACTAACCTGACCTGCTGTAGAAACTTTCTGGACATATCTATGATGTACGATTTTTCATAATTTTTGGTTTGGTTTTGAGACAAAACAAAAATAAGGGTTATCAAATGAATCCCAAATAATATTCAGTAAAAATATGGGAGTTTAATTCGTTTGTTAAGTATTTTAAACAGATTAGTTTTCATGGCGCATAATCTGTCCTAAAAACGCAGATTGTGTATTAAGTGTTTATGTGACTATTTGGAGTCCTATGTGGTATGTTATTGACATGAACTTGAATGGACACTTATATGAGATGCATAGGAAGTGTAAAACTAATGGCAACCAACATATTCACCAATGGGTCAGTAGGGTTTACTTATGCATGTAGAACCATTAGGAGTCACTTATACGATTTTGTACAATTAAACGTCTTGGACAAACGGGTTATATGGTGTAATGGTATTACACATATACTCACTTAGTGACACATGTACTAGGGAGTCGGTAGCACACCCTACTTCGGAGTTTGGATTTATTTGCTTGCATACTAAGGTGAGTTTCACTACTTTTTCTCAAAAAGCATTCGTCTCAGGGTGAGACAACTTTGATAAATGTTTTCTAGTCCGGTTTGGGACTACTTGAACATTGACTCTTTAGGAGAGTCCGTTACGAATCCTCAGGGAGGATTGCGCTTTGATCAGTTTAAAACTTATTGGTCCTTTGTGAACTAAACACTCTATCACTTGAAAAGTCCTTGCACATTATTGGGTTAATCGCTGGGAGCGAATGGGGTATTAGTTGATAGCGCTATTAGGTTGTGCAGCAACCTCATGTTTGCGATGCTGGGAGCATGGGCATGAACTTCTGACCACAATTGAGAACTAGTGTTGATAGACACTAGTTATCGAGGCAAATTATTATACTACTGAAGGTTTCCCAATAATACTGTTTAGTTGCAATGAGTGGGTTAGCTACCCCTGACACGCTTAAACTGATAACACTTGAACATTTTGGTCTGGGAGACCTACGTTTTTACTTGGTTACATGGTTTGGGAAACCAGCGCATTTACTTACTCATTTTCTTTACTTTGTGAACTCACCAACATTGTTTGTTGACCCACGATATACATGCTTTTGCAGGTAGTTAGCTTCCGGTGCCACGATTAGAAAGCACTGCACACCTCACTGCATTTGAGTCTTGGGCATACACCTAAATTACATATTACGCTTTTACATTTTCCTTCTTATGGTTTTAATTTGGGCGCGTTGTTTTGCGTATGGTTTTTTTAAAAGGTTTAAATTTGGTTTACGCTTCTGCAGCTTAACTAAACTTGGTTTTTTTGAAAACGAACTAAATGGTTTGGATATTTATAGTTCGTTCATATGACTTATGGCTATGGGATCCTGGTATGTCATGCGCCTCGCGGTATAAACTCCGCAGTGGAAATTTGAGGGTGTGACAAAATACACAATAAAAGAAAAATAGGAAGTCGTAGGAAGGGTATCAAACGGGATCCGATTGAATTCATTCAAGCGATATTGTGTCACACACCGCCCAGGCCGGGGCACTTATAGTGACTAGTCGGCACAAACTTAATGCGGAAACGTAATCTCATCACATAACTTAAATATATATTACAAGCCAGTGCGATCCAAGTATCACCAAGCTAAACAAAGCTGAACTATAATAAGATGAACCGTCTAATGTATTCCCACTCTTAGCTAGGAACTCCCATTCCTTACACCATCAACCTGTGATACATGCTCGAGTAATAAAAATACGTCAGCACAAAGTTGGTGAGCCACACAAACCGGATCATTAGTAAAACCACCACATAAACAATTTTATTGATCAAGTATGAGCTCCATGCATGTCACCATAATCATAATCCGGACTAGGCATTATATATTCACACACACAGCCTTAACAAACATGACACACCCCATGAGGCTGTAAGTGTATGTCCACGCCTGGAAAATATAATGATCATTATAATATATAACACCCTAGATGCCACACCTATGGTTCGATGCATATACATGATCAATCACCATCAAAACAGTTTTACGAGCAAGTACCAGGTTTTGAAAATAGTTTAAGTAACTCACCTCTTTATCAGTCCCTTAGCACTTGACAACGCTAATATGATCGGGTTTATCTGAGGGGCCTGATACAATTATACAACCCTAGGTTAGGTAATGGTACACCTAACTAATTATTATCACAGTTGGATATTGGTTAACGCTACCATGTTTAAGAATGGATGATCAGTCCATACCTAACTAAAGCTAGGCTGCCCAATACCCACCCTGACTATAATCCTACAACTCTACTACTAATATTAAACATACTCCTAATATTATTTAAGTCTAAGTATAAGTTAAACACTGATACTTGTATGAGGATCAAATTGTCAAAAACAAAGACATTGATCAAACAAGTATACCAATTCAGGTGCGGAATCCCTGAATCAGTTACGAAATGATAATATAATCAGCAAAACACACAAATCATCATTAACATTCCTTTTTCATTCATAAACATCTTTGATAAACGTTACAAAATGTTGTTTATAATGATAAAGACACAAATCAGACTTAAACAAAACCCTAGGGAGAAAACCAGATCGAAGGAGGGAACTAATGACCAAAACTTAACATGAAAATGAAAATCAACATATATATAGACCTGCACATTCTCCCCTTCGTAAGGTCGAATGTGCAGGTTCGCCCCAAAGTTTGGGCGAATCAGCACACAACTCTACAAACCTCTCCCTTCGACCAGATTCTTCTTCCTTCGACCATATTTAATCACCTTCGACCTTTTATATCCACTTTCGACCCTATGCTTTTGGCAAAACAGATTTGTATGTGCAATCCAATAGCACTAGTCGCAAAACGTGTATCAACAAACTCCCCTCGACTATTGCTTGGATTGCTTTTGCCTTCGCTCTTCGTCCATCTGTTTATTCATCAACTTAATGCATAATAAGGTCTTATACTCTTTCGTCATGACTGGTTCATATGTTTGTTTTGGTTTCTTCTTCTCTTTCGTTATCTTTACAAACTTCCCCAGCTTCTTGTCATAATCGCATCCCGCATTAACATCCCAAGCGAAACACAAATATACCACACGTTGGTACTTCGAAGCTTGTTCGCTATCCTTTTCTTCACAGTAGATTGGGTTGTAATACAGCATCATAATGTCTTCATAAGAGCAGTTTATCAACCACATCGGATCAAAAATGTGTATCTTCTTGAAATCATTCTTTCCATCTTTCAACAAGATAATAGCTTCTGCTGTCTTCCGGTCATAGTACCACCACATAAAGTCTTTTGAAAAATGCTGTGGAATAGGCATCAAAGGAATATGTTTTAACACGGTCGGTGGTTTGTATTTCAAAGTGACCTTGTTCATCCCCGTTATCTGATCTTTCTTTTTGTGAACAATCCTCTTCGGATACTGTGGGGTGAACACATCCCATTTCGTTCTGCTCTCTCTTGCCATGCGATCTGCAAAGTATCCAACTGCATCATTGTTCACAGTTGCACCTGACAAAGTATGTCGGCAGACATCGCGTACAGCCCAATAAGGTAGTGTTTTAATATCATGGAATCTGTCGAAATACAGAATTCCCTTTTCCCACTTAACTGCAACACACCTTAGCTGTCTTAGATACTTCCACCCGAGAGCTCTTCCTTTATACAGTTCGTTATGGAACTTATAGAAACCTCCCTGAATCTCAGTCTTCGGTCGGTTGGCTTCTTTCTCTTTTAGCTTCCTCAACAAACTTTTCAGATCGTCAGATTGTTCAACAGTTGGTTTCTGACTTTCTGAATTTTTGAAGACTTTATCAACGAACTTCTTACTCTTTTCACGTGCAAGTTTCTCAGCTTGGCCTAACATCTCTTCAGAAAATACAGGAAAAGCAGAATCCTGATTGTCTTTAAAGTATTCTGGATATTCCTCACCGGTAATATCCTCAATTTCAACATCTTCAAACACTGGAGTATCTCTATCATCAGAGTGATTTCCTGCTTCTTTCTCAGGAATATTTGGAATCTGATTCTCACTCATCAGCTCTTCAAGAGATTTCCTAACTTGTTTAGCCAATCCTTCAAGTATTTCTTTAGAAATTGCTGCAGAAACTTCACCGTCTTCAAGATCAGGATCATTATATTCAAGCTCGAATCTCATATCATCTGATTCAAATATTTCAGGAAACTTTCCTGTCAGCTCAATCGTCCAGACTTTCTTTGTCAACATCTGGCGATATAACTTTTTGTCCTCATCAGATAAAGATCTGATCTTTTCGTTCCAGAAAATATCATCATCATCAGTGTTACCACCAGGAGCCTTCGAACTAGATTCTCCTGCATCTTTACCTGTATCTCTCTTCTCACACTTATACTTATCAGTGTCATCATCATAGTTATCATCATCGACATCATCATCATCACTACCAGAACTATTATCTCCAGAATCATCTCCCGAACCATCTTTATCATCACCATCCTTCTTCATCTTCTCAGGAGCATCACCGGCATCCTGTTCTAGATCCTCATCATCTTCTTCATCTTTCTCTAACTCATATGGTTCAAAATCAACAAGCCCCTTTTTACGTTCTTTGTCTTCTTCTCCTTCTTTCAACCGAGGAGCTCTTTCATACAAATCACCAATCAGCTTCCTAAGCCCTTATTATCTTTCTTCACTTGCTTGTTTTCAAGTTTCAAAGTAATGAATCTTCTAGTATTTCTCTGTTCATGCTTTAACAACTTCTGATTCTCATTCTGGAGTAGTTTAATCTTTGCTTCTAACTCTTCCTAACTCTCCTGTGAAGATTCAACAACATCCAACATGTTTCTATCATTCTTTCTCAACTGATCAATCTCTTCTTGTTGCTGGTTAATAATTTTCATCATCTCTGTCAGCTTCTGGTTAACTGCAGTCATGTTAGGACAAAAAGGATTGGTGAAACCACTTTTGCAAACCTTAGTCTAATTCACTTCTGTCAAAATACTCTAAGTATAGAACTGCTGAAGAAGAAGGATCAAACTGCTGAAGAAGAGATTCAGAAGTGCTGAAGAAGAAAAGTCATCAGAAGTTCTGAAGTTCAAACCAGACACTTCTACTGAAGAACTACTGAAGACAAACTACTCATCAGTAGTTTGTCATTCATCAGTACTTACATGAAGATCTTTTCCACCGCCTTTGTATATCAGTAGTTTATTACTTTAGTATTTCTTTTTGCTTTATGTACAAGTTCCAAGACTGCAACTTGTTGCAACTTGTTTCTGAACTTGCTTTTGGCAAGGTTCATGTATTTGCAACGTCTATAAATAGAAGGGTTCATCCCTCTGTTTTAGATATTGATTTTAATACAAGAAAACCTTCAATACTTATTATTGTTATTTCCATTTCATGTTTATTGAGAATCTGTCAAAGTGTTTCATTCTCATTCAATACTTAGATTCTCAATAAACACTTATCATTTATTAGTTCTTGAATCCAGGGGGAGTAATAACTCCTGTTGATAAGTGTAGCTTTAAACTTATAACATTCCGCTGTGCTATCACTCATCAAGAACTTGCTAAAAACTTAAGTGTCAACTAGCAAGTTCAAACAAAAGAGCAATATACTGTTCCAACAATTGGTATCAGAGCACTGGTTTATCTGATCACATATCAATCTAACACATTGAGAATCAGACACAGGCTCTTATTGATATTCAATAAAGGGTTATAAGCTCACTTTTATCAACATCCATCACTTTAAGAGATATTTGACAAATCAATACTCTTTAAAATGGATCCTCATAATACTGGTTCTGCCACTAAACCTGCCATGCTTGTAAGAAATGAATATAACATATGGCAAAAGAGATTGGCACATACCTTATCACAGACCAACACAGGTTGTTGGAGATCTGTGATATATGGTCCTCATAAACCAGTAAATATAAATCTTGAAACTAAAGAAGAGATTCCAAAAGAACCAAAAGACTATACTGATGATGATTTCCTAAAACTTGAGCTTGATGCAAAAGCTTTTTCTATGTTGGCAATGGCACTCCCAAATGAAATCTACTCTAGCCTATTACATTGTGATAGTGCCAAAGAGCTTTGGGACTGCCTAAAAGAACAGTTTGGAGGAACTGAAGAGGTGATTGCCAACACCAGAGAAATCTTGGCTCAACAGTATGAAACTTTTGCTCACATTAATGGGGAAACTTTAACACAGCAATTTGAAAGATTTTCCTCATTAATATCTGAGCTAAAACTAAATGGTCAGACCTACACAACTGTATCTATGCTTCATAGATTTTTAAGGTCTTTACCTGATAAATGGGAAACATACTCTATAGTCTTAAGATCTTCACCAGCCTTTAGCTCCCTCACTCTTACAAAACTTCATGGGAGATTACTTACTTTTGAGAGAGAAATTGATCAAAAGAAAAAGTTACAAAATTCTGGCAAAACTGCTGATGACTATCTACCAGGTAGTACAACACTATTGGGACAAGACTCACCAACTTGTTCAAATAGTTTTGGATCTTTTGACCACATTGACATAACTGCTGGGATCTCATCTGAAAGATCATTCCCAGGTTATGACAATAATGACTTTGGTCAAACTGCTGATAACATGTGTTTTATCATGGATGACTTAAATAGTTTCAGCAGTGATGACCTAGAAGAAATGGATATTTTGCACCAACTGACCATGTTAAGTTTAAAAACAAATAAATTTTACAAAAGGTCAGGAAGGAAGTTTCCAGGACTTAACAGTTCTACAAAAATTGGTTTTGACAAATCTAAACTTAGATGTCACAAGTGTCAAAAGTTGGGACACTTTGCTAGAGAATGTAGAAGCTCTGGCTTTAACCAATCTCAGTCTGGAAACAATTTTAACCCAAATTATAACAGGAATAATGGAACACAAGGGAGTGCACATTTTGTACAGGCACAAGCTCCACAACACCAATATGTGCCATAAGTACAATATGTACAAATGCCTGCTCAACAGATGCAGAGCCAACAATCAATCCCTCCCTTTCCAGCTGCTCAACAACCTCCACAGCAACAACAACCCTCTCAACAAAGTTTATTTACTCCAGTGTATGTTGATTGGAGCAGTCTTCCTTTTGACACCACAGAGTGCAATCCTGATGCAGACAACAAAATGTTTGACATCAACTGGGGAGAGCCTGACAATGGCAGAAAGAACTTTGCCTTAATGGCATTTGAGGGATGCTCCTCAAAATCTGCCTTATCACAGGTATCAAAAGAATCTTTGACAAAACTATGTTCAAATTCATGCCAAGAATCTTTTGCTCTCATAAGAGAGACAAATGTGCACTTACAAGGAAAAGCAAATGATTCTGAGAGAAAATTCACTCAGATGAAATGTGATTTAGAAAGAAAACTTTCTGCAAAAACAAAAGAAGTTTCTAAATTAACTAACTCTGCTATTGAAACCCAAGCACAAATTAAAATCATGATAAATGACCTAGGAAATGTCAGACAAGAGCTTGCTGACACCAAGGTCACATGTGAAAAATGGGTGGAATCTTGTAAGGGGTACCAACTATTGCTAAACAAACAAAGTGCTTCAAATGTTAGGTTTGGCATAGGGTACAAGCACACTGAAACACCAACAGATTTCTCTCCCAAAACTACTGAAGATGGGAGAAAAATTGTTTCAGGTGAAACTTCTGAAGAGGAAGAATGCACATCTTTCCATGAAAACTTTCTAAAAACACACAAAGAAAGTTCTTCAGAAGTACTGATTAAATCTGACTTTAAGCCATCAGTAGTTTCAACTACATCAGGAGTTGAGAACCTGAAAATTACTGATGACCTAAAACCAATCAAAACTGTCAGAAACTTGTCTTTGAAAGAAAAGACAAAAGAATGTGAAATTTGTGGTCTGTTCAACCACAAAACAGAATTTTGCAGATATAGAAAAGGTATTTAGTTCAATAAGAAAAATCAACAACTGGTTGTGGGGAAACAAATAAAAAATGATTATGTAAAAACTTTTTCTCCCAAGAAACAACAACCAGCAAAAACCTTTTCTCAGAAAAAGACAAAATCTCAACAAAAGTCTTTTTCTCAAAATTCTCTTTCAGTAGTTAGACCTGAATCATCAGCAGTTTCACAAACTGCTGAGATTAAAGATCTTATGAACTTGGTACAACTACTGATGACCATAGTTGATGGTGGTCCTCAAAAGGATACCACCATTGTTCTTAATGCAAAATCCATTGCCAAAAAGACATGGATTTCTAAACTTGGTCAAGAACAAACTGTAAATGTTCTCAAGAGCAAACCCAATGCTAAACTGGCTTGGGTTCCTAAATCTAACTGATTTGCTATCTTGTGCAGAGAGTTTCCAGAGGCTTAAATAGCATTTGGTATGTAGACAGTGGAGGCTCAATGCACATGACAGGATGCAGATACCTGATAAATAATTTTATCAGTCAAAGAGATGGATCTGTATCCTTTGGGAACAATGCTAAGGGATATGTGCTAGGACATGGCAATGTCTCCTCTGGCAAAATACAGTTTGACAAGGTCAATCTGGTTGAAAACCTTGAGTACAACTTGCTGAGTGTGTCACAAATGTGTGATAAAGGATATTCTTCCTTTTTCACAAAGACAGCATGCAAGATTATATCACCAGAAGGCCAGAAGTTGATAGAGAAGATCATTGAAGATCATACTTTGTTAATAGCCAAAAGATGTGGCAATGTCTATGTAGTGGACATTGAAAAAGACAAAGTACTGAACAATACTGCCTGTTTCTTCTCAAGAGCATCAACTTCAGAAACTGATCTCTGGCACAGGAGACTTGGCCATGTGAACTTTAAAACCATAAATAAAGTCACAAAAATGGGCTTGGTCAGAGGTCTACCCTTAAAAGTATACCAGTGTCAAGAACACTGTGTATCCTGTTTAAAGGGTAAACAGCATAAGTCCTCCTATAAGTCTATTGAAGAATAAAAAAACAACTGCATGTCTTCAACTACTCCATATGGACTTATTTGGGCCTGTAAAAATCATGAGCCTTGGTAAGAAGAAGTACTGCTTAGTCATCATTGATGACTACTCAAGATTTACATGGGTATTCTTCTTATTTTCTAAGGATGAGGCTGCTGAAATCATCAAGTTCTTCATTCTACAAGTAGAGAAGCAATACTCTCTACCTGTCAAAACCATTAGAAGTGATAATGGGACAGAGTTCAGGAACAAAACTCTGGATGATATCTGTTTGTCTAAAGGGATTATTAGACAATTCAGTGTTGCCAGAACTCCTAAACAAAATGGTGTGGTAGAAAGGAAGAACAGAACCTTAATAGAAGGAGCAAGAACAATGTTAGCTGATTCTGGCCTACCTTTATACTTTTGGGCAGAAGCAGTTAACACATCATGTTATGTTCAAAATAGAGTTCTTATTGTCAAGAGACATTCAAAGACTGCCTATGAAGTTCTTCATGGCATGAAGCCCCTTATCTCCTTTTTCAGGGCTTTTGGGTGTCAATGTTTCATCTTGAACATCAAGGAATCTATTTCAAAGTTTGCTGCCAAAGTTGACTCAGGTTACTTTCTTGGTTATTCCTCAACTAGAAAAGCCTACAAGGTTTTTAACTCAAGAACCAGGATAGTAGAAGAAACACTGAATGTCAAGTTCAATGAGTCAAAACACACTCTCATTCCAGCACATCCTGCTGAACTCTTTGACCTTGACAACTTTCATTTTGGACCTGAAAAGACTGTCACTTCATCCAAACCTACTTATTATGGTGATCAAAGGTTTGATGATGAGGATCCAGCACCATGGACTCCTCAAACAGTCATTAAGTCAACTTCAAAACCATCAGAAGTCTCACAAACTTCTGATTCAACAAATACTGAAGGACAAATTCAAACATCTGCTTCAGCACCTGCAACTACTTAAGACACTGAAACTGCTGAACCAGATATAATAGACCTCAGTAGTTTGTTTGAAGAACATGAGCCACCAACACCTGTCAGTGGTTTACAACAACTGATCGAACACAAAGACCATCCACTTGATCAAATCATGGGTGATATTGCATCAGGTGTTCTTACAAGAAACCAGCTTTCCAACTTTTGTCTATTCTTAGCATTTATTTCACAGTTGGAACCAAAGAAGTACCAGGAAGCCCTCAAAGAAAACAATTGGGTGCAGGCAATGCAAGATGAATTGCTTCAATTCAACAAGCAACAGGTTTGGGAAATCTGTCCCTTACCACCAAACAAGCAACCAATTGGCACAAGATGGGTTTTCAGGAACAAACAAGATGAAGCTGGTATTATAATAAAGAACAAGGCAAGACTGGTAGTACAAGGTTACTCTCAAGAAGAAGGAATTGACTATGATGAAATCTTTGCTTCAGTTGCAAGGCTTGAAGCCATCAGGTTATTTCTGGCCTATGCCATTTCCAACAAAATAAAAGTTTATCAAATGGATGTCAAGAGTGCATTTTTGTATGGAAAAATAAAAGAGGAAGTGTATGTTTGTCAGCCACCTGGGTTTGAGGATCCTTCTCATCCTGAGTGGGTGTACAAACTAGACAAAGCTCTTTATGGGCTCAAACAGGCTCCAAGAGCCTGGTATGATACACTTTCAACCTTTTTACTCAAAAATAACTTCACAAGAGGTGCCATTGATAAAACACTTTTCATAAAACATGTTGGAAATCATATCTTACTTGTTCAAATATATGTTGATGATATCATTTTTGGTTCAACAAACATAAAATTGTGTGATGAATTTAAGAAACTCATGCAATCAAAATTTGAGATGAGTACAATGGGAGAACTGCAGTACTTTATGGGACTGCAGATTAAACAACAAACAAATGGAACTTTTATACATCAATCAAAATATGTTAAAGAATTATTAAACAAATTTTCTTTACAAGACTGTAAATCATGTTCCACTCCCATGACACCAACCACACAAGTTGAACCAGATGATCAAGGAAAACAGGTTGATCAAACCATGTATAGATGTATGATAGGTTCCCTTTTATGTCTAACTGCTTCTAGACCAGATATTATGTGTTCAACATGTGTCTGTGCTAGATATCAATCAGCTCCTAGGGAATCACACCATATTGCAGTCAAAAGAATCTTCAGATATCTGAAAGGAACTCCTACACTTGGAATTTGGTATCCTACTTCAAGCAATACCAAGTTATCAGCTTTTTCAGATAGTGACTATGCGGGGTGTAAAATGTCAAGAAAATCAACATCTGGTGGTTGTCAATTCTTGGGAAACTGTCTAGTGTCCTGGCAATCAAAGAAACAAACATCTGTTGCAACTTCAACTGCTGAAGCTGAATACATTGCAGCTGCAAGTTGTACATCACAGATACAATGGCTCCAATATCAACTTCTTGATTATGGAATCAAAGAGACCAAGACACCATTGCTTGTAGACAGCAAATCTGCCATTAGCATCATTCAAAATCCTGTTCAGTTTTCAAAAACTAAACACATTGAAATCAGGTATCATTTCATAAGAGATTGCTATGAAAAAGGCAAGATTGAAGTGAAACATGTAGCAACAGCTAATCAAATAGCTGACATATTCACTAAACCCCTTGACACATCAACATTTCAGAAGTTAGTATCCATGCTAGGGATGCTAAATTTGTAAGTGTTTCTCTTTATTTTTCTGCACAACTTTTTTATTTTTCACTTACATCTGTTTTCAAAAACTTGAAAAACTTCTGAAAAGAGAGAAACTACTGATGAACAAAACATCAGTATGGGGATATTTTCTGAAAAGTGATTAACTTCTAATAAAACAAACCTTCAGAAGTTATGAATAAAGTATTTATAAAAGTATTTCTCATCAGCTGTTCAAAACTACTGAAGAGAAAATGGGAACTACTGATGAAGATAATTCTTCATCAGCAGTTTAGTCAAAAAAGGCAAATCAGACTTTTCCCATCTTCAGAAGTTTGACCTAGTCGGTTTAAAACTTCTGATAAAGAGGTTTTTAACCTAGGCGGTTTAAAACTTCTAATAAAGAAGTTCCAAGCGGTTAAAAACTTCTGATAAATATCTTTTTTCGACACTTATCCATTCAAAAACAAAAATTCCCTCCTTCTCTCTCAAGAAAGCTCTCAAACCCCTGAACCTGCAACAAAAACACTGTTCGATTTCCAAACACACAAAACTACATGGCTTTAGTTCTTAAACAGGGACACAATCTCAGAGCCTACTTAGAAAAACAAGAAGGCTGGTCCCAATATGATGAGATCATTGATCTCGTCGTCAAATCCCAATATTTCACCGCTCTCACAATAGACCCACCAATACATCCTGAAACTCTCATTGAGTTCTGTGTGACATCCGTCACTTTTCTTTTCATTATATTTTTATTCTTGTAATAATAATAATAATAATAATAATAATAATAATAATAATAATAATAATAATAATAGTCCAAACCTTGAGCCCAAAACAACTACCAAACCATCTACTTTAACACACTAACCCAACACCATACAAGACCAACCCAACCTCCCTTTTTTATTTTGAGCCCAGAATACGCGGCCCACAAACACTGGCCCATCACCTTAGTCCAGCCCACTTCACCCCTCTCCCTTCTGTTTAAAAAAAAAAAAAAAAAACATTGCCTCTGCCCGGATTCGAACCGGAGTAGAGGGCCGGGCCAAACACACACACACACGCCAATACCACTGAGCTACAGCTCCTTATTGTTTCAATCCCAATCCAGATTTTATATATATGCACGCTTAGACCCAGCTGTCCCCTTCCTTCTCTGCTGATGCGATCGCTGCAGACCCGAAGCCAATCAAGGCTTGTGACCAGCCATTTATTTTGGAAACCTTGACCAAGTTAAAGCATAATTATGACCCGGCAATTAACTCCCACACGACTTGGACGCAATTACAGCCCTAAATCACCGGAATTGGAGCGTTTAATGCTCGTTTTTGACCAACCATTAGTCAAGAATTGAAACCTTATAAATACTC
The DNA here is from genome assembly GCA_028751855.1 of Ambrosia trifida. Lineage (NCBI taxonomy): Eukaryota > Viridiplantae > Streptophyta > Magnoliopsida > Asterales > Asteraceae > Ambrosia > Ambrosia trifida. The sequence goes on along the minus strand of CM054123.1, from coordinate 61,657,796 downwards.
GTCGTTAACTCAATTAAACTTGCACACAAACTCAAAAAGGGCCGATTAAAATAACCCTTTCATCAAAATCACGTTACAATCTCTAAAACTTACGGATTGAAGCACTTTGTTTCGCGACTGGGTTCTTGATCTTCACAGTCAATCGGTACACTTTAACTTCGAATTATATATGCTTTTGAGTCGTTTTTGGTATAGGATTAAAAGCCCTAAGCTTTTAACCGTAATCGTACGTGTATGTTGGGTCAATTGGATCGATGTTCATTCTAGGGTTTATAATTTTCAAATTAGGGATTTCTATAATTAACCTTTATATACATTGATCTGTTAAAAAATTACAACATCAGACGTATAGAGCAGTTGGTTGCAGGTGCCTGGGTTAAGACTTGGGGCGGGTCAGGTCATGGGTTTGATCCCCACCAACAACAACCTTTTTCTTTTAAAACTCTATTCTTTATATTTTTGTTATTTTCTTTTAAAAATCGTTTTAAAATACTAGAACTATTTTATAAATTCTACAAAATTTATTTTATGTTATTCCAATGATAAACTTTGCTGTCCAATTTTTAGTTTTTCAAAAATCATTTATTTAATATATATTATAAATATTACAAGTTTATTCATTTATAATTATAAAATTCAATAAAAATATCTAAACGATTTTATTAAATCTCACAAAAATTATCCTAAACTTGTATATCCTTAAACATTTCAGAAATTATTTTTAATTCAGAAAAACCGTGCATTTTATATTTTAAATTAATTTTTGTTAGTTTTAATCTTAAATAAATCATAATAAATTCATTTTTCAATATTTTTGCACCAAAATTTTACATAAATTATTTCTATTCATTTGGAACAGAAATACAATTTTTAATTTAAAAATTCTTTAATTTTAATATTTTTTTATATTAAAGTTATATTTTGACAATTTGAAATAAATAGATTTAATATTCTATTTATAAGAAAATAATTTTATAAAAATTATTTTCACACTTAAAACTTTATATTGTGACCATCTTTGATTTAAAAGTTACAAAAAGACTTTTGTTTATTTATTTATCAAATTTCTCTTATTTATTAAACATATTATTTATTAATCAAACGAACATTTATCCCCAATTCAAAACCCTAGAAAATACTTATAGACTAGATAGACTTAGACTTATTTGTTATCATATACATAGGGTGATATTTGGCAACGTTGGATTACACTTATTCAATACCACAAGACTTACCACCTTGCTAAGGTGAGTATTACTTATACCCTTTTTCGTTTTTACAACTTTTGGGGTGATTCATGCACAAGTATACAAAACTTTCATATTCATTTACACATACATTTTATTCATTTACAATTCATATACGTGTCTTGATTATCTTTGTGCTTATGTTTGAACATGAACGTAGCTTACATATAAAATCATACATCTAGACATAACTTATGTTATGGTGCTCTTTATACATAGACGTAACTTATGTTACGGTGCTCATTTAGACATAACTTTGTGTTATGGTGCTCTTTTAGACTCACACGTGTTGAGGTGCTCATTATCAATCTCATTGTGCAAACTTTAAATTTGATCTTGTCTTGTTTGGTTACTTGCGTGTTTACATAATGCCTTGGTGATGCTAGACACATGAATTCTACTACTTTTCAAACTTATACTATACGTACAAAACTAAGTAGTACTCACCAACATCATATGTTGACAAAATTATTTTCGTGCATGTTTCAGGATAAGCTGCTTGACGCTTCACATAGGACTTTGGACTTAGATTAAATCAATCAATTATCTTTATTTTTATTGTATTGTATTTAATTTCACATGTTGTAAAACAATATTCAATAATCATATATTTACATTTTAGTACCATGAGCTTTTGAACAATCGTCACTACGTGGCACCTCAATGATTCCGCCAATTAAAGGGAGACAAATGGCCATCACACCGGCCATACTTGCAAACAGACTGGGGTTGAATGATGTGAATGCCCCTGAAAAGTTTGACAACTCTGCAATCCACCTAACCATAACTGAGTGTGGTTATCAAGGTACTCTCTCACAAGCTACTATCTTTAAAAAGTATTTTGAACCAAAATATAAACTTTTGTTTCATTATGTAATTATGTGCTTGAGTCCTAAAACAGGGTCTTATGACCAGATGCCCTCAACCTTTCAACCAATCTTTCATTCCATTGTGAATGAAACAAATTTCAGGGCATCAAAACTTTTCTTTAATGAGTTGGTGTTACATCACAATAACACTAAGAAAAAGTTTTTGTTATATCCAAGGTTTATTATGCAATGCATAATAACTGAACTGGGTAATGAGGTGCTTCTGAGTAAAACTGAAATTTTAAAACCATTAACCTCACAAGCATACTCAAGGCACAACAAACAGGATGCCTGGCCAGAAGATGACCAAGGGGAACTAGAACCAGTCCCCATGGAACCTTCATCTTCCAAACCTACTCCACCAAAGGCTAAGAAACCCAAGGTACAAAAACAAAAACCCACCAAACCTAAAAGAAAAGCTGTTCAGGAGGTTGAGATGCCTGAACAAACTATTGTGCAATCTGCACTTCTTAAAGATGTGACTGAAACATCCTCTCAGTCTCATCCATCTCAAACCCCACCAAGAGCACCAATCACAATCCTTTTCAAAAGAAAAAGACTTAAGAAAACTATTCCCATTGATTCTTCTTTTGAAACTGCTGAACCCACTGCCCAAACTACTGAACCAGCACCCCAAATTTCTGAACCAGACATTGAAATAGCCAAACTTCTCTCTAGGCTAAAAGAGAAAGTCCCATCTACACATGTCAGTCCCCATCAACCACATAAAACAGGGGACATAGCCTCAGAAATTGACATGGATGTGGACACTCAAAGCCCTAACCAAAGAGATGAGGATGAACCAGAGTCTCTAAGCCCAAACTTAGAAACTTTTGGTACTTTTGAGGCTGCTACTACTCATTTACCACCCAGTGGTGGACCTGAGGACAAAAGTAACATAACTAAGACCTCAACTGTGGCAACTACTGATGAAGGCTTAATGCCTGAGGTAGGAAATCCTCTGAACCAAGAAAAAGAGGTAGGGCTCAGCTCATGATGTAACTGATACAGTCCTCATTGAGGATGTAATCAGGGATTCAGATGATTCCATTGATTTGGATGATGTTTCAAAACACCAAACTACTGAATTGACGGCTACAAGTGAAGGTCCTGCACATGGTGTATCTAAGCTCAAGAAGCTAGTCACACCATCTCAGGTTAAAGCCCACTCAATCCATGATTCCCCTAGAGTGGCATCTTCTGTACAACAAGAAGATCAACCAAAAACACACCCCTCACTACAAATGCCTACCCAATTCCCTGGGCAAACAAGCATAGACATGAACCAGCTATGCAGCCCAGATGGTCCCCTGTACCACATGATGAACACTTTCATCAAGAATAACTTCCAAACATACACAGCTAACTTGGAGCTGTCAATCAAAAACCAATTTGGAGTGATCAAGACAAAGATGAACGATCTGTCCAACAAAATTGAATTCAACAGCAGCCAGATTGCTACTCTTACAGGTCATTTCTCCCAACCCTCAACTTCCAAACTTGATGAATCCAAAAAGGGGGAGAAAATTAGGGAACCTAAGGAGTCATTCGAAGCCAGGATAAAGGCAAGAGTGGCTATCCTGGAAAGAGATCAAAAGAATCAAGCCAGAAAAGAAAAACTGGCCCAACAATTTGGTGTCTCTATTCAAGAAATAGAAGATGCTGAAAAGTCTGATGAATCCCAAGGGCATAATGAAGAAACCTCTGATGGCCAAAGTTCTGATGAAGAATCAGAAAGTACTGAAGACAATCCTTCAGTAGTTGACAAACCTTCAGAAGTTGTCAACCCATCAGAAGTTAACACTTCCAAGACTCAAACTGCTGACCCTTCCAGATCAACTGCTCCTATTCAACCAACTTCTGTTCCTACCAGGCCTACTACAACAGTTACCACAATGACTGTGCTAAACCCTTCTCCAATCTCTCAATCAGCAGAACTACTTGAGAAGAGTTTAGTGGCAGCCCAAAAGAAGGCCAGAGAAGATCAGATCTGGAAAACACTGGAAGAAAGGGATGACTTGGATCTAAGCCATGAAGAAAAACTTCAGGCTTATGAAGCTGAACTCCAAAGGCAGGCTAGCCTAGACCAGATTGCTGAAGAAGATAAAAGACATCAACTGATGTCTTACATTACAAAGAACAGCAAAATCAAAGCCCACACATTGAAGAGACTCTCTATGGAAGAGCTGACAAGAAGAGCTCAACTTATTGCAGATAAACTTGCAACAAGTAAAGACACAAAAGCCAAGAGAGCTCAGATGATAGAAGAACTGGTAGCTAATGGTTATGGTTCAAAAGCCTCGGTGTCCAAATGGAAAGAAGAAAGATTGGTGGACACATATAGAAAATATAAGGCTGCAAGGGCTGCAAATCCAGAGAAGTTTCAAACTGCTGAAGTTTCAACTTCAGTAGTTAGAACTTCTGGTGTTCAAAGAAGACCAGCTACTCAGAGAAAGAAATCAGAGGAGAATGTGAAGACTGATTTCAGAATGGTACTACTAGAAGGTAGTACAATAGTCCATTCTGATTTTGATATAGAAGAAAAGCCTCTGATCACACAATTCAGGGATCCTTCCACCTTTGCATATCAAATCCAGAAGACCATCACAGACAAACTGCACACTAAGGTAGTAACTGAACATCATTTGCCAACATTTCAGATACCTAATGTGATGCAACAAGAACAAGGAAGTGAATCCCACCTGAGAGTCACTGAAGTTGAAAACATTCAACACTCAGGAGAAACCCAGGGTACCACCATGGTTCCCTACACTGTAGACTTTGACAAGTCTAAAGTACCAATCATCAGATGGTCCTTTACTGATAGAAACTCAGTACTTGTGACAAGAAGAGATCAGACAAGCAGGGCCTATAGGTCGATGAATGATCTGAAGAAACTGTCAACCAAAGACCTGCTTACAATCCAACACTTAGAACCACAGAAAGGGTCTCTTACTGATGAACAACTGAACCAGCTCAAGAATTCCATGTTCAAAGGAATATGGAAAATTGTGAAGGACAGAAAAGAACAATAAGGAATTAGTAAGGTTTTGGCTTCATCAATCCAGGGGGAGATTGTTAGGACAAAAAGGATTGGTGAAACCACTTTTGCAAACCTTAGTCTAATTCACTTCTGTCAAAATACTCTAAGTATAGAACTGCTGAAGAAGAAGGATCAAACTGCTGAAGAAGAGATTCAGAAGTGCTGAAGAAGAAAAGTCATCAGAAGTTCTGAAGTTCAAACCAGACACTTCTACTAAAGAACTACTGAAGACAAACTACTCATCAGTATTTTGTCATTCATCAGTACTTACATGAAGATCTTTTCCACCGCCTTTGTATATCAGTAGTTTATTACTTTAGTATTTCTTTTTGCTTTATGTACAAGTTCCAAGACTGCAACTTATTGCAACTTGTTTCTGAACTTGCTTTTGGCAAGGTTCATGTATTTGTAACGTCTATAAATAGAAGGGTTCATCCCTCTGTTTTAGATATTGATTTTAATACAAGAAATCCTTCAACACTTATTATTGTTATTTCCATTTCATGTTTATTGAGAATCTGTCAAAGTGTTTCATTCTCATTCAATACTTAGATTCTCAATAAACACTTATCATTTATTAGTTCTTGAATCCAGGGGGAGTAATAACTCCTGTTGATAAGTGTAGCTTTAAACTTATAACATTCCGCTGTGCTATCACTCATCAAGAACTTGCTAAACACTTAAGTGTCAACTAGCAAGTTCAAACAAAAGAGCAATATACTGATCCAACAAGTCATCACATCACTCGATACAGTAACCTGTGGAGTTGAAGCCTCAGCAACTGGAGTCTTTTTCTTAAACTTGTTTAAGACTCTATCCAAAGCATCATTGAAATCATCAGTTGGAACAACAGTTTTCTCAGCAGCAGATGTCTTCTGTTTCTTTGCTGCTGGGGATGTTACGAGAGTAACAGATTTAGAGCTAGACATCTCAAGAAGTTTCTTTCCTGTAATTAGAATTTCAACTTCTTTTGCTATCCTCTTCATTAGCTTTTCAATCTCATCAGCCTTTGCTTTCTTCTTGTACATAGGATTCTTTTGCTTTTCACCACACTACTAGAAAAAAGACCTTTCTTGACACGCATTGCGTGTCAAGAAAGGGGTCTGATGACAGGGAAAAGAATGTCAAGGATGGCGGTGTCATAAATTTAACATGACATATTTTTGCGTGTCATCTGTTTATGACACACATTTATGACAGCATTTATTGACATGCGTTATGACACTTTTTAATGACATTTTTATGACAGAATTTTATGACTTTCTTTGCATGTCATAATTTTTTAATCTAAAAAAAATTCTTGTAAAATTACATATTTACCCTCCTGGATTTATTGCCATTGTATTATATGCAAAATAATTAGCAAACTAATAACAAAAACATCATTTTATTATATAATTCATATTTATCTAATTACAAACTAATCCGAGACAACGTTTAACGTTTACAAAAATATATTGTATCGACATTACATTGCCTTCAAACAAGTTTCGATCATTTGAAAATAAATGTCGCGGCGTAGCCTAACCATTCTTCGCGTACGACATCCATGTCCTCATCCCCGTAATGATCCGCTCCTCCCCCAATTTGAGACAACAATAAAATTAATATATCAGTCGAGACCGGCCAATTATTTTACATAAATACATAGCCATTAAACTTGTCATTATATCAATCCAAGTGTTTGAATGTTCATATTGAATCTTTAAAAGCCCAATATATTGAACATTAGTTATGTATGGATCACTTATATCTTTAACATCTATCTTCAAATAATTATTAATTAAAACAAAAGATAAAAGAAACTTCTCATTCCATATATTATCATAAGAGTAAAGTGCACGGATGGTCCCTGTGGTTTGCCCAAATTTAAACTCTGCTTCTCAGCGTTTCAAAATTACACGTATGGGATCTGTGGTTTGTATTTTGTTTCATTGATGGTCCCTGACTTGGATGGAGGTTAAGTTTTTCAGTTAAGTCAATGTGAAATTACTAAATTACCCCTCTTTAAAAAAACAAAAAAAAACCCACCACCACCATATTCCCTTCTCTTCTCAACTCCTCTGTTATATCTTCTTCTCTTCTCAACCCCCACCACAATACTCTCAACCCCCACCACAATACCACACATATCTACCACAACCATCACCACTACCATCTTTCCCCGACCATCACAAACGACAACCATCACCACTACCATCTTTTTCTCTCTCTCTAGCCCTCTCTGTTCATCTAGTAAAACTGATGCATCAAATAACCAAAACAAACCACAAAAACCGCTCAAAATTTATAGAAACAAATAAGATGCCTCTGCTGTCGAAGATTTGACGAGCTTTCAAAGATTTGATGAGCTTTCACAGCCTTGATGGTACCCATTAGGTTAAGATCTAGAACGTAACGGGTTTAGGTTTCGATTGAAGGTTCGAGATTCGAAGATCAGTCGTTGATCTGGAATTCTCGGAAGAACAATTCAGACGGTTAAGGTAAGGACTGGTGAATTATTGAGATTTGAACAATCTGGAATTCTCTAGAATTCTTGGATTTCTTGGATTATTGAGATTTGAAATTCTTGGATTATTGAGATTATTAAGATAAGAACAATCTGGAATTCTCTGGAATTTTTGGATTATTGAGATTTGAAAACTGTGTGACTGGTGGTGTGCTCGTGATTTACATTAATGGTCCTTCAAGTTGGGTTAGGGTTGTGGCGGTGGTGGTGGTGGTTGGAGGAGGGGGTGATGTTGGTTGTTTAAGGAGGAGGAGGAGGAGGTGGTGCTGGTCAATATATATAAAAGATTAAACTGCTCGGATGGTCCCTATGGGTATTTTGGTCATTTTACATGACTTAACTGATAAAATTTAACGACGTTAGCTGGTAGGGACCAAAATGTTATAAAATGTCAACGTTGGGGACCATTGAAAATATATGGGGGCATACGTGAAATTTGGGCAAACCACAGGGACCATCCGTGCACTTTACTCTTATCATAACTAGCTGATTACCCCAGGAGTGTCCCGGGGTTGAAAAATGTAATATGACTTAATTTTATATAATTAATAAAAGTAATAAATAACTGTTTGTAGCATTTAAAAAGGAATGTTACCTGAAAATTTTGACTGAAGTTGCTTATTTTTTATGCAGGTAACCTATCTTTCAGAAAAATATATAAAAGCTAAATGGATAAAAGAAAACATCATCCAACACAAGGGTACCCCTGCCCCCACAATACTTATGCCTTAAAGGTCAAGAATCACAGCCATTAATGTTTCTACCATCCTCAAATAAGTTTATTTATTTGCTTAATGTAAGGATAGTGTCAGATGACTCCATTAGATTATAGGATTCCTTGTAAAGGACAAACTAACTCACGATTAAAGTTTTCATCCTTAAATGTTCGGCTATATATGCTCTTGCCACTAGTGCCCTGCATAAAATAAAAGCCAATAGATATAAATTACTTGATATGTCCAACCGAAAGATCATGCAAGTGTACAGAATAAATGTAATAAAGGTTGAGGAACCCTCACCTCCTTATAAGCTACATGAGAATTCGCAATATGAGTTAGAGCAGAGATATTGGAAGCAAGATCCGTTGCGCCCACAGGCATCACATACACATGGTAGGGCTGATTTGGCGGCGGCAGTGGTGGCTGCTGGTATGGTACATACATCGGGTAGTAAGACGAGATAGGTAACACCGGCCCTGTTGGGTATTGGATGTAATGTGGCGACGATATACTGCACCGGCTGTTGTCTTTGGTCAGGCATGTGCGGTATTTGATAACCAGAAACTTGAACATTCTTATGCATCTGAACTGGTGACGAAGGATTGTAGATTATACTCTCTAACTCGCGAAGCACTTGATCTTGATACATTCGCGCAGAAGTATCACTACTATAAGAGAACACAATAAGTACATTAGCACACTTTGGTTACCTGTTTCCTCATACATACAAATACAACCCTTCTATGACTTTTAATATACTACACCATTTAAGTATCAACTTAACATTCAATTGGTACATTTAATATTACTCATGATTGGGTCGTTTTTGTTCTAAATCCGATCTATATAATAATACTATTATTTGTAATAATAATTAACACATAAATTATTTATAAACTTTTTATAGTTAGACAAAGTACCTTAGTCATTTCTTTATTAAATTCTTGCATTGTGACGACCATTTTTGGGGCCTGCATCAGATTATTAATAAGCTTCATGACTTCAGCACTCATAGACAGATGCCCAACCGTACGCGCAATAGCTGCAAAACCTCAGATTCAGTAAACGAAAAAAGTGGACTGAAACAAACATGCTAATGATAAAAAATCTTTTAAAGATGACTAATTTAAGTGGCTTAATAATGTTTCAAAACCAACTTCCCAAGTATCATATAAACTTGAATGCGAAGAACGTATCAATGCTTTCACCAAGATGCATTGTTATTGAATTCGACTGCGCTTTATTTTCATAAAGGCGGTTCACATTTCTTCTAGAGCTCACAATTTCTTTAGCAAGTGACTGCGGTCATTCACATGAAAAAACAACTAAATTAGCAAGCACCATAATACAAATGTAATCTATGAGCCCTAGATCTGACCTATGCAGACAAGGCTCACCCAGGCGTAGGTGTAGGCTTAGGCCTACCTTATCATTCTTAGATATGACCTATGGGATAGAGAGAAGCAGATAAAATCATTCTTATCTGAATGAGATGATCATCGATCACAGTCATGATATCATTGAAAATGGTATCAAGCTCTATGTCGACCTTTTGTCTGTACTCCTTGATCCGTTTCGCATTCTGATCATTCCCTCTTGATTCTTCCTTCTGCTCTATCGACAAAAAAATCCTTCATGAGGCCCTCCTAGCACCAATCACATTCTTGTACCCAACTGACAATCTTTGCAACCTTCTTCATTGCTTCCACCATTTCTAACAAAAGAAATGAATTGTGAAGCAAAATTAAATCAATAGAAAAACCAATGACTAATTAGATAAACAGCTTCCACAGGAATAAAGTTAAGAAGACAATCTCTCTAAATTAAATGTATAACCATAAATTTTATAAATAAAAGTAACCATAGAGATTAAAACATACTACCTTTCAACTGAAGCAGGTGCAACAACTCTAACCTTCTTCTTAATACCATCCTCATTAACAACCCCAACAGGAACCAAATTCGAAGCGAAAACAGAAGAATTAATCGACCCAAACGACGAACACATTTCCAAAACCATCAACTCAGGAACCGACCCCGAATCACCCCCACCACATTTCAGATGTTTCAAACCTGTTCAGCCCGACATTTTGCAAAATTTGCAAGAATATTGCGCCTATGAGCCTTGGCGAACACAGGGCGCTTTCTCTTGCGTTTTGCTTATAAATCAAGGGACCGAGATAAGCAAGACGCAATGTGGAATTTTTGTAACAACATAAGGATCACCTCCTTGCAATAGAAATAGAACATGGTTCATAAACTCATAGGAATTCACAGAGTACGATAGCATAGCAAACATACAAATTAATTGAAAATATGAATACACAGTACATTAAGTTCATAATAATTGAAACATTAACACCACAATAACATAGCAAACTCACGGATTATAACAGAAACTATGTATAGTATACACACTCATTAAGTTCATAATGAACACATTCACAGAAAATACAACACATTAAGTTCCTAATTAACACAATACTAGGGGTGCAAACGAGCCAAGTCGAGCATGAGCTCGATTAACTTATAAGAGCTCGAGCTCGGCTCGGTTCGAGCTTTGTTTTTAAAGCTCGAGCTTGTTGGTAGTTTCTCAAGCTCGAGCTCGGCTCGGGCTCGGCTGGTTTAGTGTTCATTAGTTAATATATTAAATTAAATAATTGTATATAATAGGCTCATTTAGGCTCGATAAGTCAAAAGCTCGGTTCGGCTCGTTTATTAAAAAACTTTAAATGTGGGGTAAATAGTATAAAATATTAATAAAGCTAATATTATACTAGGCTCGATAAGGCTCGACGAGCCTGGCGAGCTTCATATGCCAGGCTCGAGCTCGATAAGTACATGAGCTTTGTTTTAGGTTCAAGCTCGGCTCATTTCGAGCTTGTTACCGAGCCGATCTCGAGTAGCTCGCCGCTCAGGAGCTGCTCGGCTCATTTACACCCCTACACAATACTCTTTGTACCAAACGCACAGATATTAAGACCAATTGTTTCTAGTTAACAAGCTCGAATTACTCTTTGTACCTAACTTTTTACTTATTCACGTTTTTAGATACTTGGTTTTTAGTTTTCCTAAAACTTTAAACTTAACATGGTTCAACATAACAATTTATTATTTCACCAACAAAATTCAGTTTATGTATTTGCGTTCCACATATAAATTACATTCAAAATCAGATAAACCTTGAAACTAACAATTTAAAGATAAATTTTATAAAAATCATTCAAATTGAAAATGAAAATAGTGAAGTGAGTGCAAAAAATTGAACGGACTTTTTTTGTACAAATAGGGTATGCTTGGAGATAACAGGAGAGGCTAAGCAGCTCAAATAAACCATGAGTCCGACCATCGCCCCCTTCGATTATTGTGAATACGAGACCTAATTCCTAAGCACATACTAAGATCTTTGAGTCCCCTGTTGTTTTGAACGTTAGGACAAACAATATACCAAATCCTAGATCTAGATGCATAATCCAAATAACCCTTAATAATGTCCTACAACTTCAAGATTAACACATACCCATTTCACTATGATCAAAGAAAAGCAACAATTTTTACAAAATATAACAAGATCCATCAATTAGGGCATAAATCTTGAATCAGCAGCAAACAATAAAATTTATAAAATAAAAGGGTTAGGATTTAAGAAGGGTACCATACGTTTACCACCACTGAAGACCTTATGAACAGGTTTTTCCCTAGCAAAAAGACGAAAAACCATGGATTTCATGGCTGAGATCTTGTTACCGTCATCTGAATCGGAAGCTGAGGAAAAATGTTCCCTTCTTCATCGACGGAGGTGGGTTAGGGTTTGGTTTTCTTAATTTTGAGAGAGAGGGATATGATCCAGATTCCAGAAGAGAGAGAAAGAGAGAGGGGGGTTTTATCCCAAACTTCTTGACACACAAGAGTGGAGGGAATTTAAATTTTGATGACACAAAACCAAGACACGCTAATTTCAAAACCGTCATGCTTTTTTATTTATGACGGAAAATTATTGACACACGTAAAAAACGTCAAGAAATTATCATTTTTTTATCAAAGATGACATTTTTTATGACATGCATTTTTGCATGTCATTAAATGAGGTATGTCATAAAAAAAATGTCAAGGAAGGCCTTTTTTCTAGTAGTGCCAGTCATTGGTGATCCACCAAAATCTTCTGTACCCATGCCAAGACTTATATCTATATCGTCCATCACAATCGGACTCTTCAAACTCTGTTCCTCTAAAGTCTTGTTGAGACTTTCAGATTCACCAGCCACAGTGGCCTTGGGCTTGGTTTTCTTCACAGTCTCATCAGCAGAATCCCACCTCTCATCTTCCTAAGTCTCTTCTGAATCAATCGACTCTTCATCAACCAACAATGTCTTGTGTGACATCCGTCACTTTTCTTATTTATTTTAACATTTCTATGTACGTTGAAACCTCGATAAATATGACATTGCATTTTCATCATTTTCGAACGTTCAAAAAAAAAAAATTCTGTGACACATTCGGGTTTATATAATCATAATATATGTTAATAACGATATAAAAATAGATGAAATATTGTCTAAAAATAAAAGGCTTGGGCCGGGATTTGAACCCGAGCCCATAGCCGGTTCAATTACACACAACACACAAACCAACTGAGCTACACAATCTGTTTGTCTTAAACCCACGCGTTTTATTCTTATACCTTGCTTGAACATAACCAGTTGACCAAGAAAGTCAACTGCACAATCGATCATCATAATCAATTCCTCATACGCGTTTTTGAATCCTGAAAAGGAATGATATTGAATGCCTTGACTGACTCGCAACTATTACACGCATGATTATCGTCCAAATCATACCAATTTTACACCAATTCGCGCGTTATCACATTCATGACGGGTCAACTTGCCCAATCCATCAACCCAAGCCTTCCCCTATATATTGGAACTCTCAAACCACTCTACACTCGCCGATAAACACCTCTTCATCTCTAATTTCTGCTTCTAATCTGCTTTCAAGGCTTCTTGATCAAACGTTTGACTTTCTGTTTGACTAAGCCTAATACACGAATTCGTGATTGTAAGTTATTTTTCTTTGATGGGTTATGTTCATCGGCCCTTACACAACAATAACCCTATGATTAATTGGGTTATTGTTGTGTAAATCAGTGGATTGCAAAAGTTAGGGCACGATTGGGTTGTTTTGGGGAAGAACACTTCTACAACATATATATTTATAAATTTCAGAACAAAAACCATCACCAACTGATCTATAGATCAGTTGGTGTGACTCTTTTATCTCAAACACGAACCGGCCTTCAGCCAAGGTTCGATCCTCACAAACGGGTTTCCTTTTTCTTAATTTAAATCAATTATCAACCAAACACAAATAACCCTTATAATCAATTTAAATCCAAATTAATTCGTTCTCAGGGTGTGGCTCAGTTGGTGGCCACACTTGTGACAAACTCGAACCGGCCAGAGGCCCGGGTTCGACTCCCATAACCAACAACCATTTTTTTTACCCTTTTATATATATATATATATAATATATTAATATTTTAAAATAGTTTTTAAATACTAAAAGTGGTTTATAAATTCTATAAAAATTACTGTATGATCTCCTAATGGTAAAGTTCATCATACAATTTTTAGTTTTTCAAAAATAATTTATTTAATATATATTATAAATATTACAAGTTTATTTATTTATAATTAAAAAATTCAATAAAAATATCTAAACAATTTTATAAGATTCCACAAAAATTATCCTAAACTTGTATAGCAATAAACATTTCAGAAATAATTTTTATTTCAGAAAAACCGTTCATTTTATATTTTTAATTAATTTTTGTTAGTTTTAATCATAAATAAATCATAATAAATGCATTTTTCAATATTTTTGCACCAAAATTTTATATAAATTATTTCTATTTATTTAGAATTGAAATACAATTTTTTAATTAAAAAATTCTTTAATTTTAATATTTTTAGATATTAAAGTTATATTTTGACAATTTGAAATAAATAGATTAAATATCCTATTTTCAAGAAAATAATTTTATAAAAATTATATTCATACTTAAAACTTTATACTGTGACCATCTTTAACATAAAAATTTACAAAAAAGACTTTTGTTTGTTTATTTATTAAATTTCTTATATTTAATAAACAATTTGATTATTAATCAAATAAATACTTATCCCCAATTCGAAACCCTAGAAATACATGTATCCTAGAATTATTTCCCTTACACATTATCAAATTCTTTAGGTTAATCCTTTGGGGTAATCTCAATTCAAATTACGTTGTCCGGTTGAATTTCAAGCTATTACGTGAACAGTGAGTATTTCCTATCCCCGTTTTGTTTTTATTCATTTTTAGGGTGTTACATGTACACTATTACAAATACAAGTTTACATTTTCACAATACAATTCTAGTACTATGTGCATTGCTTACAACGTGCTTTATGTAACATCGCGAATTTCCCTAATTTTTTTTTGATAAAAAGAATGTATTGTTTTAAACAATATATGTTTTAAATACCTTAAGCTAATAATTATTTGTATCTCGACACTTTTGTACGTTTTAAAAATATTTCGAGTCACTTTTGGGCTTATATAATCATATTATGAATTTAGAATAATATAGTTTTAGGGAAATAATTGCCAAAAAAAAGATTTGTGTGGACCGGGACTCGAACCCGCGTCCACAGCCAACCAACACACAGTGACAACCAACTGAGCCAACTATCATCTTGTGTAGTATTTCAGAAGAAAATAAACTTAACACATTCCTTAAATTGATTAGTCAAACAGTCAAAGTCTTAGTCAAACAGTCAAAGTCTTAGTCAAATAGTCAATTCATCATAAAACCTTACTTTATGGTGTTGACCAATTTTAATGGCTAATTGACTCCAAAACTAGTATAAAAACCCACCTATGACCCATTATACTTTGCACCTCTAAATCGATTGTTTCAATCCGATTAAACTTTCCCTCATACCTTTCTTCTATAGTCTATTACTTCTACAATTGAAGCTTTGATTATAAGCTCTTGTAATTGGCGAATTGGAAGCTTGATATTCTTTCTTTTTCGTTTTCTTCAATTTGGACTAGCTACGTTGTTGAGTCTTTGGGATTCGCCTCGCATACATTCACAACACATTATTCTATTTTTTTCACGAGACATAACATTTTGCTAAGGTGAGTTTTACATAGCCCCTTTTCTATTTATCACCGTTTTGGGGTGAAACATGTTACAACATTCTATATGCAATTCAATCATCAAAGTGTCTATGTGTTTTTCTATGTTGCATTATGTCTTGAACATGACTAGGGTAAGCACAATTCTAGCATAATCATTAACATTGATCAGCCGACGGTATACAATGATAGATCTATTGGACTGACAATCCCACCCGGATACGTGCCTCCTACAAAGGTAGCGTGGGTGATTGTTATCGCATAACATATTCGAGTGAACCATGAGCGTATGGGATGTACCACATTATAACAGTCACAAGGGTTGATTATGCACTCGATTTACTTCTAGTATGTTTTCACATATGGACTAGACTTGCCATGACACTTGAATTGTACAAGCTTTATTCAATTATCAAAACCTATGTAATTCTCACCAACTTTTGTTGACCCAAAATATTTTCAAACTTAACATGTTTCAGGTTATAGCTTGCTTGAAGATTAGAGTTATTGCTTGAAGATGCGTAGCTAGTATTTTTCATTTTGTGTACAAAATTCTTGGAACAATTGTATGTAATTTATTTAAATCATTTATTGAAATTTATTATTTACCATGAGCTACTGAACAATCATCAATACGTGACATCCCGATGTTTCCGCCATCGGTTGGGGTGTTACACTTTATGCTTAGACAATACATGTAGAATACATTTGTACTTAGTGAAATCATTAACATGGTACAAGCCGACCTTAACATTGAATAGCGCTATTGGATTGACAACCCGCCTAGGTTGATTCTCCCCCTTTTTCATCGGAGAATCCGTGGTCATTGTTAAGTTATTATCCATTTATTGGATAAGTACACCGCCGTTCATTTTGTACATTATACAGTCACATGATTGATTTCGCTTATTTGTATGATACATAGTTTACATATTTGCACTGTAGCTTGCACTTGAATTGTATATCTTTTCAACTTACTATATATATTAAAACTAGGAATGCTCACCAACATTTCATATGTTGACCAAACCTATTTTTGTACATGTTTCAGGTGCAGTTTGATCTAGTGCTTTAGCATGGGACTTTTAGTGCTTTATTTTAATCAGTTATTTCAAAATTTATGTTTCATTTAGACTTTGTATTTTCCATTTCCATGTAAGGCAATTTGGCTTATTCAATAATATTTTACATTTTAGTACCATGTGCTTTTGAACAATCGTCACTACGTGACACCTCGATGATTCCGCCATCGGTTGGGGTGTTACATCTTGGTTTTACCAGACTTTTTCTTCCTAGCCATGGTTTTATGTCTCTTAGGTGCAGATGGTGCTGTTTCTTCAACAACTTGAGCTTTTCCCTTTCCAGACTTAGCACCCATATTCACCACTTGTCGCTTTCTTATTGCTTCAAGATTCACATGGAATAAAGGATCATCATTGTCAGATTCACTATTCACATTCCTAGCCTTATCAACACCTGGATCTTGATAATCAGGATTAATCAAGTGCCCAAACAGATTCTTCAGGTGTGGTCTTTCATTTTCAGGAAACCCTTTATAACCCTTCATCCTGACCAATGTACTCAAATCATATGATCTTGAACGACAATTTGTGTTGGATCTTTCTTCAACTTCCTATACTTCTGATCAAAAATCATTTGAAGAAATCTGGGATAAAGTAGAAACTTCTTGTTCTTCAGACCTTTGAATGGTTCCAGCATGTGATCCAATATCATCCAGGGTTCGAATGTGGAAATTAAGGTTCGTATGTGGAAAAATTTGATTAAAATGTTCATTTGACCTTTATTCCTCCTTCGACCTTATGAACTAGTCTCCTTCGACCGAAAAAGCCACTTTCGACCCTTTTTGATCGGTCGAACTAGACTGTTCTTATGACCAAATTTCAGAATTCAATTTTGACCATTTAAACATGTCATTCTCATTGGTTTGCCTTCTAACATGACCGATTAAGCTTTTACAAACATCAATTGTTATAATTATTCAGTTATTGTTTGTTTTTCCCCAAAATCTAGGGTTTCACAGTTTTAAACAATCAATTGATCAATGTAATATGATTTAAACTCTGATTTTGTTATACTCTCCCCCCTAAAACACACAATGACTGAATCCTAATAAAAAATTGCAACTATAACAGTCTCTAAATCATCAAACTGATTAGTTCTAGGGTTCGGAAACAAAAATCAACATTCTGACTCCAATCCGTGTCCATTACCTGTAATTTTGATAAGGAAATGATCAGAAAGATGTAGGGATTAATTTTATAATAGCTAGAAAAATCGAGCAACAAGGTGTGGTTGTCTGAGAAATTTGAATTTTTTTTGAAATGAAGGTTCGAATGTGCAGATGAGGTTATATAGGCTCCACATTCGACCGTTTTACTTGGGAGAATGTGAAACTATTTCCACATTCGACCCTAATTAAAGGCTCGAAGGTAGAAACAGGGTTCAAATGTGTAAAATACACATGAACACTCACATTCGACCATTTTAAAAAGCTCGAATGTAAAGGAAAATTCCACATTTGACCCATCGAAGGGGCGAATGGAGATTGGAATTTTTGAAGTTTTTACCAAATCTCAAAATCGAATCCCGTTCAAACTTTTTCTCATCTTTTAAGCATCCAACATTCATCATTTATCATTTTAAAGTCACAAAACTCAAATGGTTCATCAAGTTTCAGAAAACGACCATCAATCACCATCCGTTATAAAAAATAATACAGAAATGTAAAATCTTTTTGGGTTTTCTGAAATTTATGCTAAAACACACCTAAAATCTTTTTGAGTTTTTGTAAATTTTGAACAAATTTAAAATGCATGAATGTAAACATAAAACAGTAAATGTTTTGTGATTTCCGGTAAGAGGATCATATCAGTTTTTGAGAAATCTGATCACATCGTTGATCTTTAGTGTTTATTATCATTAAAGTCAATGTGTAATCCAACAATTGCTGATATTGTTATCCACATAAGCTCTCATATAGACTTTTATGTAGTGTTTGATACGATTATTTATAGTATAAACAAAATTGTCTGTGGTTCTCACGCACACGACATACTCCCGTATCAAGGAATAGTTTGCACAAAGACTCATTGTAACACGTGATTATGCTTTCGTTATGTGTAAGATTACAAGGTATTGCGGCACAGAGGTGTACAGGTCAACAAATTAATGCTGCAGAGTAACGTATGCACTCTACCAGGTTGAGGGCTAATATCAATCATGATTTGCATCAATGATTGGATACGATGCATTAGATAATCTTTGATTATCATCATACATAGAAAGTTCCTCAATTCGGTAACTTTAGGTTTTGGCAATAAAGCTCTTTTAGCAAGATACCTTGTCTGATCTAGGTCTGTAAAACCTTACGACAGAAGATCAGAAAGGCTATCCCCAGATAACTAGTAACATAACGACCCGAAACCTCTGAGTTTTGTACAAATACCCTATCAAACGAAATTACGGTACTAAGACCATATGCCAATGAGGAGTTCATCCACATTACAATTCGTTTGATATGTATGTATCTAACACGCAGTAATAGGTCTATGAAGCCTACCAGCACATCACATAGACTCAACACACGGCTTATGTAACATTTCAAATCTTTAGCATGTGTCAGATCCCCACTGATGTACTATCATTTCCTCTTTTTCTCCTGGAAATCATTTTGGGTTTTTCAATTTTTTATGGCTTTTTGGATTTTTCAATGTTTTTGGTTTTTTCTGAAAATCTAAAACTCCCCCTAAAATGTAAAACATATTTTTGGGTTTTTGAATTTATGAAAAACAGTAAAAACTTAAAATTAAAAATGATAAACAGAGGTGATGATCAGTCTTATTTTTCTTTTATACCATTAGCTTTTAACAAAAACTCGAATCGAGATCTATCGAAAGCTTTGGTAAAAAGATCTGCACGTTGGTAATCAGTGTGGATTTTGACCATGTCAATCAACTCTTTGGCATAACAATCTCGGATAAAGTGATACTTAATCCGGATATGTTTTGCTTTTGAGTGATTGACCGTGTCTTTAGTTAATGAAATTGCGGCTTCATTGTCAAAGTGTATAGGGGTTTTAAGAAATTGCAAACCGTAATCGACCATCTGTTGTTGAATCCACAGAATCTGTGAGCAGCAACTTGAAGCTGAAACATATTCTGCTTCACATGTGGATAGTGCGACTACCGTCTGCTTCTTGCACTGCCAGGTCACGAGCCTGCTCCCCAGAAATTGACATCCAGCCGTTGTGGATTTGCTGTCTTTGTCACAACCGCCCCAATATGCATCACTAAAAGCAATTAGGTCAAAATTATCATCATTAGGGTACCATAGTCCTCTCGACGGACAACCCTTTAGATATCGTAGGATCCGTTTGATAGCTACGAGATGACTCTGTTTTGGTTTTGACTGATATCATGCGCAGAGACATGTAGCAAACATTATATCTGGTCTGGATGCAGTGAGATACATCAGAGATCCAACGATTGCTCTGTATGTAAAAGGATCAGTTAGCTCTCCCTTAGCGTCAACTCCAATCCCGTGATTAGATTGTATTGGGGTATCCATTGGCTTTGAATCTTCCATCTAGAATCGGCTCAAGACTTCAGAAACGTATTTTGTCTGGTGAATAAAGATCCCCGTTGGTCTTTGTTCCACCTGCAGGCCGATGAAAAACTACATCTCTCCCATCGCACTCATTTCGAACTTTTCCTGCATCACTTTTTTGAATTCTCTGCACAAAAGTTCGTTTGTAGATCCAAAAATAATATCATCAACATAAATCTGGACTAGAAGTAAGTCATCCCCTGTTCGTTTGGTGAACAGAGTGCAGTCTACCAAACCGCGTTTGAATCCTGTGTATAGAAGATACGTGCTCAGCTCCTCATACCATTGGCGTGGAGCTTGGTGCAACCAGTATAACGCTTTGTTCAGAACGTAGACCTTATCCCGGTGGATAGGATCCTCAAAGCCTGGTGGTTGACCTACGTAAACCTCTTCGTTGACCACACCGTAAAGAAACCCACTCTTAACGTCCATTTGATACAACTTGAATTTCTTATATGAAGCAAACGCCAGAAACATGCGAATTGCTTCTAGACGTGCTACAGGTGCATAAATCTCGTTGTAGTCGATTCCTTCCACTTGATGAAATCCTTGAACTACCAGTCGAGCTTTGTTTCTCACGATTACGCCTCTGTCATCCTTTTTGCATTTAAACACCCATTTGGTTCTAATCTTTTTCCTTCCCGGAGGTAAATCTGTTAGTGTCCACTCTCCCAGTTTCTGAAACTGCAATAACTCATCTTGTATTGCCTCTACCCAAGCATCATCCAAAAGAGCATCCTTGTATGTCCGCAACTCAACTTGCGAAACATAACAAGCAAAAGACCAGTCATTCTGAAAACCTGATTTCTGAATTTTAGCATATAAAGCTAGAGCGCCAAGATTTTCTGGTGAGTTTGCATTCCGAAGTTGTCCTCTAGTCATTACATTGCTACCAGGATCACCAATAACTTGCTCGAGTGGGTGAATACGATGAATCCGAGATTCCGGATGAACAGGTACTTGCACTCCCGTTTGAGTAGTCAAATTCTCTGTCGAATCCAGATCATTACCCAAGTTAGATGATGAAGCACCATTTGGATTTGGGTTCACTAGAGGTGTCTCTGTAGCAAAATCTAGAATAGCTTCACTTGTGACATCATCATCATCTTCCGATTCTGATGAATTAAGAGTTGTGGAAGCTTCTTGGAACACTTCTTCTTCTGCAGCAGGAACGTTGGCATCATTAGAAGTTGTTGGAGGAGTTACGGTGATCGGACGCACCAACGGTGACGTCACTGCGTTTTCACACTCGTAATAAAGTCTTAATACAGCCTCTTCAACCAAGTCATCTAGATTGAATGATTCAAAAAACCTTTATAATCAAACATCCAATCTGGACTGCTACCTTGTACGTTCTGAGTATATCGTTGAACTTCAACGTTAGCCCACTCCTCTACCTGACGAGTTCGTTTATTGAGTACCCGTTTGAGCGGGGTTGCATATCCAACAAAGAATCCTTCTTCAGCTTTCGGTGCAAACTTCTCAGATGGATTAAGCATAGTACACGGTGCTCCAAATGGTTCTAGATACTCCGAGTTTGGCTTTCGTCTATTCAACAGTTCATAAGAAGTTTTGCCAAAATTCTTCACTGTTAAAACACGATTCAGTGTGTAAAAAGCTGTGTAAATAGGTTCATTCCAGAACATTACTGGAAGATTAGAATCCGCAAGCATTGTTCTCGCTGCTTCAATAAGAGTCCTGTTTTTCCGTTCCGCGACACCGTTCTGTTGAGGGGTATACGAAGCACTGTATTCATGATGAATTCCTTTATTTTCACAAAGAGCATCCATCTGTGCATTTTTGAACTCCGTCCCATTATCACTCCGAATTCTTTTAATCTTCAGACCATAAACATTCTCCAATCGAGTGAACAGAACCTTCAGGTTGTTAAACGTGTCGCTCTTATGATGCAAGCACATTACCCACGAGAATATGGAATAATCGTCAGTAACCACAAGACAATATAACTCCCCAGCATGACTTTTACGCTTGACAGGTCCGAATAGGTCCATGTGCAAACGCTCAAGTGGCAATTCCATAGAGTTTACTTTCTTTGGTTTGTGGGATTGTTTGTGCTGCTTTCCCTTCTTGCAACTCACACACTTGTCATTTAGATGGAAATGTTTGACATTAATGCCTTCGACAAGTCCATTCTTCACCAAATGGTTCATTTTTCTGAGATGAATGTGTCCCATCCTCCTATGCCACATAATAGATTCTTTTTCTGTAGCCTTGGAGAGGAAACACGTTACTTGGCCTTGAGTTGTCATTGCTTTTGACCTGTCGAGAATGTAAAGATTATTCACTATCGGTGCTTTCAGCATGATCCACTCTTTTGGAAGTACAAAACCGGGTTTGAGTATGTAGTAAGATTTGTCATCAAAGAATACAGAAAACTGTTTATCGCAGATTTGGCTGACACTAAGCAGATTATAATCGATCTGTTTCACATATGAGATCTTCTCAAAACTCACAATACCATTGCTCACACTACCCTCCATAGTAATGTAACCTCCTTTGTTCCCAGAAAAAGCTACATATCCGCCATTGATGTTTCTAATGTCGAACAGCAGCGACAAATCCCCTGTCATGTGACCAGAAGCTCCAATGTCAACAATCCAGAGACTGCTAACAGGGCCAGCTGAAGCTCCCTGCACATATCAAGTAAAAAGATTAGTTCTTTCGGGGGACCCAAGCCTGCTTGGTCTTGGGTCTTTGAACATTTTGTTTCAAAGATTCTTTTTTACTTTCAATTGAATTTGAATTAACCTTTTTCTGATCAATCAAATTCTTTTCACTTTCAGGTTTTTCGTTTGCTTTTGAAGTTGAAGCACCTTGAGAACCCACCGGTGACCAGAATTGTTCCGAACGTTTCAAGATCCGTATATTAGATTTTGGAGTCTCAGTCGGTTTCTTTACTTCATTCTTAAAGGAAACTTTCTTAGTTACCTTCTCTGATTTAACAGAGACATGTCCAACCTTTAATTTAACAGCAGGTTTTAGTGATACCTTTTGTTTATCTACAGTTGTGTTCCCCACTGGTTTCTTTAAAGGTTTTTCCATGGCTATCCGGTTGCGACGATCATATGCCATCTGACGATTATCCCTCTTTTGAAAATATTGGCTTTGATTATAAAACGGTGCTGGTTGAGGGACAAAACGTCGTTGTGGATAACAGTGATTGTCGACTGGAGTTTGATATTTCTGTTTCACTTCAACCTCGTGCCTCTTATGCCTTACGTACGGGCAGTGAGCAAGTAAATGCCCTTTCTCCCCGCACTTAAAGCATGCACGGTATTATTCAAACACGTTCTTGGCGTTTGACTTTGCATAAGTAGTGATAGGATATTGATCATCCACACACCTTCGTCTTAAACTCTCAGGAGCTGGGTCCTTTGAGTAAGTCGACTCAAGAAAACTGTTCGCCTTTTCCTTTGGCTTGATAAACTCGGTGACATGAACCTTGGGTTCTTTAGGAACATCTAAATAAATTTTCTTTAAGATCTCTGGAGGTACATCATTGGTTCTCTCGTGTTTTGGGAACTAAATAGTACTCTCTTGCCAAATTTTCTCAATCTTGGAGTAATTGGCAAACTTAATTGGATATTCCTCGTCAGAAATAATCTTATCGGATCCTTCCATCCGATAACATACTTTGACGGGTTTGTCACTCGGTTCATTCTTTTCAACTTGCTTAACTGACTGATAAACTCAATGAGCGTTAGCCATTGGATGAATAATCTGAGAAGGTGATACCGGTTCATTGGTGATAATGTGATTTTCAATGGGAATATCACTCACTTTCTCAGTATCTCATCATCTGAATCAGAATCATCAGTTACAACATTTACCCCCTCATTGTTCAATCCCAAAATTGGTCTAACATCAGAATTTGGATCCCCAACACTGGAAGTGTTAGATACATCATCCGATGTAGAATCAGATTTGATTGAACTCTCCGGTGTTATTGAATGTAAAGTGTGATTTTCAAATAACACGGGAGATGGGACAGCCTTGCAGTTTGCACTACTCGGTTGTGAGGGTTCTTCAATAATATGATCAACAACGTAAGCAATATGTTTGTAACTTTCTAGCTTCTTGTTGACCTTTTCAGCAAAGCACTTGATGGTTGTCATTTCAAGTTTAGTTTCTTCCAATTCATTGATATAACTGTTAATGGCCAATTGTTTTAAAGAAAGTGTTTTCTTCAAGTCAGAAATATCCTTTTTGTAATCATCAAGCACTTTATTGAATTCATTTGCTTCTTTGTGATAAGATTGACAGTTAAGTCTAGCACTCTTAAGTTGTACCCTGAGTTGCTTGTTCTCTTCTGTCAATCTATCACATGTTCCACAATATTTGTCACTATTCATATCTATGGTGGAATCAGAACTTACCTGATTCGGAGGATCTGTCATCGCCATCAAAGCAAAGTGTGCTTCATTTCCCGCAAAGAATTTGGAATAATCAATTTTGGTAAAAGCATCATCCACTATGCAAGACTTGCGAGTCATAAGAAAATCAGCTTTGGCTAGAAGTTGATCAATGTCATCATCTAGTGAGTTAACACTAGATTCAGAATCAGGCTCTGTTGGATCAGTAAGCTGCTCTTTTGTTAGAACTTGCTAGTTGACACTTAAGTGTTTAGCAAGTTCTTGGTGAGTGATAGCACAGCGGAATGTTTATAAGTTTAAAGCTACACTTATCAACAGGAGTTATTACTCCCCCTGGATTCAAGAACTAATAAATGAAAAGTGTTTATTGAGAATCTAAGTAATGAATGAGAATGAAATACTTTGACAGATTCTCAGTAAACACGAAATGGAAATAACAATAATAAGTGTTGAAGGATTTCTTGTATTAAAATCAATGTCTAAAATAGAGGGATGAACCCTTCTATTTATAGACTTTACAAATACATGAACCTTGCCAAAAAGCAAGTTCAGAAACAAGTTGCAACAAGTTGCAGTCTTGGAACTTGTACATAAAGCAAAAAGAAATACTAAAGTATTAAACTACTGATATACAAAGGCGGTGGAAAAGATCTTCTGTAAGTACTGATGAATGACAAACTACTGATGAGTAGTTTGTCTTCAGTAGTTCTTTAGTAGAAGTGTCTGGTTTGAACTTCAGAACATCTGATGACTTTTCTTCTTCAGCACTTCTGAATCTCTTCTTCAGCAGTTTGATTCTTTGTCTTCAGCAGTTCTATACTTAGAGTATTTTGACAGAAGTGAATTAGACTAAGGTTTGCAAAAGTGGTTTCACCAATCCTTTTTGTCCTAACAATCTCCCCCTGGATTGATGAAGCCAAAACCTTACTAATTCCTTATTGTTCTTTTCTGTCCTTCACAATTTTCCATATTCCTTTGAACATGGAATTCTTGAGCTGGTTCAGTTGATCATCAGTAAGAGACCCTTTCTGTGGTTCCAAGTGTTGGATTGTAAGCAGGTCTTTGGTTGATAGTTTCTTCAGTTCATTCATCGACCTATATGCCCTGTTTGTTTGATCTCTTCTTGTCACAAGTACTGAGTTTCTATCAGTAAAGGACCATTTGATGATTGGTACTTTAGACTTGTCAAAGTCTGCAGTGTAGGGAACCATGGTGGTACCCTGGGTTTCTCCTGAGTGTTGAATGTTTTCAACTTCAGTGACTCTCAGGTGGGATTCACTTCCCTGCTGTTGCTCCATCACATTAGGTATCTGAAATGTTGGCAAATGATGTTCAGTTACTACCTTGGTGTGCAGTTTGTCTGTGATGGTCTTCTGGATTTGATATGCAAAGGTGGAAGGATCCCTGAATTGTGTGAGCAGAGGCTTCTCTTCTATGTCAAAATCAGAATGTACTACTGTACTACCTTCTAGTAGTACCATTCTGAAATCAGTCTTCACTTTCTCCTCTGACTTCTTTCTTTGTGTAGCTGGTCTTCTTTGAACACCAGAAGTTCTAACTACTGAAGTTGAAGCTTCTGCAGTTTGAAACTTCTCTGGATTAGCAGCCCTTGCAGCCTTGTATTTTCTATATGTGTCCACCAATCTTTCTTCTTTCCATTTGGACACTGAGGCTTTTGAACCATAACCATTAGCTACCAGTTCTTCTATCATCTGAGCTCTCTTGGCCTTTGTGTCTTTACTTGTTGCAAGTTTATCTGCAATAAGTTGAGCTCTTCTTGTCAGCTCTTCCACAGAGAGTCTCTTCAACGTGTGGGCTTTGATTTTGTTGTTCTTCATAATGTAAGACATCAGTTGATGTCTTTTGTCTTGTTCAGCAATTTCATCTAGGCTAGCCTGCCTTTGGAGTTCAGCTTCATAAGCCTGAAGTTTTTCTTCATGGCTTAGATCTAAGTCATCCCTTTCTTCCAGATTTTTCCAGATCTGATCTTCTCTGGCCTTCTTTTGGGCTGCCACTAAACTCTTCTCAAGTAATTCTGCTGATTGAGAGATTGGAGAAGGGTTTAGCACAATCATTGTGGTAACTGTTGTAGTAGGCCTGATAGGAACAGAGGTTGGTTGAATAGGAGCAGTTGATCTGGAAGGGTCAGCAGTTTGAGTCTTGGAAGTGTTAACTTCTGATGGGTTGACAACTTCTGAAGGTTTGTCAACTACTGAAGGATTGTCTTCAGTACTTTCTGATTCTTCATCAGAACTTTGGCCATCAGAGGTTTCTTCATTGTGCCCTTGGGATTCATCAGACTTTTCAGCATCTTCTATTTCTTGAATAGAGACACCAAATTGTTGTGCCAGTTTCTCTTTTCTGGCTTGATCTTTTTGATCTCTTGCTAGGATAGCCACTCTTGCCTTTCTTCTGGATTCAAGTGTATCCATAGGTACCTTGATTTTCTCCCCCTTTTTGGCTTCATCAGCCTTTGAAGTTGAAGCTTGGGAGAACTGACCTGTAAGATGAGCAATCTGTTTGTTGTTGTGATCAAACTTGTTGGACAGATCATTCATCTTCGTCTGTATCACTCCAAATTGGTTCTTCATGGACAGCTCCAAGTTAGCTGTGTATGTCTGGAAGTGATTTTTGATGAGGGTGCTCATCATGTGGTAAAAGGGACCCTTTGGGCTGCATAGCTGGTTCATGTCTATGCTTGTTTGCCCAGGGAATTGGGTAGGCATTTGTAGTGAGGGGTGTGTTTTTGGTTGATCTTCTTGTTGTACAGAAGATGCCACTCTAGGGGAATCATGGATTGAGTGGGCTTTAGCCTGAGATGGTGTGACTAGCTTCTTTAGCTTAGAGACACCAGGTGCAGGACCTTCACTTGTAGCCATCAATTCAGTAGTTTTGTGTTTTGAAACATCATCCAAATAAATGGAATCATCTGAATCCCTGATTACATCCTCAATGAGGACTGTATCAGTTACATCATGAGCTGAGCCCAACTCAGTTTTCTCATGTACCTCTTGTTCTTGGTTCAGAGGATTTCCTACCTCAGGCATTAAGTCTTCATCAGTAGTTGCCACAGTTGAGGTCTTAGCTATGTTACTTCTGTCCTCAGGTCCACCACTGGGTGGTAAATGAGTAGTAGCAGCCTCAAAAGTACCAAAAGTTTCTAAGTTTGGGCTTAGAGACTCTGGTTCATCCTCATCTCTTTGGTTAGGGCTATGAGTGTCCACATCCATGTCACTGTCTGAGGCTATGTCCCCTGTTTGATGTGGTTGATGGGGACTGACATGTGTAGATGGGACTTTCTCTTTTAGCCCAGAGAGAAGTTTGGCTATTTCAATGTCTGGTTCAGAAATTTGGGGTGCTGGTTCAGTAGTTTGGGCAATGGGTTCAGCAGTTTCAAAAGAGGAGTCAATTGGAATAGTTTTCTTAAGTCTTTTTCTTTTGAAAAGGATTGTTATTGGTGCTCTTGGTGGGGTTTGAGATGGATGAGACTGAGAGGATGTTTCAGTCACATCTTTAAGAAGTGCATATTGCACAGTAGTATGTTCAGGCATCTCAACCTCCTGAACAGCTTTTCTTTTGGGTTTGGTGGGTTTTTGTTTTGTTATCTTGGGTTTCTTGGCCTTTGGTGGAGTAGGTTTGGAAGATGAGGGTTCCATGGGGACTGGTTCTGGTTCCCCTTGGTCATCTTCTGGCCAGGCAGCCTGTTTGTTGTGCCTTGAGTATGCTTGTGAGGTTAAGGGTTTCAAAATTTCAATTTTACCCACAAGCACCTCATTACCCAGTTCAGATATTATGCATTGCATAATGAACCTTGGATATAACAAAAACTTTTTCTTAGTGTTATTGTGATGTAACACCAACTCATTAAAGAAAAGTTTTGATGCCCTGAAATTTGTTTCATTCATAATAGAATGAAAGATTGGTTGAAAGGTTGAGGGCATCTGGTCATAAGACCCAGTTTTAGGACTCAAGCACATAATAATATAATGAAACAAAAGTTTATATTTTGGTTTAAAATACTTTTTAAAGATAGTAGCTTGTGAGAGAGTACCTTGATAACCACACTCAGTCATGGTTAGGTGGATTGCAGAGTTGTCAAACTTCTCAGGGGCATTCACATAATTCAACCCCAGTCTGTTTGAGAGTATGGCCGGTGTTATGGCCATTTGTCTCCCTTTAATTGTTGAGTTGAGGGAGATAACTTCATCATCCACCATCACTGTCTCAGCATTAGCCCAGAACTCATTGAGAGTTTCAGGATGTATTGGTGGGTCTATGGTGAGAGCGGTGAAATATTGGGATTTGACGACAAGATCAATGATCTCATCGTATTGGGACCAGCCTTCTTGTTTTTCTAAGTAGGCTCTGAGATTGTGTCCCTGTTTGAGAACTAAAGCCATGTGGTTTGTGTGTGTTGATGAATCGAACAGTGTTTTTGTGTTGCAGGTTCAGGGGTTTGAGAGCTTTCTTGAGAGAGAAGGAGGGAATTTTTGTGTTTGAAAGGATAAGTGTTGAAAAAAGATATTTATCAGAAGTTTTTAACTGCTTGGATCTTCTTTATTAGAAGTTTTAAACCGCCTAGGTTAAAAATCTCTTTATCAGAAGTTTTAAACCGACTAGGTCAAACTTCTGATGATGGGAAAAGTCAGATTTGCCCTTTTTGACTAAACTGCTGATGAAGGATTATCTTCATCAGTAGTTCCCATTTTCTCTTTAGTAGTTTTGAACAACTGATGAGAAATACTTTATAAATACTTTTATTCATAACTTCTGAAGGTTATTTTATCAGAAGTTAATCACTTTTCAGAATTTATTCCCATACTGATGTTTTGTTCATCAGTAGTTTCTCTCTTTTCAGAAGTTTTTCAAGTGTGTGAAAATAGATGTAAGTGAAAAACAAAAAGTGTGCAGAAAAATAAAGAGAAACACTTACAAATTTAGCATCCCTAGCATGGATACTAACTTCTGAAATGTTGATGTGTCAAGGGGTTTAGTGAAAATGTCAGCTATTTGATTAGCTGTTGCTACATGTTTCACTTCAATCTTGCCTTTTTCATAGCAATCTCTTATGAAATGATACCAGATTTCAATGTGTTTAGTCTTTGAAAACTGAACAGGATATTGAATGATGCTAATGGCAGATTTGCTGTCTACAAGCAATGGTGTCTTGGTCTCTTTGATTCCATAATCAAGAAGTTGATATTGGAGCCATTGTATCTGTGATGTACAACTTGCAGCTGCAATGTATTCAGCTTCAGCAGTTGAAGTTGCAACAGATGTTTGTTTCTTTGATTGCCAGGACACTAGACAGTTTCCCAAGAATTGACAACCACCAGATGTTGATTTTCTTGACATTTTACACCCTGCATAGTCACTATCTGAAAAAGATGATAACTTGGTATTGCTTGAAGCAGGATACCAAATTCCAAGTGTGGGAGTTCCTGTCAGATATCTGAAAATTCTTTTGACTGCAATAAGGTGTGATTCCCTAGGAGCTGATTGATATCTAGCACAGACACATGTTGAAAACATAATATCTGGTCTAGAAGTAGTTAGATATAAAAGGGAACCTATCATACATCTATACATGGTTTGATCTGCTGTTTTCCTTGATCATCTGGTTCAACTTGTGTGGTTGGTGTCATAGGAGTGGAACATGATTTACAGTCTTATAAAGAAAATTTGTTTAGTAATTTTTTAACATATTTTGATTGATGTATAAAAGTTCCATTTGTTTGTTGTTTAATCTGCAGTCCCAAAAAGTACTACAGTTCTCCCATTGTACTCATCTCAAATTTTGATTGCATGAGTTTCTTAAATTCATCACACAATTTTGCGTTTGTTGAACCAAAAATGATATCATCAACATATATTTGAACAAGTAAGACATGATTTCCAACATGTTTTATGAAAAGTGTTTTATCAATGGCACCTCTTGTGAAGTTATTTTGGAGTAAAAAGGTTGAAAGTTTATCATACCAGGCTCTTAGAGCCTGTTTGAGCCCATAAAGAGCTTTGTCTAGTTTGTACACCCACTCAGGATGAGTAGGATCCTCAAACCCAGGTGGCTGACAAACATACACTTCCTCTTTTATCTTTCCATACAAAAATGCACTCTTGACATCCATTTGATAAACTTTTATTTTGTTGGAAATGGCATAGGCCAGAAATAACCTGATGGCTTCAAGCCTTGCAACTGGAGCAAAGGTTTCATCATAGTCAATTCCTTCTTCTTGAGACTAACCTTGTACTACCAGTCTTGCCTTGTTCTTTATTATCATACCAGCTTCATCTTGTTTGTTCCTGAAAACCCATCTTGTGTCAATTGGTTGCTTGTTTGGTGGTAAGGGACAGATTTCCCAAACCTGTTGCTTGTTGAATTGAAGCAATTCATCTTGCATTGCCTGCACCCAATTGTTGTCTTTGAGGGCTTCCTGGTACTTCTTTGGTTCCAACTGTGTAATAAATGCTGAGAATAGATAAAAGTTGGAAAGCTGGTTTCTTGTAAGAACACCTGATGCAATATCACCCATGATTTGATCAAGTGGATGGTCTTTGTGTTCGATCAGTTGTTGTAAACCATTGACAGGTGTTGGTGGCTCATGTTCTTCAAACAAACTACTGAGGTCTATTATATCTGGTTCAGCAGTTTCAGTGTCTTCAGTAGTTGCAGGTGCTGAAGCAGATGTTTGAGTTTGTCCTTCAGTATTTGTTGAATCAGAAGTTTGTGAAACTTCTGATGGTTTTGAAGTTGACTTAATGACTGTTTGAGGAGTCCATGGTGCTGGATCCTCATCATCAAACCTTTGATCACCATAATAAGTAGGTTTGGATGAAGTGACAGTCTTTTCAGGTTCAAAATGAAAGTTGTCAAGTTCAAAGAGTTCAGCAGGATGTGCTGGAATGAGAGTGTGTTTTGACTCATTGAACTTGACATTCAGGGTTTCTTCTACTATCCTGGTTTTTGAGTTAAAACCCTTGTAGGCTTTTCTAGTTGAGGAATAACCAAGAAAGTAACCTGAGTCAACTTTGGCAGCAAACTTTGAAATAGATTCCTTGATGTTCAAGATGAAACATTGACACCCAAAAGCCCTGAAAAAGGAGATAAGGGGCTTTATGCCATGAAGAACTTCATAGGCAGTCTTTGAATGTCTCTTGACAATAAGAACTCTATTTTGAACATA
This sequence comes from Ambrosia trifida, assembly GCA_028751855.1. Classification (NCBI taxonomy): domain Eukaryota; kingdom Viridiplantae; phylum Streptophyta; class Magnoliopsida; order Asterales; family Asteraceae; genus Ambrosia; species Ambrosia trifida. The sequence continues at coordinate 61,626,020 of CM054123.1, read as the reverse complement.
GCATGATGTGTTAACTGCTTCTGCCCATAAGTATAAAGGTAGGCCAGAATCAGCTAACATTGTTCTTGCTCCTTCTATTAATGTTCTGTTCTTCCTTTCTACCACACCATTTTGTTCAGGAGTTCTGGCAACACTGAATTGTCTAATAATCCCTTTAGACAAACAGAATTCATCCAGAGTTTTGTTCCTGAACTCTGTCCCATTATCACTTCTAATGGTTTTGACAGGTAGAGAGTATTGTTTCTCTATTTGTAGAATGAAGAACTTGATGATTTCAGCAGCCTCATCCTTGGAAAATAAGAAGAATACCCATGTAAATCTTGAGTAGTCATCAATGATGACTAAGCAGTACTTTTTTTTTTTACCAAGGCTCATGATCTTTACAGGCCCAAATAAGTCCATATGGAGTAGTTGAAGACAAGCAGTTGTTTTTGATTCTTCAATAGACTTATAGGAGGACTTATGCTGTTTACCCTTTAAACAGGATACACAGTGTTCTTGACACTGGTATACTTTTAAGGGTAGACCTCTGACCAAGCCCATTTTTGTGACTTTATTTATGGTTTTAAAGTTCACATGGCCAAGTCTCCTGTGCCAGAGATCAGTTTCTGAAGTTGATGCCCTTGAGAAGAAACAGGCAGTGTTGTTCAGTACTTTGTCTTTTTCAATGTCCACTGCATAGACATTGCCACATCTTTTGGCAATTAACAAAGTATGATCTTCAATGATCTTCTCTATCAACTTCTGGCCTTCTGGTGATATGATCTTGCATGCTGTCTTTGTGAAAAAGGAAGAATATCCTTTATCACACATTTGTGACACACTTAGCAAGTTGTACTCAAGGTTTTCAACCAGATTGACCTTGTCAAACTGTATTTTGCCAGAGGAGACATTGCCATGTCCTAGCACATATTCCTTAGCATTGTTCCCAAAGGATACAGATCCATCTCTTTGACTGATAAAGTTGTTTATCAGGTATCTGCATCCTGTCATGTGCATTGAGCCTCCACTATCTACATACCAAATGCTATTTAAGTCTCTGAAAACTCTCTGCACAAGATAGCAAATTAGTTAGATTTAGGAACCCAAGCCAGTTTGGCTTTGGGTTTGCTCTTGAGAACATTTACAGTTTGTTCTTGACCAAGTTTAGAAATCCATGTCTTTTTGGCAATGGATTTTGCATTAAGTACAATGGTGGTATCATTTTGAGGACCACCATCAACTTTGGTCATCAATAGTTGTACCATGTTCATGAGATCTTTAATCTCAGCAGTTTGTGAAACCGCTGATGATTTAGGTCTAACTACTGAAAGAGAATTTTGAGAAAAAGACTTTTGTTGAGATTTTGTCTTTTTCTGAGAAAGGGTTTTTGCTGGTTGTTGTTTCTTGGGAGAAAAAGTTTTTACATAATCAGTTTTGATTTGTTCCCCCACAACCAGTTGTTGATTTTTCTTATTGAACTGAATACCCTTTCTATATCTGCAAAATTCTGTTTTGTGGTTGAACAGACCACAGATTTCACATTCTTTTGTCTTTTCTTTCAAAGATAAATCTCTGACAGTTTTGGTTGGTTTCAGGTCATCAGTAGTTTTCAGGTTCTCAACTCCTGATGTAGTTGAAACTACTGATGACTTAAAGTCAGATTTAATCAATACTTCTGAAGAACTTTCTTTATGTGACTTTAGAAAGTTTTCATGGAAAGATGTGCATTTTTCCTCTTCAGAAGTTTCACCTGAAACAATTTTTCTCCCATCTTTAGTAGTTTTGGGAGAGAAATCTGTTGGTGTTTCAGTGTGATTGTACCCTATGCCAAACCTAACATTTGAAGCACTTTGTTTGTTTAGCAATAATTGGTACCCCTTACAAGATTCCACCCATTTTTCACATGTGACATTGGTGCCAGCAAGCTCTTGTCTGACATTCCCTAGGTCATTAATCATGATTTTAATTTGTGCTTGGGTTTCAATAGCTGAGTTAGTCAATTTAGAAACTTCTTTTGTTTTTGTAGAAAGTTTTCTTTCTAAATCACATTTTATCTGAGTGAGTTTTCTCTCAGAATCATTAGCCTTTCCTTGTAAGTGCACATTTGTCTCTCTTATGAGAGCAAAAGATTCCTTGCATGAATTTGAACATAGTTTTGTCAAAGATTCTTTTGATACCTGTGACAAGGCAGATTTTGAGGAGCATCCCTCAAATGCCATTAAGGCAAAGTTCTATCTGCCATTGTCAGGCTCTCCCCAGTTGATGTCAAACATTTTGTTGTCTGCATCAGGATTGCACTCTGTGGTGTCAAAAGGAAGACTGCTCCAGTCAACATACCCTGAAGTGAATAAACTTTGTTGAGAGGGTTGCTGTTGCTGAGGAGGTTGTTGAGCAGTTGGAAAGGGAGGGATTGATTGTTGGCTCTGCATCTGTTAAGCAGGCATTTGTACATATTGTACTTGTGGCACATATTGGTGTTGTGGAGCTTGTGCCTGTACAAAATGTGCACTCCCTTGTGTTCCATTATTCCTGTTATAATTGGGGTTAAAATTGTTTCCAGACTGAGATTGGTTAAAGCCAGAGCTTCTACATTCTCTAGCAAAGTGTCCCAACTTTTGACACTTGTGACATCTAAGTTTAGATTTGTCAAAACCAATTTTTGTAGAACTGTTAAGTCCTGGAAACTTCCTTCCTGACCTTTTGTAAAATTTATTTGTTTTTAAACTTAACATGGCCAGTTGGTGCAAAATATCCATTTCTTCAAGGTCATCACTGCTGAAACTATTTAAGTCATCCATGATAAAACACATGTTATCAGCAGTTTGACCAAAGTCATTATTGTCATAACCTGGGAATGATCTTTCAGATGAGATCCCAGCAGTTATGTCAATGTGGTCAAAAGATCCAAAACTATTTGAACAAGTTGGTGAGTCTTGTCCCAATAGTGCTGTACTACCAGGTAGATAGTCATCAGCAGTTTTACCAGAATTTTGTAACTTTTTCTTTTGATCAATTTCTCTCTCAAAAGTAAGTAATCTCCCATGAAGTTTTGTAAGAGTGAGGGAGCTAAAATCTGGTGAAGATCTTAAGACTATTGAGTATGTTTCCCATTTATCAGGTAAAGACCTTAAAAATCTATGAAGCATAGATACAGTTGTATAGGTCTGACCATTTAGTTTTAGCTCAGATATTAATGAGGAAAATCTTTCAAATTGTTGAGTTAAAGTTTCTCCATTAATGTGAGCAAAAGTTTCATACTGTTGAGCCAAGATTTCTCTGGTGTTGGCAATCACCTCTTCAGTTCCTCCAAACTGTTCTTTTAGGCAGTCCCAAAGTTCTTTGGCACTATCACAATGTAATAGGCCAGAATAGATTTCATTTGGGAGTGCCATTGCCAACATAGAAAAAGCTTTTGCATCAAGCTCAAGTTTTAGGAAATCATCATCAGTATAGTCTTTTGGTTCTTTTGGAATTTCTTCCTTAGTTTCAAGATTTATATTTACTGGTTTATGAGGACCATATATCACAGATCTCCAACAACCTGTGTTGGTCTGTGACAAGGTATGTGCCATTCTCTTTTGCCATATGTTATATTCATTTCTTACTAGCATGGCAGGTTTAGTGGCAGAACTAGTATTATGAGGATCCATTTTAAAGAGTATTGATTTGTCAAATATCTCTTAAAGTGATGGATGTTGATAAAAGTGAGCTTATAATCCTTTATTGAATATCAATAAGAGCCTGTGTCTGATTCTCAATTTGTTAGATTGATATGTGATCAGATAAACCAGATGCTCTGATACCAATTGTTGGATCAGTAAGCTGCTCTTTTGTTAGAACTTGCTAGTTGACACTTAAGTGTTTAGCAAGTTCTTGGTGAGTGATAGCACAGCGGAATGTTTATAAGTTTAAAGCTACACTTATCAACAGGAGTTATTACTCCCCCTGGATTCAAGAACTAATAAATGAAAAGTGTTTATTGAGAATCTAAGTAATGAATGAGAACGAAATACTTTGACAGATTCTCAGTAAACACGAAATGGAAATAACAATAATAAGTGTTGAAGGATTTCTTGTATTAAAATCAATGTCTAAAACAGAGGTATGAACCCTTCTATTTATAGACTTTACAAATACATGAACCTTGCCAAAAAGCAAGTTCAGAAACAAGTTGCAACAAGTTGCAGTCTTGGAACTTGTACATAAAGCAATAAGAAATACTAAAGTATTAAACTACTGATATACAAAGGCGGTGGAAAAGATCGTCTGTAAGTACTGATGAATGACAAACTACTGATGAGTAGTTTGTCTTCAGTAGTTCTTCAGTAGAAGTGTCTGGTTTGAACTTCAGAACTTCTGATGACTTTTCTTCTTCAGCACTTCTGAATCTCTTCTTCAGCAGTTTGATTCTTTGTCTTCAGCAGTTCTATACTTAGAGTATTTTGACAGAAGCGAATTAGACTAAGGTTTGCAAAAGTGGTTTCACCAATCCTTTTTGTCCTAACAGGCTCGCTCTCCGAATCAGAATAAACTGAGTCACGCTCTTCAAAAATATCAGTGACTGAATCAAGAATCAATCCTGGAGTCTTCTCAACAGGAATATCAGCTTCTTCCACCATTTCCTCAATCTTCACTTCAGATCTCTTCTCAACCTCCAAAACTTCTTCAACTACCACCGGCTCCTCTAAATCAATCTTTTGTGCAACACACGCCACATTACCAGCTGTAATCTCTTCAACACCTATTTGCATTCCAGTCCAGTCAAATCCTTCATCCTTTTGGATTACGAAAGCCTGGTTTTGGTTATCTGTTTTAGTTTGGCTATTTGGTGTGGAAATTGGAATGATGGTTCTGGTTGGATTATGTGATGTTTGATTTTGGTTCTGGTTTGATGTAGTGGTTTGTCTAAAAGAATTGTTTAGTGAGGTGTTCTGTCGGTTTTGGTAATTATTTTGTGATTGATAGTTGTTATTGTTTTGGCTTTGATAAGATACCTGATTCTGAGATTGACGGTTCTGGTAATTAGTGTTAAATGGATTCCAGTTTCCTTGTTGAGCTAGCTGTGTGCACTCTCTCTTGAAATGACCTTTCCCACCACAGTTAAAACATGTGACTTTGGCTTTGTTGAAGCCATATGTGGTGTTAGATGTAGAAAGATCAGCTCTACCGGTTTTCTCTATAAACTCGGTTGCTCGTCTCATGACACTAGCAAATGCCCACTGTATGTCAATGAGCTCCATCTCCTCCTTGTCGATTTGAGCATAGTCCTCACTGGTTAAATTGTTGTTACCAATTTGACTAGCTACCAAACCATTATACGAAGCAACCATAGCAGATACCAAAGCTACATGTTGCTGAGCAACTTCCACAGTGACATTGTTCAAGTTAGATGTCTCCAACATAATTGGGCTTTGATTTGGTTGGTTTGGGTTCATTTGAGGAATGTATGATTGTTGTTGAGGTTGGTTCATGTTAGCTGAATAGCATGCAGCTTGTTGCATTGGTGAAAAAGGTGGAATGTAAGTGGTAGGGTATGATGGTGGTGTATAAGATGAGGTTTGAGCTAGATAGTTTATTGGGGATTTGGTTGGTTCAATAACGCTTGAAACACAAGCAATGTGTGGAGCAACAGAACTACTAGTACTTGAACTAGTCAGAGTAGAAGATGTACCACCATGGTATAACTCTGGATTCTGAGGAACTTGTGCTCCTTTTGCTTTCCTCTTCTCTTCCATCTCTTTGTTCTCCAACTTCCGAATGAATTCATTGATGGTCCAATATTGATAGACATCTTTCTCCTTCAGGACCTCAATGTGTTGATTCCAGTATGGTGGTAATGCATCAGCGAACTTATCCACCAATTCAGACATAGGTATATTAATCTCATAGCTTGACAATTCCGTCAACAAATGGCAATACCTAGGAATCAACTCCTTCAACGTCTCATTCCCCATATAACTAAAATTCTCAAACTCTTTTCTTAACTCTTCCATCCTTAACTTCCTAGTTTTCTCGTTCCCATCATGACGATTCTTCAACATATCCCAAAGCTGCTTCGGATTTGTGCAAGACCCAAAATGATGTAGAAGATTAGTGTTGATAGCCTGAGATAGTTGAGAACACACCTTCTTCTCCACCACAATTTTTTTCTTCTCATCGTCAGCTAAGCTTTCCAATGGAATTGGTTCACCAGTGTTCTACAAAACCGGTGCTACATAACCCTTAGCTATCATTTGTCATGCCTCAGTGCCTTCCATTCCCATTCCCTCTAAATGAATCTTGAACTTGGTCTTCCATTGATTGTAATCCACCATCTCCATCAGCTTTGGTGGACGACTCCCGCTACCTGAAGATAAATCATGAATTAGAGTAGAAATAGCATTGGTAGTTTGGGAGTGTACTGCTGCTGCTGCAACTCCCCAATAATCAGTCATGGGTTGTTGTGGTGGTTGAGCAACTGTTTGTGGCATCGAACTAGTCATTGCTAAGTAGTTGATCGGCTGAGATGGTTGACTAGTCGTCTTCTGTGCTGCTACAGTCCAAGGATCCATCGTCACTTGCTGTTGTTGTGTAGTATTAGGCCTCGGTGTTGTTGGAAAGTTCCACATATCGTCTACGAAACCTGAAACACGAAACACTTAGAAATTTTTTTGATCAGATTCTACGTTCGACCTTTTTCTCAATAATCGTGGGTTCGAAGGTGGAAATATTCTAGTTTCGACCCTTTTTGATGACTCGAAGGTAGAATATAACAGAACAATCTCACTTTCGACCAAAGTAAACCCACTTTCGACCTCACGTAAGGTCGAATGTACACAATCTGGTCAAATGTACAACAACACACTCAAAACTTCTAGGTTCGACCTCAAAAATGACCACGTTCGACCTAAAGTTCTCCGATTCGACCTAAAACTCACACTTGCGATTGTTCTCCCCTAGGTTCGACCCTGTCCTTTTGAAAAACGGTTATTCTTTGAAAATCAGTTAATTTGACCTCAATTTTTCAAAAGTTGATGAATTTTGAGGATGTTTTGCAGGTTTTACTTCGGAATTGATTTGGAACAAGTTTAATGAAGAGAATTCTAGATTTTATCCATGAAAAATAGTCCGAATCAATAATTGTTCATCAAAAACCATTGTCCTATGAAAACAGAAAATTTTTGATCAAAAATAGGTCCAAATCAGCTCAAATATTATCAATTCGTAGTTGTTTGATCCTTATGGCTCTAATACCACATTGTATGAGGATCGAATTGTCAAAAACAAAGATATTGATCAAACAAGTATACCAATTCAGGTGCGGAATCCCTGAATCAGTTACGAAATGATAATATAATCAGCAAAACACACAAATCATCATTAACATTCCTTTTTCATTCATAAACATCTTTGATAAACGTTACAAAATGTTGTTTATAATGATAAAGACACAAATCAGACTTAAACAAAACCCTAGGGAGAAAACCAGATCGAAGGAGGGAACTAATGACCAAAACTTAATATGAAAATGAAAATCAACATATATATAGACCTGCACATTCGCCCCTTCGTAAGGTCGAATGTGCAGGTTCACCCCAAAGTTTGGGCGAATCAGCACACAACTCTACAAACCTCTCCCTTCGACCAGATTCTTCTTCCTTCGACCATATTTAATCACCTTCGACCTTTTATATCCACTTTCGACCCTACGCTTTTGGCAAAACAGATTTGTATGTGCAATTCAATAACACTAGTCGCGAAACGTGTATCAACAATACTAAACCTCAATAACATAATAAAAACTTAAAATTAATTGTTTACCTTATATGAAGTTGAAACAGAAGCAACAAAAGATGAATGTTGAACGGAGAAATATTAACTGTCGCTCATTTCTATTTATAGATCCAACTAGAATGGCGACTTGCCGCGCGTTGCGGCGGCGGCGAACACTATTGTCTTTATCTTTTGTTGAAGATAGTGAAACATTGTGGAAATAAGTTGTTATGCTTCATAATAACCTAGGTCATATATTTACATAATCCTATTTACAACAGCAAGAGTAAGCCTTCAAAAGTTTCATAATAAGTTAGGTTACATATTTGCATGTCAACTTCATGGATGCAACAAAAAGGAAGTTCTAAAGTTGTTCACATCATCACCAAAGGTGTTGTTGCAGGGCGTTTGTTCCAGCTGCACTTTGACGATGCAACAAAAGGGAGCTTTCTAAGCTCTAGTCATTATAACAAAAGATGCTTCATATTTGGATGTCAACTTCATGGATACAGCAAAAAGGAAGCTTTTAAAGTTATTGACATTATCACAAAAGGTGGTTGTGTGCCAGGCTGTCTACTCCAGCTCCTTCAGTTTCTTGTGGTGTTTTGTACATCATAAAGTATGTTAGTGGACTTTTGTTAAAGAAGATTAGTAAGATTTATAACAAAATAGTGACAATTGGTGTACCTGATGTTTGGGGCGTGTTTTGTTTGGAAGATGGGTGTTTAGGATTTGGTGTTGTTGGCTGCATTTTAGTTGGTTCTTGAACTTTATTAACTGCTATGCTTCTGCCTCTCTTGACGGCAATGTGTAGTAGCATGGGGTTTTCTTTCTTGGAGCAGATTTCGGTTGGTAAAGTCTTAGGGTATTTGTTTCCTAGTAAGAGAACCATGTCTCTACAGCTTGTCCCGAGAATGTTGTTGAGGGCGTTGTTGAAGAAGACCATTTCTGTTTCATCTGTGTCATCTTTGACAATTGCATTAAGGCAATACCTATTTACGTAGGTTGGTTAGTTTTATGATATAATGTTTATATTTGTAATTTCACTTACATGAAGATTGGTTCTTCCTCTATCTTGTCATCCAAGCACATCCCCGATTGTCCAGATCTTGACTATGTGTGTTTAAAAATGTGTTTAAACGTTAACCGGACATACCAGACAGACCCAACATCCCTTTGGTGACCCAGTACATCAATTGATCAAGTACGTAAGGTTAACGCATAAGTTTCAAGCATAAAACAGTTAGTTTGCATCAAAAATCGCACACATGGAATTGTAAGGTCAAATCAGCATGGAACTGGACCTGGTTCGACCCAAACATCCTTGGTTCGACCCCTATTGGAGCTCATTCGACCTTTACACAAGTTCATACAACCTATCACTTGTTCATTCAACCCTAACACATGTTAATTCGACCCTAACACGTGTTAATTCGACCTAAATCCTGTTCGTTCGACCTAACTGAAGCACATTCGACCTGTAACACCCTTGTTTCGAACCCTGGATTCCTTCATTTGACCCCACGTGGGTCGAATGAGACCCAGGTTTGACCCCAACAGTTCCAATCCTCCTAAATCGCATCAAACCAATCCGAAAACATCACGAAACATCACAAATCACAGCAGGTTTGACCCAACCACTTTTACCCCAAAACCAGTTCGTTTTACAAGTTACCCAAAATAGTAAAATTACGGAAATGTCACATCAATGCATGTAAACTTTACCTAATTTGGAAACTTAATGAAATCATTCAACAATCAACCCAATGTGCTCATATTATCATGTGAAACAAAACCCCTAATCATTTCATCCATAATAACATCATGAATCAATCCTTAAATCTATCAAAAATCCCCAAAATGGGCAAAATATCATCATCCAATAATTAATAACCTAAGATAACCAAAACTCATCATCAATAACAGCCCTAGATCATTTCTATAACATATATACAACATTTAATCATCAATCAATACATAATACAACATAAAACACTATTAACACATGTTAACTTGTATGAAAGCTCATGTTTAATGATGAGGTTTTGTTTAGAAAGATGTTAGGAAGGTTGTTAATTGTGAAAACCATCTTAAACCAGATCTGGACCTTTAGGGTTTAACAAAAATGAATCAAAAATGATTAAAATGGATTTTAGATATAAAAAAACACACCTTGGATCTTCTCTTGTTTGTGATATGGGAGATGTTTGAGGATTAGGTTATGAAAAACAAGATCAAAAACTCCTTCCTCAGTGTTTAAGGTTGAGAGAGAGTGGTTGGAGGCGACTAGGGTTTGTGAAATGATGAAAAATTGCAAAGTATGGTATTTATAGTAACTGCAGGTCCGACCCTTGCAAGGGTCGAATGAGACTATATGGTGGTCGAATGAGATGTATGAATGACCTAGGAGCTTGGTTCGACCCCCCTTAAGGTCGAACCAGTTCCAATGTTTTCCAGATTTTCCAGTTTTGTCGTTTTAACGCATTTTAACACATCCTAACACATGAACATGCAATCCTAACATATGTTAAGCATATACAATCATGTATAATCATCTAAACACCGTTTAAACACGTATTTGCATATCATATAACCTATATAGATCAATTCATGTTTGTTACTTAATCTAATTTATGTAATTCACCAACAACGGGACTCATGACTCGTGTTTGTGATAACCCCAATGATCCTCTGAATTATTGAATCCTGGACAATAAGTATTGTAATCCGACTCAACTGACTCAGTTAAGTACGTTTGGTAAATGTTTGTCGCTAAGGTAGACTTATGTGTTTGTAAAATGTTAACCTGAACATGCGGGATGTCACATCATCCCCCCGTTGAAAGAATTTTCGTCCCTAAAATTACCCGAAGCCAGAAAGAAAGAGACGAAAAGAACGAAAAATTTTCCGTTCGTTACATCATCCCCCCGTTGAAAGGAATCTTGTCCTGATATTCACTCAGCTTCAACGAGGACCCCGGTCCATAACATGAAGCGTAATAAATTCAAACGGTACAAAAGATTACACACACACCCAACCGAGCATCCAATACCCCAGGCAACGCTCCATAGAAACGCAAAACGAAACGAGAATCACGAATGAAAGATGGTAACAACAGGTACTCCGTGTCGGGGAACCACCTCCCAAAGGTAAAAACAAGACAAATGTTACGGGTTGTCACAAGATTGACCCCTCTTGATCAAAGGCACGCTGGAGACTCTTGTGATCTGTATAAACGACGCACCTGGTACCATCCAAGTAGTATCCCCAGAATACCAACATCAAACCGGTGAACACAACAAGATAACCTTTCCGCATAGAATCGATACACAACTGAGACCCCGAAAAGAAACACCACGATAAATAGCGAAACCAAACGAGTTGAAAAGGAAATTGTCTCGGCATGACACATGAAAACCAAGTCTAACCACCGAGAACACTCAGTGGGTACGAGACTAGTAACAGCACGAATAAGAATAAAACCAAAGTATAACGAATAACAAGAAAGAAAACTTATCGGTAATAGTATCGGGATCCACCTGGTTCTCCCTCGAACCGATGACGTAAGCACGAGCAGTCCGACTGCCACCCTCGTTGTTTCCACCCCTTCCTGTAGTCCCTGCTTCAACCTGGTTCAACTTTGGGCAATTTCGCTTGAAATGCCCTGCCTCCCCACAGTTGTAGCAACCCTGATTCCCCCGTGGAGAAGGGGTAGCAATAGTAGCCTGAGCCGACTTGAGTGGAAGACTGACTCTACAATCCTTTGGATAGTGATCGGTCCGATTACAGCGCTCACAACGGAACCTATCACAACTACCAAAATGGTGAAATCCACAATGACCACACTTAGGGTTCTTCCCAACATACCCTCCCTGTTTCTGATACGATGTTGATCCCGAAGCTTCGACCTTCTTTGTCGGCGGCTGCCTTTGAACGACGGCTGAACTCTTTTCCACACTCTCCCACTTCTTCTTGTTACCATCAGAAATCTTCACAGCAACGCCTCGAGGAGGCAAAACACCTTCTGCCACCTTCATATTGGTCATCTTGTGAGTCGACCGAGTAGCATCTGCAATCGTAGTTGGTTCCCTAGCAGCCACCAATCCCACAATCCCCGGTACCAATCCGGTAATGTACTGTTCGATCCTCCTATACTCTGGTGTAGCCACCCCAGGGCACATCACTGCTAGTTCGTTGTGTCTGATAGTGTACTCCTCAACCTCGGACCCTACCATCATATGATTCCACCACTCGTGTTCCAACCTCTTAATCTCTTCACGCTGACAGTACTCAGCCTTCAACTTAAACACAAACTCTGCCCAAGGCATATCTTTGGCCTCCCCCAAGCCAAGTGTCTGTGTGGTGGAGTTCCACCACGTCAGAGCGGGTTCCTCAAAGGTCCCCGTAGCAAACTTCACCCAATCAGCAGCTGGGCATTCACACAAATCAAACATTGACTCGAACTTTTTCCAACCACCTCAGCAGTTCCACTGCTCCCTCAATACCTCAGAAGTTGTGGGGCTGACAATCCTTAAACCTCTTGTAGGTTCACCCAGACTGCACCTGATTAGTAGAAGTACCTCCAAGGGTCTGCTGAGCAGCCTGGAAGGCAGCCAATGCAATGTTTAGCTGCTGCTGCATCATGTTGTTCAACTCCTCTTGTGTCATGGTGATGTTTCCACCACCCCTTGGATCTTAGATCAAAAATACACCTTGGATCTTCTCTTGTTTGTGATATAGGAGATGCTTGAGGGTTAGTTTATGAGAAACAAGATCAAAAACTCCTTCCTCGGTGTTTAAGGTTGAGAGAGAGTGTTTGGAGGCGACTAGGGTTTGTGAAATGATGAAAAATTGCAAAGTATGGTATTTATAGTAACTGTAGGTTCGACCCTTGCAGGGGTCGAATGAGACTATATGGTGGTCGAATGAGATGTATGAATGACCCAGGAGCTTGGTTCGACCCCCCCTTAAGGTCGAACCAGTTCCTGTGTTTTCCAGATTTTCCAGTTTTGTCGTTTTAACGCATTTTAACACATCCTAACACATGAACATGCAATCCTAACATAAGTTAAGCATATACAATCATGTATAATCATCTAAACACCGTTTAAACACGTATTTGCATATCATATAACCTATATAGATCAATTCATGTTTGTTACTTAATCTAATTCATGTAATTTAGCAACAACGGGACTCATGACTCGTGTGTGTGTGTGTGTGATAACCCCAATGATCCTCCGAATTATTGAATCCTGGACAATAAGTATTGTAATCCGACTCAACTGACTTTGTTAAGTACGTTTGGTAAATGTTTTTCGCTAAGGTAGACTTATGTGTTTGTAAAATGTTAACCTGAACATGCCGGGTGTCACAGATGTTTGGGGTCCCTATAGGGTAGTTGATAGGGATGGTCATAGGTATTTTTTAACTATAGTATATGACTATTCAAGATTTGTATGGGTTAGTTTGATGAAACATAAAACTGAGGTGTTTGACAATATTTTAGACTTTTGCCACATTGTTCAAAATCAGTTTAGTAAAACTATTAAAGTGTTTAGAAGTGATAATGGTTTGGAATTTGTTAATAATCAAAAGGCAATTTTTTGTAAATCAAAGGGTATTATTCATCAAACTACCTGTGCATACACTCCTCAACAAAATGGAGTGGTTGAGAGAAAACATAGGCATTTACTTAATGTGGCCATGTCTTTGTTGTTTCAAAGTAGTGTTCCTCTTAGATTCTGGAGTGAATGCATTCAGACTGCTTCTTATCTTATCAATAGGACCTTCTTCTGTGCTTGCTGGGAAAACTCCTTATGAGTTAATATATGGTTTTAGTCCCTTTCTAGAACATCTACGAGTGTTTGGGTGTCTATGCTTTTGTACTGTTCTAAATGAGTCTAATAAACTTGAGAGTAGAGCAGAAAAATGTGTCTTTCTGGGATACTCTGCAGAAAAATGTGTCTTTCTGGGATACTCTCAAGAAAAAAAAAGGGTATAAGGCCTTTTGCCTTGACTCTAAAACTATTTTATTTTCAAGAGATGTTAAGTTTTTTGAAACATGTTTTCCATTTAAAGAATCAACCGTTTTTAATAAATATGATGCAAGTTTTGATAAAAATGTAAACAGTTTGAATTTTTTTGACCTCTATGAAAGCATAGAGTCACAATCTATATTGGATGTGAATCATCCTGATGATGAGAGAAAGGGAGAAGGTAATAGGGATTCAGGAACACATGATGTTCAGCAACCAAGTGTTCAAACCACTACCAAAGGCTTGGCTGGGAGTCAGCAGCCTGGAAGTGAGAGTGTTGAACCTGGTAGGGCTGACCATGTGAGTACCGAAGATGATCAAAGGAACCTTTCTGAGGGGGACACTGTCCAAGAAAGGTCTAAACTAAGGAGGTCATCTAGGAACATTAGTTTTCCAAAAAAACTTAGTGACTTTGTGGTTGAGGGGAAAGTAAAATATGGACTTGAAAAAGTTGTAAATTTCTCTAAACTATCTTTTGAAAATAGATGTTTTTCTGCTGTCTTAGATAAGCATGTTGAACCTAGGAATTATCATGAAGCTATACAAGATGATAACTGGGTTAGGGCTATGAATGAGGAATTAGAAGCCCTATATAGGAATGACACTGGGGATGTGGTAGACTTACCTAAGGGCAGACATAAGGTTGGGTGTAAATGGATATACAAGGTAAAGTATAAATCATAAGGTGAGGTTGATAGAATTAAGGTTATTTTTGTGGCTAAATGGTATAGTTAGAGAGAGGGTTTTGATTATGATGAAACCTTCTCACCTGTTGCTAAAATGGTAACTATAAGGGTCATTTTAAGTCTAGCAGTCCAAAATGATTGGAATGTGTATCAACTTGATGTTAATAATGTCTTCTTGTATGGGGATTTACATGAGGATGTCTATATGTCCTTACCCGAAGGTGTAAACTATGATTCTAGTAATAAAGTGTGCAAGTTTAAAAATTCCTTATATGGACTTAAGCAGGCCCCACGTATGTGGAATGAAAAACTTATTAAATCTTTGATTGAATTTGGTTTTGTAAAAAGTCGATGTGATTATTCTATGTTCATTACGAAAACAAAATCTGTGTTTTTGGTCTTACTTTATGTATGTGGATGACATAATAATCATTGAGAATTCTTTGACTGAGATAGAGGAAGTCAAACAAAGTTTTAGAACTAAATTCTTAATAAAAGATTTAGGGGAATTAAAATATTTTTTAGGTATTGAAGTCATAAAAAATGAAAAAGGTTTGTGTTTGTCTCAAAAAAAGGAATGCACAGAGTTGTTAACTAAATATGGGATGTTGGGGTGTAAACCAATATCAAATCTCATTGAACAACATCATGTGATGGTCAATATTATTTAGTCAAATAACAAACTGTTGACAAATGTGACCGGGCACCAAAAGTTGATTGGGAAACTTATTTACTTGTCACACACATGGCCTGATATTGTATATTCAGTCCACTATCTTAGTCAATATATGCACAAGCCCACAGAAGGGCATCAAAAAATTGCATTTAGACTTCTTAGATACCTTAAATCAGCACCCGGGAAAGGACTGATGTTTTCAAAATGTGATCAATTTGATCTAAATGTTTATGCTGATTCTGATTGGGCTAAGTGCATTGAAACTAGGAGATCAGTGACTGGTTTTTGTGTTTTTTTGGGTAATTGCTTGGTCTCATTGAAGAGCAAGAAACAGTTAACTGTTTCTCGTTCTTCTGCTGAGGCTGAGTATAGAGCAACGTGTGCTGGTGCATGTGAGGTTGTATGGATTAAGAACTTACTTTCTGAACTAAGCATCTTTGTAAAGTTACCTGTTAAGGTACATTGTGATAGCTCAGCTGCTATTTCAATAGCAGGTAATCCTGTGTTTCGTGACAAAACCAAACACTTTGGTTTGGATTTGTTTTTTTTAAGAGATCTTATTTCAATGAAAATTATTGAGACTGTTAAGGTTGACTCTGAAAGTCAACTTGCAGACTTGTTCACAAAAGGTTTGTTAACTCATCAAAATCTTAGTTTGTGTAAACAAATTAAAATGGAAGATGAGTTTAGGTGATAAATTTGAGGGATATATGCCTATAGGATTTGGTTCAAATGAGAACCTTTTCCCAAATTGAGAACTGAGAGAATCATTTTAGACCACAAATTTTCTCTAAGGCAAAAAAAAATATTTTTTTTTGCTCTTAATCGCTACTTTATATGCAGGACAATTTTTTTTATTTATTTTTTGTATTTTTTTTTCAATATACACATGTGTATAACTCAAATATACACATATGTATAGCTAAAAAATGCTATATACACATATGTATAAATGAAAAAAAATTCAAAAAAATTCAAAAAAAAATTCTTACATAAAAATGTGCGATTAATGCAAAAAAACATTTTTTTTTTTTGCCTTTATATGGAATGTGTGGCCCATAATGGTTCTCTTAGTTCTCAAATAGGGGTTTGTTCTCTTAGGATCCCTACCCTATGCCTATAATTTTTTATATCATCCAAATTTATCATTATAAGTTTTTTTTTTTTTTTATAAAATATTTCATGTTTGTTATATGGGTTGAGACAATTTCAAGGATTGGGCTTGGTGATATTGGGAGGATGTTGAGTAGCGGCCCAGTGTAGAGGTCCAGTGTTGGAGCCTAAGATGAAATCAACTGGTCAAGTCCCAGCTCAGCTGGGTATAAGAGAGTTGTGTTTTCTCGTGGGTGATCTTGATCGTTTATTATGTCCACGGTGGCAATCCTTGTCAAGGATTGAGATCTGATGGTTGAGAAAGCTTTGTGATGTGCTTTCTTAACATGTCCCTCTCTATATAAGAGACGTCTCTTTCATTTCTAGGGTTAACACCCTGATCATATTTTCGTATACTTTTTCTCTTTGTTATTCCACCTCTTTCCAGTCGATTCAATCATAGAGATTGTTAGGTTTATTGTTGATCTTTTACGTCTTGTTTAAGATCCTGAGTTTATGTCGTAAACCGTTGGTTTAGATCTCATGTATGGTTCTTGGAGTCGTGTATCTGGTCACGTTTAGGTGTTAGGGTTTTCTTTGTAAACTTAAGAGTCTTTGTATGTTTTGATCATAATAAAATCTCTGAGTTTTTATGTTAAGTTGATACCATGATTTCTGACAAAAAACACAGAAATGAAGAAGAAAAGAAAAAAATTGGTGGCGGTAGGGTTTCAGAAGTGACTTGGCTGTGATACCATGAAATCATGTATATTGTTATTGATCTGTGAATGATACAATGTACACCATATATAGAGATGTGCCCCTAACTATCCTCCTATATACAAGGTAACTATCCTAATCTACAACCAATAATATAGAAACATATTAATGTAAAATGGCACAATCTTTGGCTGGCAATATCTTCGGTTGATATATCTGAGTATAATGATGATGATGGTGATGATACAGATTTGCAGAATTATCAAAGATCAAAATATTGATTTGATTGATTCCTTCTAATTTAAACACTAAAAACAATGTTTTACTTTTGTTTATTGACATCATCATGCAATCTTTTACTATTGTTAGAGAGCATACAACTTGTATGATACAAGGCATGTGCTTTAACATTCAAACAATTGTTCTCAGCACCTGTCCACGGGGCATTTCATCAGGCATTGCTGATGTGGCGACACGTCGCCCTCCCTCGACTACTTGTAAGTCCAAGATTTTCTCTACCGGGTATCAAACAAACAATCGAGTGCGGAAAACAAGATTGAATGTGAAGAACAAAAGAAAGAAACTTTGAATAGAATGATTTTATTGATCAAGTGCACACGGTTTCAAGGAACCGTCTGGTACACCTACTAGCCGAGAATAATAGAGCAAAATAACAATAGACTAGCAACCCCAAAACAACTAAGTAACCCCCTATTTATATGAATATAGGGCGGTCAAGTTACATGGATCTCTTGGGCCGAAATTTAACTAACACAATAATACTAACAAGCCCAAGTCAAACGCAAACCTCTAATAACATGGCCCAACAATATCCCCCTAGGTTTGTGTTGACTTGTGATTACTTTAGCGCTTCTTGCTGCTTTTGCTGCGCTTCTTTGATTCTTTCTTCTTTGCTTCCATTGCCCTTTTCCATTCTTCTGGTGATTTACCGACATAAGGTCCAAATAATTCTGTCTCCACCCTTCCTCTCTTGTCAGAGGCCAATCCCAGTCTATCCACTTGCGCCACCGCACTAGTGAATGATTTGGCACAAACTTCATAAGTAGGGTCACATTGAATCTGATGCCTAGCCAAAACTTGAATATCTTCAGAATGCAAACTCATTAAATCTCTAGCATCAGAAATCCTGAACTCATCCGTATCACACACAATAACAGCAGATGAAGAGGTAGGATCATATACCCAAAATCTCATGTCCTTTAAGCAACCTCTATCCATTGGCTTGGACAAAGGGATAGTCTTCAATTTCTCAGTTGGTGGCCACTGCACAGTCTTAAAAGGCTTTCCATCAGCTCCTCGTACGCCTTTATATTCCACCAATATCGAGCTAGCAGTCTTCATATCTCTGAAATTTACTTTTGCCTGCTCCTGAATCCTCTTATGAAACGTGAGACCTATTTTGTTCCTTGGATTTCTTGTTTGGTTGATAAAAGGAGATCTAGCAAGTTCAGCCAAGTCAATCTTCGTC
Organism: Ambrosia trifida; assembly: GCA_028751855.1. NCBI lineage: Eukaryota > Viridiplantae > Streptophyta > Magnoliopsida > Asterales > Asteraceae > Ambrosia > Ambrosia trifida. The sequence continues at coordinate 61,607,585 of CM054123.1, read as the reverse complement.
CAGGAATTGAAAGCTGAAGTAGAAGCATAATACTCAACAGCTCCATTCTTCCTATGAACCACGAATACTCCTTTATCATCATTATACCTCCAACACTCTATCCCAGTTCGATTGCCATACGTATCATACCTATCACTGGTAATCGTCACATATCGCTCAGGATGCTCTTCCATTGGATCAATAGACGGTTCAGCTAAATTCTTGAGAACATATGCACTTCCAGGTCGACGATCTCTAACTCTGGGAACTTGATCTTCAAAATACTTCTTCATATGTTCTTCACGCTCTTTCTCTGATCTCTCACGTTCAGCTGGAGTCAACACCTTGTCAACAAAAGAAGATGTCTCAGAGAATTCCTTACCAAACTTGTTCTCAAGTTTCTGAGTCAAGTTAAGCAATCTTGCTGAAACATCTCCCAATCCCGTCTCTAGTTCAGCAATTTTCTTTTCCTTCTCAGTAACTGTCTCCATCAAACTCTGCACCTGAGCTGTCAACCAAACATTTTCAGTCTCCAGTTTCAGCACTTTAGACTGTAATCTGTGAACGTCCACTTCTGCAAACAAATCTTCATCACTTTCAACCTCTTCTTGACTTTTCTCTCTTTCCTCAGTTGTCAGAAATTCCACATCCACCTTCTTTCCCTGTTCTTTATCTGCAAGAAACGCCAATTGAGCTTTCTGAAAGGCTTCTTCATCAAACAAAACCTTTCCAGTGCCAGATGCACCTGAGGATCCAGTTTCCTCACTAAGTCTCCCAGTGATAGGTGCCTTGCTCATGAACTGAGAGAAAGCCTCTGTTGCAATCACTGGTGAGACAGAAGAACTAATAGTGCCAGTAGGAATATCAGGTGAAGGATCAGTATCAGTCATAGCAATGTCATCAGCAGCAGCAGAAACAGACTCTTCAACAATAACATTCATCCGTGGATCTCTCTTACTTCGTTTTCTTGGTCGTAAATCAGAACCCAGATCTACAGCACCTTCATCACCAACAACTGTCTCAGCTGCAACAATGGGTGGAGGAACCCTTAGTTCAGCTTCTCGAACAGTTTCTAAGATGCTAGATAACACCTCTACTTGAGGAATAATTGATGCAGAAGTGATAACATCAGCATCTTGAATCACGGTTCCTTCTTCACTCATCTCCTTTTCAGTATCAGTCACAGACTTTATTTCAGCATTCTCAAGAATAAAGTCATCTATCTCATCATCATTTAGATCATCAAACTCAAAGTTATCAAACTGATCATCTTCATTTCCTGTAGTCAGTTGATCATCTATCATTTCCTCATCATCCTCACTCTCCACCTCTGTCAAGTCAACTTTCTCAGGAGGAGATCGTTGTTCAGCTGGTGGAGGATCCACAATCTGAACATCATGCTCTTCAGCAACAAGAGCAGATGGCAATTCCGATGTTTCTTCCACAATCTCACTAAACTTTCCAAACTTGATAAGTGGAAGTTTTCCAGCAAACACCTGTTTTGAGTCTTTGCGAACTTGTCTAATTAATCCGAAAATCAATGATGACATGCACTTGTTATCATATGTTTCAACTGTCCTCTCAATCTTGGGATACTTGCTTTCTAGAATCATCTGCACAAACCTCGGATACTTGAAAAAATACTTCTTGTTAATCGTCTTCACATTTGTCAACATATCCTCAAAAATACTTTTTGAGTAATTGTAATCCCATCCTTCAATCAACGCCGCTATTCCAGAAGCATATCTCACTCCCATTTGATCTAATCCGCTTTTATTTCCACTCAAGCACGCCAAATACATATGAACCAACAATCTCCAGTAGCTCGGAAATAACTTCTTCAAATAAGGGGGAGTTGACAGTTCACCCTCATATCCCATCTTTTGCAATACTGGTACAAGTTTGTCTTTTGTAAAACTGACAGGGTCATCTGGAGAGTCACCAAAAAGTAGAACATCTCGAACATCTTGTTCTGTAATCGTCACCACTGTGCCTCTAACCTTTGAACGAATCACAGTGTCTCCCTTGTTGGCCGTCGAATTGTTCCAAAACTCCATGATCCAGTCAGTGAGAACGACTGGATTTTCTCGCATGGCGTGTGAAATTCTACATGTGTTGAGTCCCACAGTCAAGGACTTGAATTCGTGCAAATACTCTTCAGGAGGATCAGATAGATAGCACACAACGTTGTGACTGTTCTCGAACTTGGGCACGTGAGAAGTTGTCATATCTACACAAAACATACTGGGTTAGACATCATTCGGGTCAACATTTATACAAATTCAAAGCCTATTAAGCTTCAAATGAACAAAACAGGCCCATATTTGTTGTAAAATTAACCCATTTGGGCTTTGGGTCAACAAAGAGTCCAACAGCAAGTGAGTTCGAGTGGCCTGAGGGTTTTCGAGGGTATTTTGGTAAAAAGACAGGTAAACTCAAGGTGATGGATGAGTTCAAGGGTATTTTTGTCCTTTACTATCTGAGTTCGACCACCAGGTATGAGTCCGAGGGTATTTTGGTCAATTTCCAGATGAGTTCGATGATCATGGGTAAGTTCGAGGGCAAAACAGTCATTTTTCATTGGAGTTCAATGACTTTTTCTGAGTTCGAGGGTATTTTGGTAAAACTCCCTTGAGTTCGATGGACAAGTCTGAGTTCGAGGGCAATCTTGTAATTTTTCTAGATTGAATTCGAACTCCACTCGCGTAAGATTCACGCGCCGCTTGATTTAGAAGTTTCCGGCGCGTGAGTCCCACGCTCCGCCGTCTGGGACATCAAACTGTCGATATCATCATCTCCAACGATCGTCTTAAGTCTTTCTGATATCTCGTGTACCTGCAAAAAGCTCAGACAACACCATTTCCATAACGAATGATCAAAACATCATGAGTTTACCTTTTGATTCTTTAGATACACTTGACAATTCTTGATGAAGACAAACAGTGTGTGATTGTGTGTGTGTTTGTAGAGTTGAGAGAAAAGAAGAAAAAAGAGATTATGAATTGTGATGATGAAACTTAACCGTCGCCCCCACTTTTGTTCACCCGAGATTTAGGTGGCCCACCAAACGTGTGGTGGGCCCCTCTCACATCCCAATGCCCATATCAAATCAATTTTTGATGTATTTTGTAACCGGGTCCAAATCAGATCGTAAACTGGCCTAACTTAAACTCAACAATAAATATCTAAATAAAATACTTAAAAATAATTTAGTCAAACGAGATCAAATCACTGTGTTTCGGGCCGAGCTACACTTATCAACTCTAATCTACTCCAGTTGGTCGTAGCAATTGCCAGTATATTTGTCCACTTAAACTTATTTCCTTAGGCCTTCTCGTATAGTGATCTGTGATATTGTTTATCATGTTTTGGTATGTTTGTACGAACACTCAAGCAATTCACAATCAAATCCTAGAATATTTAGTGGTACACTCTATCATGCAAGCAGTTTCCCTACAGCATATTTTGCACAGTATCTGTTCTAGAATTCTGAAACCTTGACTGGGACTAGATTGAGAAAAGAAAAGAATAGATCAGTAAGAGATTTTGGATTAAAGTACAAGTCAGATGATTTCTCAAATAACAAGGCCTTTGGGTTTTGGACTCTTGAGGGTCTCTTTTATGACATCCTGACTGTGTCCAGGTCAGCATATATCTGGATGCAGCAGAGGAGCAGTCAGGACATCTTTGGACACTGAGGTCTCTTTTTAGGTGAGGGATGATCTAAAGCATGACAACGAAAAACTAGGTCAGCATATATCTGGATGCAGCAGAAGCTTTCGTTGCCTAGCATCTCCAGGTCCTTGCTTACGCAAAACAGAGGAGATACACGAGTTTTTCAGAAAAGGTTTCAGACCTAGACCACAGTGTTATGCTTCAGGACATCACACAAGCATTCAAATAGAAGTTGTACCTGATTCTAAGTGATGTTCTTTACTGAGGTCGTGTCTTTATCTTTAAGTGCTTCACAAGATCATTAACATTTGAGCCTTCAGGACTAAGCCTACCAACAAATCACATTAGAGCCAGACTGTTTCGATACACGTCTTATGTGTGTCAGCCTTAATCCAACTTGTGAAAGTTAATTTCATCTCTCGTTTTGAGACCAAAATTGTTTTGATCTTTTCTTAGGATACATCCCCCTAAATTTGTGCTTAAAATTTAGAATTTTAAAGAACAAATTTTTTAAACCAAAGACTAAGAAAAGAAATTTTTTTTTTTTTTTTTTTTTTTTTTTTTTTTTTTTTTTAAAGACCAGTTCAGTCCTCGAAATGGACCATTTTGAGCAATTCAGACAAAACTTCAAAACGCGCTCGATTAACAGGTTTTGTAAAAAGATCTGCGACATTGTCATCAGTATGAATGTGAGTGGGCACAATTAAACCTTGGTTAAACGAGTCGCGGATGAAATGTTCTTTGATGGCAATGTGTTTTACTTTAGAAAATTGAACTGGATTTTTAACAATTTGAATAGCTGCATCATTATCACAATAAATGGGAGTAAGAGAGAAATTCAAACCGTAATCCACCAGTTGGTGTTGTATCCAGATAACCTGAGAACAGCATGCGGAGGCAGCCACATATTCAGCTTCTGCTGTTGAAACGGATACTGTTTGCTGCTTCTTACATTGCCATGCAATAAGCCGATCGCCTAAGAATTGACACCCCGCAGAAGTAGATTTCCTGTCAATGTCACAACCTCCAAAATCGCTGTCAGAAAAAGCATGTAAATCAAAAGGAGAATCCTTAGGATACCAAAGACCGAATCTAGGTTTCCCTTTAAGGTATCTAAAGATTCTCTTGACAGCATGTAAATGAGAAGTTTTAGGATTAGCCTGATAACGTGCGCATTGACACACTGCGAACATGATGTCTGGTCTGCTAGCTGTCAGATACATCAGCGAACCAATCATTGAACGATAAAGTGTTTCTTCTACGGCCTCCCCTTCCAGATCCTGAGTGAGACCTGGTCTTTCAGACATTGGTGTATCGGCTGGCTTGATATCATTGAAGCTGAACTTTGCAAGAATGTCATCCACGTATTTTCCTTGATGAATCAGGATACCCTTAGAGTTTTGACGAACTTGCAGACCTAAGAAAAAGGTCATTTCACCAAGAGCACTCATCTCAAATTGCTTTTTCATCACCTCCTCAAATTCTTTACACAGAGCATCATTAGTAGAGCCAAAGATGATATCATCCACATAAATTTGCACCAGTATACGATCTTCATTTACTGTCTTGACGAATAGAGTCTGATCAATGACACCACGAGTGTATCCATTCACAAGCAAGTGTTCAGTTAAGGTAGCATACCAAGCACGAGGTGCTTGATGTAAACCATATAACGCTTTGTCAAGTTTGTACACATGCTCTGGGTACTTTGGATTTGTGAAACCCGGTGGTTGACCAACATAAATTTCTTCCTTCACTATTCCATACAGAAATGCGGTTTTGACGTCCATCTGATAGACAGTAAACCCTTTAAATGAAGCGTAAGCGAGAAAAATTCTGATTGCTTCCAATCTCGCCACCGGCGCATAGACTTCATCATAGTCGAGTCCTTCAATTTGTCTGAACCCTTGTACGACTAACCTAGCTTTGTTTCTCACAATGACTCCGCTATCGTCTCTTTTGTTTCTGTAGACCCATCGTGTGCCAAGTGGTCGTTTTCCTGGAGGTAACTCTACTAACTTCCAAACTTTTAATTTCTCAAACTGGTTCAGTTCATCTTGCATTGCATCCACCCAACTTGTTTCTTTCATGGCCGTGGCAATAGACTTTGGTTCAATTTGAGAGATGAAACACGAATACAGACATCTGTTGATGTCACCAGTTTGGCTCCTTGTTAGAACACCTGCATCTACAGGACCAATGATGTTCTCCAGAGGGTGATCTCGTTGAATGCTAGTGGGAATAACAATGTCTGGAACTGAGGAGGTTCTCGGGAGAACGGTGACACTGCCTACTGCCGGTTCTTCCATAGAGTCATGATCATTTGCTACTGCATTAGTATGCTCCACCATGCAGTCAGTAGGAATAGGGTCATGAAATGAGGGAATCGAAGTTTCAACAGACACATTTTCATCATCAACCTGTGGCATAGAATCTTCTGAGTGAATGAATGGATCGACAGGAGCTGGAAGTGGCTGTGGTAATTGAGATGTGGATGCACCATCCCCCTCAATTGGTGCATCATCAGTCATGGAGGATGAGGGTCCAGCATTGAAAGTAGAGGAATCTGTAGAACCTGTATTCACATGGCTAGAGAGATTATCAAAAACATGAAATGATCGAAAGAGAGACTCATAGTCAAACAACCAATCGGGGCCCACTCTAGCATCTGTTGCATTTTCTTCAAGCCAACGCACGTCAAACGACTCTACAATTTGCCTAGTTTGTTTGTTATAGACCCTATATGCAGTTTTGCCAGCATAACCGACAAAATAGCAGTCGTCAGCTTTCGCATCAAACTTTGGTATAGCATCCAAGTGCAGCAGTGTACATGGACAACCAAAAGCACGAAAATGCTTGACGGAGGGTTTAGTACCAAACAGCACTTCGTAGGGTGTCTTCATCCGAGCTTTGTTGACTTGAACGCGGTTCTGCACATAACAAGCTGTGTTGACCGCCTCTGCCCAAAAGAAAGTTGGAAGTTGTGAGTCACACAACATTGTGCGGGCAGCTTCAATTAAAGTGCGATTTCTTCTTTCTGCAACTCCATTTTGCTGCGGCGTCCTTGCTGAGCTGAATTGACGGGCAATTCCTTTTTGAGCACAGTAATAGTTCAACTCAGCATTCTTGAACTCAGTCCCGTTGTCACACCTAATACCTTTCACCTTCGAGTTGGTCTGATTCTCAATCAAAATTATAAAATGTTTGACTATTTCTGCAGTTTCACTCTTGTTAGCCAAAAAGAAAACCCAGGTAAAGCGTGAGTAGTCATCAGTTATTACCAAACAGTATGCTTTACGAGAGATACTAAGTACATTCACTGGGCCGAATAGGTCCATGTGAAGTAGCTGTAGTAATGAGTCAATATAGTTTACTAACTTGGAATAATGTGGTTTTCGATGATGCTTTCCTCTCGCACAAGCAACACACTTTTCAATTGTTATAAAATCACGCACAGGCAAATCCCTTACCAATCCCAGTTTAGCTACTCTGTTCAGATTTTTAGCATTTGCATGTCCAAGACGACGATGCCAAAGAATAGCAGTATTTTGAGAAACTTTAGAAAAAAGACATGTGACATTTTCGGAAGGGGGTTTGTTCATGTCAATGACATAAGCATCACCTCGACGATCCGATTTCAGTAAGACCCATTCATCTGGAATGACTACTCCAGGTTTCAATATCAAACATCCTTTATCAGTGAAATGAGTTGAGTAGCCATTGTCACAGATTTGTGATACACTAAGCAAACTATGCTTTAATTCAGGAACATAATTTACCTTATTAAACTGAAGAGCACCATTTCTCACCGTTCCTCTTTGAGTTATCTGACCTTTCTCACCTCCTGCAAAGGAGACAAATCCACCATTGAAAAATTCAACCTCAGTTAGTTGGGACAAGTCTCCTGTCATGTGCCTCGAACAGCCACTATCAATGTACCAGAGACGAATGATAGTCCTCCACAGCCGTTCCTGCACATGATGCAGGATCAGTTAGTCATAGGTACCCAGGCCATGGTCATTTTGGGTGCACCATTGGCATCTGTATATTGGACTTTGATCCATTGCATATCAACGTTTGAAACATTTGCACAATAATAAGATTTATCATTCACAGAACACGAGGAGCCTACAGACGGGGAAGAGATTGGAATAGAACATTTTGGCTTCCAGTACGATTTGAATTTTGAAGATAATCTTTTATTAGATTGTTTGAGCAGTTTATGTCTATTCCAATCACCATCAGAAGGCTTCACCTTGGAGTTGTCATTACGTATTGCCTTAGATTTTTCAACCCGTATAGGCTTGGTATGATTATGATTCCCGTTTGGAGCCTTCTGATGTTTCCAGCTTGCAAGATGTTGTTGATTTGTTGGACAATTTCTGGCAATATGTCCTGGGATTCCACATGTGTAACAAGTTTGACGTTTGACATGTGGATCCCCCTGAGATTTTGCATACTTTCCAGACTCGGAAAGCTTAGAGACACTTTTATACCTGTGTGAATCAGTTTTGAAACAATGAGGCTTTTGTTTTGAAAGGTTCTGTTTATACTTTGGTAAAACCTGTTTTGGTGGGACATATTTCTCTGTCCTGCCCTGACTTGATTGTTTAACCAAAAGATTTTTAGTTTTATCACAAGCATGTGGCAAAATAACAGAATCTGAATGAAGAAACAACGAATCAGATGAAAAGTCACAAGGTTTTATGCTCAAAACAAACGAGCCCACACAAATATTGTTGTCATTATCAGAAATTTCGAAATCGTTTTTCTGATTTTTATTATTTAATGCAAGTAAATCAGTGTCAGCAACTTCCTCCCCATCATCTACCCAATCCTCAACAATCACATTTTCTGCACAAGAATTAACAGAATTAGTAGTGTTCTCATTGTTAGTAACATTCAGACAATTTTCTGTGTAAAAATTTTCATCCACAGAAGAAGTGGAAGATTCAGAAAATATTGGGCATGTTTGTGCTGAACTAAAAGAGCATGAAGTGAACACAGAGTTACATTCACTGTCTTTTAGCATGTCTTCAGATGATTCTATGATCTCACATGACTGGTGACTAGATGAGTCGGTCTTTTCTGAGTTTGAATCAGATTCAGACTTAGGTGCAGTTTTCTTTGAATCATCTGAAGATGATGAATCCTTACCTTCCTGTTTAACCTTGACTGGCCTTGAGCACACGGATTCTTCAGATTCTGGCTCAGTCAAGGGTGTAACATTTGATTCAGATGAGCCACTTAAGTCAGAAACATGTTGTGGCTCTGCTGAATGTCCTGTTGATTCAGAGTTACTCATTTGATTTTCACTTTCTGCCATTTGCTTTAGACACAGTTCTCTAATTTTCTTCATGAAATCAAACTCATAGTCCACGCTAGAGTTTTGTTGAGTGGATGAATCAGAAATTTGTTCTTTCTCTGTTAAGTTTTCATGTTTAGACTCTCTAGACACTCCTACAAATTCAACTGATTCAGATGGGGATGGAACCTCATCTTTGCTAACCTCAAAAACTCTGTCCACCTCTTTATTTTTCTCAAAATTTAACGTCTCAGTCTGCTTTGAAGCATCCTGAGATTTGACAAAGGTTTTTGATGGAGCCATCTCTGGTTTAGAATGTTTTTGTTTCGGTTTAGAGATTCTAATTGGGATCGATGCAGGTTTAGTAATTTCAAGTTGATCCCTTGATGGTCGAATAGTTGGCTCTTCTATTGGTGGACCATATCCTTTCAAAGGAAGAGCCAATAGTTCTTCATCTGACATAGGAATTGAAGAATAGTTTTCATTGAAAGGTGGAGGTATTTCCACAAATCCAATTCCCTTATTCCTCACGTCCTTTGGTCTGAACCTTAACTGGGTATTGATCATTTTTTCAATTTTAGGACTGGAGCAGTCAAATTTTTTAAAGTGAAAATCTGCATTTTCAAATTTTGATTTTAAATCGATCAATTCCGTGGTCAAGGTATCAGAAAGTCGTTTGAAGTGCAAGTATCGACATTTATGATCACTCACCTCCTGATGCAAACGCTTGATGTCAAGTTTTTGTTTTTCAACCATTTCTTTATAAGAGTTGAATTTCTTTTTAATGTCCCAAGAGGCCATTTTCTCATATTCAAGCTGTTTGAATGCGGAGAGAGTTTCTTCCCTAAAACCTTTTATTTTGAGTTTGCACCTTTCAGTGCAGCATGATTCAGCTAAAATTTCAGAATGTACCTCAGCTGCTGATGGAATATAGTCATCATCCATCTGTGCCATGAGAGCCTTATACACTGTATCTTCAACAAGTTTAAGATCTGCCATCTGAGAAGACCAATCCCATCCACCTCCTGATTGAGCAACCATGGCTTGGCTAGAGTTAGAGGACTCAGTTCCAGTGTGTGCAGGCGCCGATTGAGTTCCTTGAGCATTATTGGAAGACGCAGCTGCAGGAGTAGAGTTTTCTCCTTCTTTCTTCGGTTTGGTGCACTCACGAGCAAAATGACCAAGTTCATCGCAGTTGTAACAGCGCATCTTCATCTTGTCCCAACCTAGTTTCCTTGTTGGGTTTTCCCACACGTTTCTACCAGTCTTCTTCACAAACTTGTTGGCTCTGTGCACAACCATAGCTATCTGCCAAGTCAGATCCATCTCTTCAATATCATCTTGATTAACGTCATTTAAGTCACATGCTCCAACATCTTTTGAAGTGAGTTGACCTGTCAGAAATGCATTATAACAGTTCATAAATCCAGCAAATAATCCTAGGTTACTTTCAAGCTCCTTGGGAATTTTTGCTGCCATAGATGTAGCTGGAGGTGGAGCAGATGACGAAGATCCAGCAGTGGTGGTTGCAGAAGAAGGGAGCACAGTTGACCCTTTTGAGGCACTGGGAGCAAACATGGGTGGATACGAGGACCCACTTGCTGGATAAGAGTACAGTGATGGCCGTTGAGTTTCTTGCTGAGAAATTAAAGCATTGCTGGGAGTTGCAATAATGGCATTGTTGTAACTAGCAGTTTGAGTCATGTAACGCTGTCTGTCATCAAGGTCATAGGACTTGATTAATGAGATGGTCTCAGAAAGAGTAAGTCTTGCTAGATCTTTAGTTCTCTTGATGAGGGTGACATTTGAATCCCAACTTCTTGGAAGAGTATTGAGCAGCTTTTTATTCATGACGGAGTTGTCTACTACCATATCATTTGCTTTCATTTCACTCACTAAGGCCACGAAACGTTGTATCTGACTTTCAAGTGATTCTCCCGGAATGTGATTGAAAGCGTTAAACTTCTGACTCAGCATCTCTCTCCTGCTCTCCTTCATCTCTTCGTTCCCTTCATACAGATTCTCAAGAGCTTCCCAAAGTTCTTTTGCTGTGGCATTGTCACGAACTCCAATTGATACTTCAGGTGAGAGTCCTTGATGAAGAAGCGCAATTGCCCTTTCATCAACATCAGCCTTTTCATGATCTTCATCTGTGTACATACTCTTTGGTTTGATAGCAGTGATTCCAGTTATTTCATTTACCACGTAGGTAATCACACAAGGTCCATTTAGAATAGATCTGAGAGCTTTTGCATCCTTTATCTTCATGACTTGAATGAATCTGAACTTCCACTCAGAATAAGACATTCCGAGTTGAAGAACAGGGATTTTCTGATGAGTGCCAATGACAGATTCCATGGCTTTGTCTACTTGTGCAGCTATAAGTAGCTGGTCAGTGTTTAGTCCATTTAAGTTAGCCTGATTAACAATTTGATCCATTTCTGAAAATAAGAGTTAGCGTTATTAGTTTGAGTTAATTTAAACAGACAAAAGGTCCAGCAATCTAAAGGTGTCCAGTCCAATAATAATTGAAAGGCCCAGCCCAACAGTCTGGAACGTCCAGCCCAACAAAGAGGTTGAACTCAAGAGTAAACTCGAGGTTGAACTCAAGAGTAAACTCGAGGTTGAACTCAAGGTTGAACTCAAAGTTGAACTCAAGGTTGAACTCAAGGTTGAACTCAAGGTTGAACTCAAGGTTGAACTCAAGGTTGAACTCAAGGTTGAACTCAAGGTTGAACTCAGCCGAGTTTGTTGTACTCCCCCAAGGTTGAACTCCTGACGTTGAACTCAGATAGGTTGAACTCAGCCAGGTTTGTTGAACTCCCCCAAGGTTGAACTCAGGATGTCGAACTCAGATAGGTTGAACTCAGCTAAGTTTGTCGAACTCCCCCAAGGTCGAACTCAGGATGTCGAACTCAGATAGGTTGAACTCAGCCAAGTTTGTCGAACTCCCCAAGGTCGAACTCAGATAGTCGAACTCAGAACTTTGGTTGAACTCAGCTAAACCTGCTAAGATGCAACAAGTTTTCCACAAAACATGGGAGTAGATATCTTTGAAAAATTTTAAAAATCAAATTATCAGAATAGATGTTCTAAACAAATTTCCTTGTTTGTAGCAAACACATTGAGCCTTTCCAAGATGGATCAAACCACCAAAAATTCATCTGCCACGAAATCAATTAGAATAAAAATTAACGAAAATATTATGAACTGAAATACGAAAATCAACCTTTGTTTGTGAAAATAATTTCCTTGATCTTCTTCCTTTGATACCAACAACCGAGCCTTCGAAAGACTTCTTAGGCTCTGATACCAATTGTAAGTCCAAGATTTTCTCTACCGGGTATCAAACAAACAATCGAGTGCGGAAAACAAGATTGAATGTGAAGAACAAAAGAAAGAAACTTTGAATAGAATGATTTTATTGATCAAGTGCACACGGTTTCAAGGAACCGTCTGGTACACCTACTAGCCGAGAATAATAGAGCAAAATAACAATAGACTAGCAACCCCAAAACAACTAAGTAACCCCCTATTTATATGAATATAGGGCGGTCAAGTTACATGGATCTCTTGGGCCGAAATTTAACTAACACAATAATACTAACAAGCCCAAGTCAAACGCAAACCTCTAATAACATGGCCCAACACTACTGATGCTCACACAGTTATTGATTGATGTCACTGTAATCAAAACAATATAACATTTTTGCTTGATGTATCATAACTAAATGGAGGAACTGTAATTAACCGATTAGATATCTGAAAAGAAACACACTAAAAATACAAACAAACTTGATATATTGTAACTTGTAAGTACTGTTGAACAGGTTAAACTTCACAGGATCAAACAAACAGATTTGTGTAACATTCGAACAAAGTTGAAGAACTTATATAACACACATAATAACAATCTTACTATTCACATAAACAAAAGGATCGATACTTTAAGATATACACACACATAGCACGAACAATTATGGTGAAGGGACGAGATGCTTAACATATACAAACCGACCCATAACTAATAATAATAAACATAGTATGTTTAATTTCCAGCAAGTACAACAATCTTAATTTATTCACAGATAAAACACAACTAAGTATCTTTCTGTCCAGATGATCGAACTTTTTGTTGGCAAGAACTCAATATCAAACGAATAAGGAAAGTGAAACAAAGGAAATAGTCGGCACAGATTAGTCTCTATTATTGATAAACTGGATTGAAAGGTACATCAACATCATGAATTACAATGACTTAATAGATAGAGATCACATACTGAAATAGTGGATCCCGAAACAGTTCTGACTTAATTGCTGCAACAAAATTTCGCTCCAATCATTCCTATTCTGGTGTTCTTGACGCGTGGTTGACCAACGATGGTCAAACAATTATGACCTTCCAAATTAACAAGAACACTATAAAAAGAACCCACCTCCTCAGTCTACACTCGCCAATGATAAAACCCTCACCCTCTATTTCTCCTAAAACACTCGTTATAATCTGCATTCATCGCAGTTTGACTTTTCGTTGACTCGCGAAATAGAAGCTTAGGCGAGTGGTATAGTCCAATACCTTACTCCTACATTCTAATCGGCCCCTGTAAGTCATTTACCCTCTGTTTAATTAAGCCGTATCGTTGTTATTGGAATGATTAAAAGGCTAGGGTTCTTAATGTAACGAATTGGGGAAGAACATGAATGCAAAACTGTTTATTTATTTTAAACAGAAACAAACACAACACAACCACTGATCCTGATCAAGTGGTTGTGCCTATGGTTATCATACCCGAGCACACGGGTTCGAGTCCCCTTACAACCGTTTTATTTTCTTTCTTTTAAAATTGAATATAAATTAGATTTCTATTATTGTATATAATTATAATAATCAGGAATTAATCGTTCTCAGGGTCCAGACCAGTTGGTCTGGGCTTGTGATTTAAAACACACGAACCGGCCAAGGGCCCGGGTTCGAATCTCGGCATCAACAAACATTCTTTTTTATTAAACATATATATATATTCCTTTATTTTTTTTTAAAATTCATTTTTAAAATACTTAAACTCTTTTATAAATTCTACAAAAATTATATTATGTTAATCTAGTGAAAAAGTTTAACATACAATTTTTAGTTTTCAAAATTTTATTTATTTAATATATATAATAAATAAATCAAGTTTATTCTATTTTATTTATAAAATTCTATAAAAATATCAAAACAATTTTATAAATTTCCACAAAAATTATTCTAAGTTTTTACAACAATAAACTCCTCCAAAATGATTTTTATTTCTGAAAAATCATTTATTTAATATTTTAATCAATTTTTGTTAGTTTTAATCATAAATAAATCATAATAAATTCATTTTTCAATATTTTTGCACCAAAATTTTATATAAATTATTTTTAATCATTTGGAACAGAAATACAATTTTTAATTTGCAAATTCTTTAATTTTAATATTTCTAAATATTAAAGTTATATTTTGACAATTTGAAATAAATAGATTTAATAATCTATTTATAAGAAAATTATTTTATAAAAATTATTTTTCACACTTAAAACTTTATATTGTGACCATATTTGATTTAAAATTTACAAAAAGACTTTTGTATATTTATTTATCAAATTTCTCTTCTTTATTAAACGTTTAATTTATTAATCAAACGAATACTTATCCCTAATTCGGAACCCTAGAAAAGACTTATAGACTAGATAGACTTAGACTTATTTGTTACATTATACATAGGGTGATACTTGGCAACGTTGGATTAAACTTATTCAATTCCACAAGACTTACCACCTTGCTAAGGTGAGTATTACTTATCCCCTTTTTCGCTTTTACAACTTTTGGGGTGATTCATGCACAAGTATACAAAACCTTCATATTCATTTACACATACATTTTTATTCATTTACAATACATATACGTGTCTTGTTTATCTTTGTGCTTATGTTTGAACATGAACGTAGCTTACATACAAAATCGTACATCTAGACATAACTTATGTTATGGTGCTCTTTATATATAGACGTAACTTATGTTACGGTGCTCATTTAGACATAACTTATGTTATGGTGCTCTTTTAGACTTGACACGTGTTAGGGTGCTCATTATCAATTTCAACTTATCAACTTTACATTTGATCTTTGTCTTGTTTGGTTACTTGCGTGTTTACATAATGCCTTGTTGATGCTAGACACATGAATTGTACTACTTTTCAAACTTATACTATATGTACAAAGCTAAGTAGTACTCACCAACATCATATGTTGACAAAATTTATTTTCGTGCATGTTTCAGGATAAGCTGCTTGACACTTCATATAGGACATCGGACTTAGACTAAATAAATCAACTATCTCAATTTTTGTTGTGTTTTCATTTTCACATGTTGTAAGACAATATTCAATAATCAAATATTTACATTTTAGTACCATGAGCTTTTGAACAATCGGTCGATGATTCCACCATCGGTTGGGGTGTTACAGATTGGTATCAGAGCCATGGTTATAGGGAACTAGGTTATTAGATAAAATGGCCTAGACTATAACCGAACTTCAACTTTCATGCATTATATTTCCTAAATTACCCTATCTCTCATTTCCCTCTACTTTCCTTCCTCTATCTTTCCCTTCTTCTCCATTTCTTCTCATCTTACATCATGGTGCATAAAGATGGTGTCCTACAAGGGGTGGAAAGTCTACATCACCATGGAACGGGAGCAGTACCTTTCATGAAGACACTCTTAGGCATGATCCCTACCCTTATTTTGCCCCTTCAAAGTTGTTGAGCTTTAATGAGTGTGATAGAACACGTGCAATCTGGAAGGGTGGATGCCTGTACACTGGGTTTTCTGGCATAGGCAAGTATAGCGCATAAATCCAATAACGGACCTGTTATACTTACCTGGGGATTCCTGGAGTGAGTGTCCACTTATAGGCTAAAGCATGTCTTCTTTGATCACCATTGGGTTCAATTCCTTTGAAAAGTCAACGTTCTTGTTGGGCTTCACAGCTAGACAAGGGCACTCCAAGCGTTTTATACAAGTTTTTCAACAATACTCTCTCGTTTCATATACAATATTTTGTATTTCATGATTTCCATATATTGCTTACAAGTTCATACCTTCATAATCATCTGTACGGTTATACACTTACACTTTCTAATCTCATGATTATTCATTGACTACCTCATAGATGTCTGCTCATCGCATGCTCCGTGATGCCAGCCAACGCCCTGTTCGTGCTTCTGGACAACGTTCTGATCGTCGCCTCGCATCTTTAGTCGCTGAGCAAATTGCTGCAGTGATCCCAAACCTTGTCAGTGAGATAACCCAGAATAGTAACAGTGCCAACACAGGGGGTGTGACTCAATTTCGGTGCACTTTCAAACACTTTAACTCTTGCAACCCCACAAAATTCACTGGTGAGGAGGGTGCTACTGACCTCCTCCAATGGTTTGAAAGCATGGAGAGCACCTTTGTGAACAAGGAATGTCCTGATGAACTCCGCGTTCGCTATGCCACCAGTATCCTTCAAAAGGGAGCATTAACTTGGTGGAACGGCGAAAAGCGCAATCGGGGCGCTGATGTTGCTTTATCTTTGTCTTGGGCTGAGGTTAAGGAACTCATGATCGCCAAATTTTGCCCTAGGAACGAAATCAGGAAACTGGAGGATGAGTTTCGTGAGCTCAAACAAGACAGTGGTGAGAATCTTGCTTATAATACTCGATATCATGAACTCAGCATATTGGTTCCACACATGGTCACCCCGGTCTCTCGAGCAATCGAGAAATATATCGAGGGATTACCTGACCTGATTCAAGACGTTGTCACTGGAGGCAAATCCACTACGGTAGAAGAAGCCATCCAGCTTGCAGCCACTTTAACAGACAAACACGTAAGGAAAGGAAACTTGGTTAGGAAGGGCACCAAGACGTCTGCTGAGAAAACCACCCATGTTGTTGAACCATCTAAAACCGTTTTAGCAAAGGCCGCCACTACTTCTTCGAACTCCAAGAAACGAATGGGCGATAATCAGAACCAGGCTGTTGTGGATCCTGTGACTCAACCCCCTATCAAGAAAGCCTACACGGGAATCCATCCTCAATGCAACACTTGCAAGTATCATCACCCTGCAAATCTTCCATGCCGTCAATGCACTAGATGTGGAAGGTTTGGACACTTTGTCACCACTTGTCGAGCAATGGTTAGGACACAGGATAATCATCAAACAGCTACCCAGGAACCACTACCGATTACTAACGGTCGGGCATGTTATCATTGTGGGGACCCCAACCACATGCGACCTCGATGCCCTAAATTGAATAATGTAAACCTGGTGGCACATGGACGAGCTTTCAATATCAATATCAACGAAGCAAACGGTCAGGATGACGTTAATTCCACTGGCTAAGCCATGGATGGAACCTTCTTAAGACTCGAGAATCCAATACTTGTGTTTTGATTTTCTTGATCCTATTATCATTTTGTATCCAATTTTGTCGCACTCATTAGCATATAACATCTAGAAATTTCCTTGCATACTATTGTGTACGAACACAGATTGGAAATTTATCATATTTGGTTGTGATTATTTTAATCGTAGAAGTTTAAAGACTCCACCTTACACTTATTTGAAACATTTGGACTTGATTTCCATGAAAATCAAACTACTAAAAACTTGATACTTGATCCTACATAGCTTTTCTAAAAACATCATTGTTTGTCATATGAAACTTGATTTTTCCCTTAATTTGACTATCCATTGAACATTTAATTATTCATGATACTCGTAAACTATTTCTATAGGCTACTAAGATAACACTTATACTTAATGGTTGCCGTACTTATGAACTTGCTTGCATGTGTGTATTATCAATTAGTATGTTGATCTATGAAAGACAATTACTACATTATCCACTCAACTCAGACAAACATTTCACTTAAAGGGCTCCTCGGGTGAGTGGTAGCCCATACGTAAATTTTGTTATGCTTGCAAGTCGTTGCAAACCAATGCAATTGACCTCATTATTACATAGCCTCATTTCATTGATAACGTCTCATTGTAACCCAACGTGTTTGTTGCGTCATCTTCTTGTGGAACTTATTTGCTTTAATGTGTGTTAGATTAGGATCATAGAAGGACATAAAACCCTAATGTAAGGTAAATTGATGATTCCGGTCCGGAACGTAATCATGAATTTACAGGTACGTTAAGGTAGTGTGAAATTCTATTAGAGTTTTTGGTAGACGTCAAGTACGTTTTCGATGT
This sequence comes from Ambrosia trifida, assembly GCA_028751855.1. Taxonomy (NCBI): domain Eukaryota; kingdom Viridiplantae; phylum Streptophyta; class Magnoliopsida; order Asterales; family Asteraceae; genus Ambrosia; species Ambrosia trifida. The sequence continues at coordinate 61,589,351 of CM054123.1, read as the reverse complement.
GTCAAAGGTGTGGTGGGTTAGCTGCAGTACACCCTATATATAAACACTAATGACGCATCGAAAATGAGGCTGGAAGTCGAACCAGGAACAAACTCTATTTACTTGGTAGTTCATTTGGTCTTTTTATAGTCAATCAACTCATACATTCATTTTAGGATTCCTAAAACTTGAAGTTTAGTGTTTTACTAGATTCTTATTCTCCTTATTATTCGAGACGAACCTAATCCAATCCTTAACTCACACCTATCAAACCTCTTATCCAAATCATTTGAATTTTTCCAAACCACGGTTACCTTAATTTCTACCCAAACATCCAAAACCCTATGTTTCTAATAACTTCGGGACGAAGTTTCTAAAAGTAGGGGATGTTGTGACATCCGTCACTTTTCTTTTATAATAATAATAATAATAATAATAATAACAACGTTGGATTTTTCTTTTACAAAACAAAAACAAAATAAACCAACCTTTATTAAACCCTTTTCGAGCCCAGTTATAGCCCAGCCCAGAACAAAAACCCGGCCCAACCAAACACCCCTTATCTCTCGTCCCTGTTACCCGGTTCCCACATCAGACCCGACCAAACAAAGGACCCGACCCGGGAATTAAGAACACCATCCTAGACGAGAAATCCGGAACCCACTTTGACTGATTTAACACCGACATGTTCTGACTTAATTGCTGCAACGAAATTTCGCTCCAATCATTCCTATTCTGGTGTTCTTGACGCGTGGTTGACCAACGATGGTCAAACAATTATGACCTACCAAATTAACAAGAACACTATAAAAAGAACCCACCTCCTCAGTCTACACTCGCCAATGATAAAACCCTCACCCTCTATTTCTCCTAAAACACTCGTTATAATCTGCATTCATCGCAGTTTGACTTTTTGTTGACTCGCGAAATAGAAGCTTAGGCGAGTGGTATAGTCCAATACCTTATTCCTACATTCTAATCGGCCCCTGTAAGTCATTTACCCTCTGTTTAATTAAGCCTTATCGTTGTTATTGGAATGATTAAAAGGCTAGGGTTCTTAATGTAACGAATTGGGGAAGAACATGAACGCAAAACTGTTTATTTATTTTAAACAGAAACAAACACAACACAACCACTGATCCTGATCAAGTGGTTGTGTCTGTGGTTATCATACCCGAGCACACGGGTTCGAGTCCCCTTACAACCGTTTTATTTTCTTTCTTTTAAAATTGAATATAAATTAGATTTCTATTATTGTATATAATTATAATAATCAGGAATTAATCGTTCTCAGGGTCCAGACCAGTTGGTCTGGGCTTGTGATTTAAAACACACGAACCGGCCAAGGGCCCGGGTTCGAATCTCGGCATCAACAAACATTCTTTTTTATTAAACATATATATATATATTCCTTTATTTTTTTTTAAATTCATTTTTAAAATACTTAAACTCTTTTATAAATTCTACAAAAATTATATTATGTTAATCTAGTGAAAAAGTTTAACATACAATTTTTAGTTTTCAAAATTTTATTTATTTAATATATATAATAAATAAATCAAGTTTATTCTATTTTATTTATAAAGTTCTATAAAAATATCAAAACAATTTTATAAATTTCCACAAAAATTATTCTAAGTTTTTACAACAATAAACTCCTCCAAAATGATTTTTATTTCTGAAAAATCATTTATTTAATATTTTAATCAATTTTTGTTAGTTTAATCATAAATAAATCATAATAAATTCATTTTTCAATATTTTTGCACCAAAATTTTATATAAATTATTTTTAATCATTTGGAACAGAAATACAATTTTTAATTTCCAAATTCTTTAATTTTAATATTTCTAAATATTAAAGTTATATTTTGACAATTTGAAATAAATAGATTTAATAATCTATTTATAAGAAAATAATTTTATAAAAATTATTTTTCACACTTAAAACTTTATATTGTGACCATATTTGATTTAAAATTTACAAAAAGACTTTTGTATATTTATTTATCAAATTTCTCTTGTTTATTAAACATTTAATTTATTAATCAAACGAATACTTATCCCCAATTCGGAACCCTAGAAAAGACTTATAGACTAGATAGACTTAGACTTATTTGATACATTATACATAGGGTGATACTTGGCAACGTTGGGTTACACTTATTCAATTCCACAAGACTTACCACCTTGCTAAGGTGAGTATTACTTATCCCCTTTTTCGCTTTTACAACTTTTGGGGTGATTCATGCACAAGTATACAAAACCTTCATATTCATTTACACATACATTTTTATTCATTTACAATTCATATATGTGTCTTGTTTATCTTTGTGCTTATGTTTGAACATGAACGTAGCTTACATACAAAATCGTACATCTAGACATAACTCATGTTATGGTGCTCTTTACATATAGACGTAACTTATGTTATGGTGCTCTTTTAGACTTGACACGTGTTAGGGTGCTCATTATCAATTTCAACTTATCAACTTTACATTTGATCTTTGTCTTGTTTGGTTACTTGCGTGTTTACATAATGCCTTGGTGATGCTAGACACATGAATTGTACTACTTTTCAAACTTATACTATATGTACAAAGCTAATTAGTACTCACCAACATCATATGTTGACAAAATTTATTTTCGTGCATGTTTCAGGATAAGCTGCTTGACGCTTCATATAGGACTTCGGACTTAGACTAAATAAATCAACTATCTCAATTTTTGTTGTGTATTCATTTTCACATGTTGTAAGACAATATTCAATAATCAAATATTTACATTTTATTACCATGAGCTTTTGAACAATCGTCACTACGTGGCACCTCGATGATTCCGCCATCGGTTAGGGTGTTACATTAAACTATGCTGAGCCCAAAGCTTTAGTTAGATTATCTGCAACTTGTTCATCAGTGCTACAATACTTCAGAATCACCTGCTCTTGACTTACCATATCACGAATGAAGTGGTGCTTGATGTCACACCCTGGTCAGAGGACCCCCTAGCGTGCGACGTGTTGGTACCTGGTTATAATTATTTATTTATAGATATCGCAAGGAAATTTATTGGTCCCAAATGAGTATAAAGAAACTTTTTGGTAAAAGAACTTTGATATAAATTTTTGGGATTTAAAAACCCATAATACAAAATATTTTATCAAAGCATCCTGTCTTAACACAGGTTTACAACATAAAAGGAAATAAACTTTCTTAGGCCTAAGGAGTCGATATATCCCTTCAGCGTTTATTCCTGTTTATGTATTTTAAGCCACCAGGTATCTTATACCTATGGAATCTATATATCCTTTCAGCATGAACCTGAGCCTAAAATATTTTCATTCATCACCTGAAAAAGGTTTTTAAAAATAATACGTCAGCAAAAGCTGGTGAATAGCGTTTATGTGACACAAATCATTTTATACATGCAGCATATTAAATTGTTTAAGCATAGTTGGATTTAGTAATCTACACATTCAGAATAACTATCGTATACACTGGCATAGGAATTCAAGTAATCTGCAACTTTAAGATGCACTACTATCGATGTCTTTAAGTGTTTTACGCCTCTAGATTACTGCTTTATTTATGCCAGACCCACTAGATCATAATCATCGTGTGTGTATTATTTGATCAAATCATACGTACACATTAAAGCCTGAGTGCTATCTATAGATTACCCTCTATGTTTTAAACAATCAATATTTTGCATGCGGGTTTTTGAATATATAACCAAAACATTTTATATAATTTTGAAAGCAATAAACGTATTCACCTTGGCAATATAACCACACCACCAGATTTTTAAATATCAAGCTCGTTGAAAGCGGGTATAACAACACCAGTTTTAGCTTTATTATCGTAGGTATGGTAATATTTGTTGTGGTTGTGATAGAATTGTATGAGTGAATTACCAATAGATGTGTGCACCTATTTATCTATATTATCTTATTAAGGAGGAGTGATAGCCAACATAGTAATTTTGTACACCATCCAACTATTACAACAACATGTACAAGTGAATCAAGCTTATATAATGAGGGTATAATTGGAACTTTTTGTACAATTAAGACACTTGAAAGGGTAGCAATGTAATTTTATCTTTGATTTTTAGTTAAAACTTAAAAATCCATTCCCTTTATACCCCTTTCATCCCTTCAAGTTCTCTCATTGTCCTTTCATATTCTTAAACGTCCCCCCAATTTATTTTCACACATTAAATTCAAACAATCAAACATAATGCAACTCATTCCAAGCATTCCAAGTAGGAATGTTGCAATATGAGTTGCCTAGCACAACCCATTTTATGTATATCATTAGTTTTTTACTGTTTATTCATAAGGGTAATATGCTTTTTTCAAATATATATATATATATATAGAATTGATGTGTTGCGAGTTCACTATTAATATGCTTTTCATATACGTAGACACCGTTTCTTCTAGACATTTGCTTGGTAGAATTTTTCTACTTTCTCAACCCATTGTATTTGTGTTTGTGCGCGTGTGTTCGATGCTTATTTGTGTGTGTAAGTTTTTGTAAAATTTTGACTTTTATCAATGGATTCAATTGTATTTATATATGAATGGATCTTTATTTTTCTTCAGCAAAGTTATGATTGATTTTTTTTTTTTTTTGGATGCAATGTTAATGTATGCTTTTTACAACTTTCGATGCAAGCCCTACAAATTCGTTCATCCTATCCGGCTTATTGCAACATCATGATGTGCAATATGGGTTTATATGTGTCCTTATACGTGCACTTTTCGTTTGCCGTTGCTTCTTGTACAATGTGTCCATGTTTCAACTTTAGTACTTGGCAACCGGAAAGGGTTCTACAACAAGTTAGCTTGCAACGTAAATAAACTAAGTTTTAATAGGTTTGACTCATCTTTTGTAATATATTCACAAGAGCCATAAAACAATTCTCATGTGCATAACGAAAGCAATTTTAAAAATAACACCACGACATAGCGTGGGTAATTTTACTATATATATGCAACCTATATATGATTTTAAAAGTCAAATGTCAAAACTCATAAGCATATACTACTTATTTACTATGTTAACAGGTAAACACGATCATGTTGTGGTAAGTTTTTACTTTTAAAAGACAAACAATTAGTTTTTTTTTTATTTAGTCAAAACCTATGTTATTAGGTAGCATAAATTTAACCACATAATATTCATATTTTACAATAGGTCTTAGTCTCATAAACGTGTCCAATGTACATATTTTGACTTTTGAAGTCGGGCATTGTTGGGTAAAGTCGCTCAAAGTGTTCTTCTAACTGGTTGATTTGGATAATGTTCATTTTACTTATAAGTGGGTCGATTTGGGTAATGTTTCTTTTACCTATAGATGGGTCAATTTGGGTAATATTCATCTACAGGGTCGCTATGGGTAATGTTTATGTTCTCAAACGTGTCAAATAGAGTAAAACTCACTCAAAAGTATGTTTTTAAATTAATGTGTTGATATGAGTGATGTTATCTTTCCAAATAGGTCAAATACGGTAAAAGTTGTGCAATTTTTTTCTTTTTAATTTAATTTTAATGAATCGTTTTGACTAATGCTCTAGCTATATTGATTTTGGTGATGTTCTTTTCTATATGTAGCATAGCTCGAGCACGTTTACTCGTAGCATCAACATATTTGGATTACAATTTCTATAAAAAAAAATGGACAAACACTTCAAGTGATAATGTTACATGGGTGATATAAACATATTGCATATGTTGTGGTTTATTATTGCAACCTACAACCTCTTTATCTGAGTTAGAGCATCATTAAAAAAGAAAGTATCATGAGCAGCTGCGTTTTTGTTTCTGAACGCTTTATTTGAAAAACAACACTGGGTGCAGGACTGGATCTGCATTTTTACGTTTTTTTTATGTATTACAAGTTTTTTTTATAATCCCGCTGCAACGCGCGGGTAAACCCACTAGTATCTTCTAAATTCCTTGTTGCCCAAGCATTATAGTGTCTAGAGTAGGTCATAGCATTACAAGGTGGTTAGTGTAATTGTTAAAACTTGTGATGAGTAAGCATATAACAGCTTCAGTTTCATCCACATAGTTCCAATAATGATGTATAAACTTTCTTATCAACTCATATGTTTTTTCACGTATGTTTAATCCATAAGTTTTACTATTGTTATTATTAATATTATGGTTATAGTTACTATTATATTTATTATTATTATTATTATTATTATTATTATTACTATTATTATTATTATTATTATTATTATTATTATTATTATTTCTTTCATGTACAGATTAGATTCTTAGATCGACTGTTGTTGTTGTTATTATTATTATTATTATTATTATTATTATTATTATTATTATTATTATTATTATTATTATTATTATTATTATTATTAAACGGACTCTTAGTAAATGCCCGACTACACACTTTGTAATTCTAATGGCTTACAAACTCATTGTACAATACTTAATATATAAGTGTCATACATATACTACGATAAGTAGGTTGAATGTTTTAACCTATTCCAATAATGAAAATGATTATTCTTTTCTAGTTTGATGACACGTACGCTTCAAGATCTATGAGAAGATCATGAAATTGTTTTTGTTGTTCTTATCCATTCACGGGTTAATGATATTATTGTGTCATTAATTGTAAAACGTGGCATCAATTCTTAGTGACCAAGTTTTCAGTTTTCACATGAATATGTATAAATATATATTTATGTATGTATTTATAACACATATAAATTAAAAATATAATTATGAAGTGGCATTTAAATACATCCAAATTCTGGCGACTTGATGTCACAAATATATCATTTACTTAAAAAGATGGCTTTAATATATATATGTGTGTATATATATATAGACAAAAGATCAAATACAAACAACTTTTTCGTACGAACTGTACGAATCAAAGGAAAAACACGGAAAAACACGCGGGCCGTATATAACTAGAGTAATTATATAATTACTCTAGTTATACACGACTCCGCGTGTTTTTTCCTTTGATTCGTACAGTTCGTACGAAAAAGGTGTTTGTACGTGAACCTAACCCTATATATATATATATCTATTCTTATTTTATTAAGTTTACTACATACACCCATTCGCAAGTATATTTGTTTATTATAATCTAACTGATTTAGCCCAAAATGTTGTTTTCTTTATAACTTGTAAATATAGTTTTTCGAGTATGTCATTGAAACATGCTAAATTTATTCTACGTTTTGACCTAAGTTTTAATAAAATAGAGCATGGATAGTTATAATATGTTTTACCATTATTGTAAAACAGTTTTTGATAATAACACATACTCATCTAGATACCACATGTTCTAATAGTCATATTATTTTGTACTTGCGCATTTAATAATATACGGTATATAAATCCATACAATTTAGTTATATTAAAAAAAATCAGGATGTTACACTTGAGTTCAATGTGCTTAGATCCTCCATCTACTACAGGATTTTTGGACAAGTCTATGGCAGACTTGTTGTCACACCATATAACAGTTGATCCCTGCTGCTTGAGTCCCAGATCTTCCAAAATCCTTCTTAGCCATATCCCCTGACAAGTAGCACCAGTTGCAGCTATGTATTCAACTTCAGTGCTGGACAAAGATAATGTATGTTGCTTCTTTGATGTCCAGGCTATTGCACCACTACCCAATGAAAACTTATGTGCTGACACACTCTTCCTATCATCCAAGCTACTGGCCCAATCACTATCACAGTATCCACACAGCTGAATATTCATTCCTTTTACATACCAAATTCCATAATCAACAGTTCCAGCTATATACCTTAGAATTCTCTTTGCTGCCCCAAAATGTAACTTAGAAGGCTTTTGCATATACCTGGACAAAATGATGACTGCAAATGCCAGATCTGGTCTGGAATTGGTTAAGTACATTAAACCACCAATCAGACTTCTATACACGCCTTCATCAGTTCTTGGTGCACCATCTTGAGCTTGAAACTTATCATTTGCATTCATAGGGGTGTCACTCACTTCACAGTTCAGCATTCTAAACTTCCTTAACAAATCAAGAGCATACTTACTTTGACATATGAATACCCCTTTATCAAGCTGATGAACCTCCAGTCCAAGAAAGTATTTGAGATGTCCAAGATCAGACATTTCAAATTCATTCATCATTCCCTTTCTGAATTCGTTAATCAGGACTGCATTTGAACTAGCATATGCTATATCATCAACATAGAGACATACAAACATCACTTCCTGACCCAACCTCTTAACATACAGTGTAGGCTCACTATAACTTCTAGCAAAACCATGATCAATAAGATAAGAGTCAATTCGTGCATACCATGCCCTTGGAGCCTGCTTTAATCCATACAGTGCCTTGTACAGCCTATACACCTTGTGTTCTTCACCTTGTACTTCATACCCTTCAGGTTGCGGAACATAAGTCTCCTCTTCTAAATCACCATTCAGAAAAGCAGATTTAATGTCCAGCTGGTACATTGGCCATCCCAATTGTGCAGCAGCTGCTATGACTGTTCTTATTGTCCCAAATCTTGCAACTGGTGAGAATGTTTCCTGGAAGTCAATCACTTTCTTTTGTGAGCAGCCCTTAGCCACCAATCTTGCCTTGTACTTTATGACTTTACCATTTGGACCCAATTTTGTTTTATACAACCATTTCAAACCCACCAAGTTCTTGTTTTGTGGCAGCTCTACAAGTTTCCAAGTGTTGTTCTTTATGATGGCTTGCATCTCCTCATCCATGGCCTGTTTCCATTGCTTACTTAATATGGCTTCCCCAAAGCATGTTGGATCAGACACATTTAATGCAAATTGACAGGTAGTATAGTCCTCCTTGGGAATAGTTTCTGCATACACATCTTGCAACTGTCTGACTTTGAGAGGAGTATCACTATCATTTGATGATGCTTGAATTTCACTAGACCCTCCCTGGCTTGATGCAAGAGTGACATGGTCCTGTTGTGAAGAACTTGAATCCTGCACACTTGTTTCACCACCATTAGTGTAATTATGTTGAGTACTTACATCACCTAAGGTGTCAAAGAGGAGATCAATGAAATCAAATGACCAAAGGTGCTTGTTTTCTTATGTCTTCATCTTGCTCCAGTCCCATTCACTTTCTTCATCTGGTTTAACATGCCTTTTAGCAATGATCTGCTTGGTCACAGGGTTATACAGTTTGTATCCCTTGGATGGTGATGAGTAACCAATGAGAATACATTTTTGAGCATTTAGATGAATGAACTTGATTCTAAGTTGTCAGGCCATACACAACACTTCCAAACACTCTCAAATTATCTACCTTAGGGACTTCACCAGACCACATGTGTGCTGGTGTTTTATCCTTATTTGGTTTAGTAGGGGCAATATTGGAAATATAGACAGCTGTGGCAACAGCTTCTGCCCAGAAGTAGGCAGGCATGTGCTTGGCTTGAAGCATGCACTAAGCCATTTCAACTATGGTTCTGTTCTTTCTCTCACATACACCATTTTGCTCAGGTGTATATGGAGCTGTTAGCTATCGTTTAATGCCATAATGTTCACAAAACATATCAAACTCTTTTGAGCAATACTCACCCCCCGTGTCAGACCTAAACACCTTAATAGTTTGATTACTTTGGTTTTCCACCAATGCTTTAATGATCTTAAACCTTGAAAACACTTCTGATTTTCTTTCAATGAAATATACCTAAGTCATTCTTCTAAAATCATCAATAAACAAGAGGAAATACTTACTTCCACCAAGACTAGGGATTGGCATGGGATCACATACATCACTATGGACAATTTCAAGAGGTTTTGTGGCCCTCCTGGTACTTGACTGAAAAGGTTGCTTATGTTGCTTTCCCATCTCACAGCTTTCACACACTCCAATTTCTTTCATGACAGGTAGTCCTTGCACCATTTGTTTCCTCTAAAGTTTTTGAAGAGCTTGTGTATTCAAGTGTCCATACCTGTGATGCCAAAGCTTTGTCGCTTTATGAACTTTTGTACTTCTTGGCTTCACTTTTGATGCATCCAGAGGGAGCATATTGTTGGGTGCCAGTTGGATCTTCATCAATTCAGTTCCTGTCTTTTTGTGAATAATAGAACATGCCCCCATCATCAAACATAAGAGAATATCTATAACACCCCGCCCCTCTCACCACCAATATTGTCCGCTTTGCCCCGATGGGTCGCCCATCCAGAGCTCACGGATTTGTTTTTGGTTGCCCAGTGGAGACTTCCCAGGAGGTCACCCATCCTGATACTGCTCCCACCTGAGCACGATTAACTGTGGAGTTCTCCTCTCATCCACTAACATTAAGCCCTAAAACGCGTTGGTGATTTAAGAGGCAAGACATTACTTATAAACCAAGGATCTCTCCTGGCCACGGCCGATGTGGGATTTTCCTGGGGTGTCACATTCACCCCCTGTTAGAGTCTCATCGTCCCTGATGAGGTATGCACCCACCATCCCGAACGGCACAGGAGTGGCTCTGATACCATCTAACAGTACTGATTTCTGGGAGATTAACATGGACCTTTGTATGACACCCTAGGCAAATCCCACATCGGCCGTGGCCAGGAGAGATCCTTGGTTCATAAGTAATCCAAAGCCTCTTAAATCACCAACGCGTTTTGGGCTTAATGCTAGTGGATGAGAGGAGAACTCCACAGTTAAGCGTGCTCAGGTGGGAGTAGTATCAGGATGGGTGACCTCCTGAGAAGTCTCCACCGGGGCGACCAAAAACAAATCCGTGAGCTCTGGATGGGTAATCCATCGGGGCAAAGCGGACAATATTGGTGGTGAGAGGGGCCGGATGTTACATATGGTATCAGAGCCACTCCTGTGCCGTTCGGGATGGTGGGGAAAACCTCATCGAGGACGATGAGTCCCTAAGGGGGGGGGTAATTGTAACAGTACTGATTTCTGGGAGATTAACATGGACCTTTGTATGACACCCTAGGCAAATCCCACATCGGCCGTGGCCAGGAGAGATCCTTGGTTCATAAGTAATCCAAAGCCTCTTAAATCACCAACGCTTTTTGGGCTTAATGCTAGTGGATGAGAGAAGAACTCCACAGTTAAGCGTGCTTAGGTGGGAGTAGTATCAGGATGGGTGACCTCCTGGGAAGTCTCCACCGGGGCGACCAAAAACAAATCCGTGAGCTCTGGATGGGCAATCCATCGGGGCAAAGAGGACAATATTGGTGGTGAGAGGGGCCGGATGTTACAATATCCTTATCTCATTAATTGACCTACACTTAACATGTTATATTCCAACTCTGGGGCATAATAAACATCTTCTATTAAAGCCATACTACCATCTGTCGTCTTGACTTTAACTGTCCCTCTCCCTTCTACATTGATTTGTTTCTTATTCCCCATTTTTACATTTAACTTAAATGATGTATTTAGAGTAGTAAACATAGCACGTACCCCAGTCATGTGATTTGAGCTACCTGAGTCAACAAACCACACATTTGTAGTTGATGATTCAGAATCATCTACACTCATCATAACATGTTGTGTAATACATGCCATAAAGAGATAAGGAACCTCCTCTCTTCATCTTCTTCTCCATTAGCAGCCACATTCGCCTGTTGCTCATCATTGTACGAACAATCACGTTTCACATGACCATATCTATTGCACTGGTAACACTGTGGACCTCGTCCCCTATCATTTGACCTCCCTCGTCCTCTTCCTCTATTGAAGCCACGTCCACTGATGTGTGAAATGTGTGATAAATATATATTAAGTCCAATTAATTTCAAAACAAGTTTTAAATGGGAAATACCCACTAAACCACACACTACCGGCAAGTGTACCGGTCGAAAGTAGTAAAGCAAATAAGTCCGAGTATCGAACCGTGGACACAGTAGTAGCAGCTCTCGGTACTAAACTTTCATCGAGTCCTAGTCTAATAAATTGAAGTGATGGTGATTTAATTCATTACTAAAAAAATTAAAATTAAAGTAAATAAAATACGAACAACTCAAACAAAGCAAACGAACAAGTAGAACTGGATGAGATTAAGTAATGAGAAAATGGCTACCTAGGTAAGAATCAAGGTGACTGACTTATAGCTCTCGGAATTGGATAAATGGGTTTTGGCTACCGGGATCTTAAGATACACTAAACTAGACCAAAACTGGAACGCGAATCACTCTCCAACATGTCGCAATACTGAATCTAGGAAAGTGTGTAAACTTACCGGTCTCAGGTTCAGATCACCTCTCGGTCTCTCCAAACTATGCTAAGGTATCCTAAATCTGAATGTCCTCTCGGCCCCCTCAGAAACAATACATCCGGGATGTGTAAGGGATGCAAGGGATAGTTATTCTAACAAGTTTCTAACACAGGATGCTAACAAAACAGGCACGCTAGGGGTTACTCACTCTCGTGCATACCACGGTCCTGAATACCTACCAAGTTAGACACACTGACACCTATTCTCCTCTCGGTCTCAAAGGTGGTAGAATGCTAAATTACCGAATAATTAATTAACTTGTTTCTAGGGTTTACTACGTCTAGCAACCACAAGATTTATCAAAAACACCAAGTCTAAGATAATCACAAAAACCCTAGGTCAAAAGATACGAAATCGATTAAACTAGAATTTAGCGAAACAAGTATTAATATTCAGATATCAAGCACGCATATACAAAAGAAACCTTACTAGATAACCTTACCTAGGTAGCAGTAAATATTTAGCTACTCATAGTCATGGAAATCAATGAAAACATAGGTTCAAAGTAATAATAAACCATAGTATCTAAGTAGTTGAAAACACAAAGTAATCAAAAACCAAAACTAGTGTTTTAGATAAAACAAACCCAAGCCTTATCCTTGAAAATTGCCTCTCAACTCTTGCTTTGATGCTACTGTGGATCGACTTATTCTTTTTTGCGGCTGCTATCAATTGCCTTCGAAAATCATCTATCTTTTTCCAAAATAAATGTCTCCCCCATTTTAATCACAATGTGCCCTCGTAGGTTTTTTTGTTTTCTTTGACTTTCTTTTTTTCTTGGGCCGTACGAACAAGTCCAAATGGCTTGTTGTTATTGTTGTTATTATTATTATTATTATTATTATTATTATTATTATTATTATTATTATTATTATTATTATTATTATTATTATTATTATTATTATAGATAGTATTATACTCGATGCTCTAGACTCGGGTGTTCTTGACTTGACCAAAGTTTTTCGTCTACGCTCCAACGTCCAAGAACGCCTGATCTCAAGTGTTGGTGTCTCGATTAAGTTTATGAGCTTAGACACATTTGTTTTTTTTTTCATACCTAACCCAGAGGTTGTCTCAATCAGAGTCACCATCCCCAAGAGCGACAACATGAGCTTCCGTATTTTTTTTTCAACTTGACCTCGAGGGAGTTTCGATCAGAGGCTTCAGTTTTTTTTTTTTTTTTTTTTTTTTGGTCTAGCTCAATTGATGGATATGTAGATTTTTTCTTTTTTTTTTGGGCGCCACTATTCACCGGATTTATTCTCATAAAAAGGATCAAGTGTGCCATTTAATTAATAATACATATGGGCTTTCAACCTATAGTGGTACCTCTAATTACTATCAGCGGTTTCAGTTTTACGGTTTCTCCTAAGATGAGAACCCACAAGATTTCATGATTTATTAAGGTATATTAAGAACAATCCTAGGACCTTTCAAAGCTAGCTGGGCCTACCGACACATCTTAAGCAAACAGGCTTTCAATCTATTTTTTTCTCATAAATATAATATTTTGACAACCAAAAATCCCAATTTTACTATCATTTTCCATATAAAATGCACAAAAGATCAGGGACATTTTTTTTCAATTTCTAGAATTTTTTAATTTTGTATCTTTTTTTTTTACTCAACCTACAACTAAGCAAAATAAAGACGAAGTCTCCCAACCCCACAAATGTCCTCAATGTGCTCCAGGATACAACGCAAACTAAAAATAAAAATGCAAAAATAAAGTAGAAACAAACTAAATATATTACAAAATAAATGGAACGAACTCCCCTGGAATATATGGCGATAACTCGCAGAAAGTATTCTGTCCGTCCATCATCTACAGCCGTATAACATTTCCTTTGCGGCCATAGTCGGAATCCTCAAACCTCGTATGGATGAAATATTTCCGCGCCAAAAACAAGCTTAATATCCTGCAAAAATAAGACGAACCAAAAACGCAGAACCGCAAACAGACAAAATAAACACACAAATATATATATATATATATATATATATATATATATATATATATATATTCAAACTCTACAAATTTTGGTTTTCACCCGTCTGGTCCTATTCTTATCAAGCACTCTAACCTGGATCCACGAGGATATCTACACCATTCACAGGTAAATCAATCATCCTACTTATGTCATCTCTCCTAAGGCACGATCTTTTCCACCTAAATCTAGGATCACCAGAAAATATTCTTAAATGCGAGTGGTGAATTAGGATCCTATACCCACACTTAGGTTTATTCACTACCTCAAGGCTTAATTTAAACAGTGCCCCTCTCTCCTCATCTCTCTTGTGCTTATTTTCACACTCGGGGGATAGCAAAATATGAACCGAGGGCTCATCCATCACCTCCTCAGAACTCTCAACAACCTTAACTACCTCTAACGGGAGGCTCACCAGCTGCACAGCCTGGATCATGCTCCACAGGGAATACAGTCTCTATCTCTACCTCCTGCGTCTCTTCTGTTTGGCGCCGCCTATCTAATAAGTCTACTCCACAGATGTAGTCAACGCACCGGTCGACATGTGACATGAAAGTGCCAAGAAAGCACACAGATTCGACCTGACTACTCGTACTCTCCCTAGACCTATTAACACCAAAAGTGATGGAGTCATCCCCTACACGCAGTGTAATCTGACCGTCCGAGACATCGATCAATGCCTTTGCGGTGCGTAAGAATGGTCGTCCTAAGATCAACGGCACATGCTCGTCCTCCCGCATATCAAGTACGACAAAATCAACGGGAAACACGAAGCTCTCCACCGTTACTAGCAAATTCTCTAGAATGCCCATGGGGTACTTAACAGATCTATCAGCCAACTATAAGCACATCTTAGTTGGATTCAACTCCCCAAGATCTAATCTCTTAAACACGGAATAGGGCATGAGATTAATGCTAGCACCTAAATCAGTGAGGGCGTTCCTAACTGTCACACCACCTATCTGACAAGGGATAGTGAAACTCCCAGGATCAGTCATCTTCTTGAGTACTTTATTAAGAACGAAAGCCGAACACTCCTCACTCAGAGTGACTTGGGAAAGCTCTTTCAACTTCTCCTTGCAGGACAACATCTCCCTCAAGAACTTCCCATACTTAGGCATATCTCTAAGAACATCAATGGATGGGACAATAATCTTAGGTTCTTTAGACAAAACAATGAAGTGCCTATATTGCTCTAAGTGCTCACTCTTATTCAACCTACCTGGATAGGGCGGTACTGGTTCATAAGGGGCAGGTGGAACATAAACCTTTTTGGGCTCCTCCTTAGACTGTTTCTCCTTCAACCTACTTTTGGGCTGTGCGGTACTTGCTGGGTCTAGCCTAGTAGGGTGCACCTCGCCCGGAGACTCTACCCTAGTCTCCTCATCGACACTCTCCTCCTCAACTACCTCACTCTCTCTCGACACCGGGTGATCAACTCCCGTGCTCTTCCCATTTTCGGTGAACACCGCATTCACCTGAACATCTGTCGAATTCCTGGTCATCTTACCAACTAACTCTCCTATGACACTCTCTAAACTCTGGAGCATGGTGTAACACCCCAACCGATGGCGGAAACATCGAGGTGTCACGTAAGAATGAGTATACAGTAGCACATGGTATTCAAGTTTTAATTGAAATTTATTTAAAGTAAAATATCCAAAATTGAAAATACATAACAAGTCTTGAATGAAATTCTAATACATCAAATAGCCAAATAAAGCATAAACTTCAATTATCTCTTCCTGCTAGCTCTAGACTTCAAGCATCATTATTTCCTGTTGAGTTGTAAAAATGGGGGGGGGGGTCAACTAGAAGTTGGTGAGAATACATAAGCCATGTCACGCAATTAAGTTTAAGAATAAAAGTTTAGCAATTCATATGTCTATCGTAAGTTTAAGTCTACATGAATAAACATGAAGTATAGTATGCACATAATCAAACCTCCGACTAGTTTAGGTCCATCCCGTCATCCACGGTTCACCTTAATATCACGTTGGAACGATAACAATCACCCGCACTCCCCATAAAAGATGGTCAACGAATCTAGGTGGGATTGTCAATCCAATAGATCTATTATTGAGTATCGCCGGCTTGGCCATAGCTAATGATTATGTAAGTTGAAGTTTAAGTCTAACAGTATTTGTCAAAGTCATGAGGCATTAAAGTTTACAACTAGACATGTATGTAGAATTGCTTAAGTATAATGTTGCAAGTATAAAGAATTGCATAAACATGGTTACGTAAACTCACCTTAGCAAAGTGTTAAGTCTCGAGAAATAGAATATGTGTAGCCCAAAGTTGCCAAGTATTACCCTATGTATAAGGTAATAAATAAGTCTAAGTCTTTCTAGTCTATAAGTATTTTCTAGAGTTTCGAATTGGGGATAAGTATTCGTTTAATTAATAATCAAATTGTTTAATAAATAAAAGAAATTCGATAAATAAATAAACAAAAGTCTTTTTGCAAACTTTAGATTAAAGATGGTCACATTATAAAGTTTTAAATATGAAAATAATTTTTATAAAATTACTTTCTTAAAAATAGAATATTTAATCTATTTATTTCAATTTGTCAAAATATAACTTTAATATCTAAAAATATTAAAATTATAGAATTTTTAAATAAAAAATTTGTATTTCTGTTCTAAATGGACAGAATAATTTATATAAAATTTTGGATCAAAAATATTGAAAAATGAAGTTATTATGATTTATTTATGATTAAATATAACAAAAATTGATTAAAAATATTAAATAAATGATTTTTCAGAAATAAAAATCATTTCAGAAATGTTTAATGTTTTATAAATTCAGAATAATTTTTGTGGAAATTTATATAATCGTTTTGATATTTTTATAGAATTTTATAATTATAATAGAATAAACTTGAAATATTTATTATATATATTAAATAAATAATTTTTGGAAAACTAAAAATTGTATAATAAACTTTTCTATTAAAACATCATAAAGTAATTTTTGTAGAATTTATAAAGGAGTTTTAGTATTTTAAAACCATTTTTAAAATACTAGTGAATATATATATAAATCTAAAAAGGAAAAAAAAATTGTTTTGCTCAAGCTAGGATTCGAACCCGGGTCTGGGACTGGTTCGTGTTTAACATCACAAGTCTAGAACATCTGGTCTAGACCCTGAGAACGATTAATCTTAGTTAGAAATAATTATATAATTATGCTTGAAACACATTTAAAATCTTTATAAAAGAAAAGAATAAAAGCCGTGAATTGTGGGACTCGAACCCGTGTTCCCTGGTTGACAAACAGACAGACACAACCACTTAATCTAGATCAGTGGTTGTGTTTGTCTTGTCTCTGTTTTAATTATAAACACAATGTCTGCAGAAGTTTATCCCCAATTTCAAAGTGTCGAGCCCTAGTTTATGCAATAATCAGATTTAACAAAGAATAACCCGATTAAACATAGGGTTATTGTTTGTAGAGGGCCGATGAACAAAACCCAACAAAAATTTAAAACTTACAAAGCTTTAATCGTGATTATTGAGCGGTCAACCAAAAAAAGTCAAACACGAAACAATTGGGCTAGTAAGATGTTTTTATCAGAAATTGAAGATGAGGATAGTGATATCGGCGAGTTCAGAGTGAAATGAAGGGTTCAATTTATAGTGTGGGGTTCTAGTGATGCGAATTGGTAAGTTGACTTTGGGTTTCAATTATGAACGCGTAATTGGACACAATTAGGAAGGTTTTGATGATAATTGGCGTGTTATGGACGCGAATAAGTCAAACGCGTCAATCTCAGTTTACCATATTTGAATTGTAACATAATTGGATGATAATTATGGTTGATTGTTCTTGCAGTTGACTTTCTAAGTCAACTGCTAGATTCTAAACTTGATATAAAAATAAAACGCGTGGATGCTTTGACAGATATATGGTGTAGATCAGTTGGTTTGTTGTGGGTGTATGCTGAACCGGCCATGGGCTCGGATTCAAATCCCGGCCCAGGCAATATTTTTTTGACAATTATTTACCATATATATATATAATATATACTTATAGCATAGTACTAGGGGTCCAAATGTGTCATGAAACATTTTTTTATAGGGCACGATAACGATAAAAAGTTCGATGTTTTATTAATAATCATAACGTACATAAGATTTCAATGCGAAATGTTACAGTCTCCCCTACTTTTAGGAACTTCGTCCCGAAGTTGAAGTTGGAGAGTCTGGTGGGAAAAGATGTGGGTACTTAGACTTCATTTGGTCCTTGCGTTCCCAAGTGAACTCTGGACCTCGTTTAGATTCCCAACGAACCTTAACGATCGGAATGCGACTGCGCTTGAGTTTCTTGACTCCAGTATCCACGATCTCAACAAGTTTCTCGACAATGTGCATAGTTTCATCGATCTGCACGTCTTCAAGAGGGACATGGAGGTTCTCATCTGCTAAGCATTTCTTGAGATTCGAAACATGAAAGGTTGGGTGAACATTGCTCAACTCTGGTGGAAGATCAAGTTTGTAAGCCACTTTTCCAATCCTGTCAAGCACTTTGAATGGGCCTACGTATCGAGGAGCTAGTTTTCCCTTTCTACCAAAGCGAATCACTCCATTCCAAGGGGATACCTTAAGAAGTACAAGGTCCCCTACTTGAAATTCCAAGGGCTTACTACGTTTATCAGCATAGCTCTTCTGACGACTTCTAGCCTTGAGAAGATTATCCTGAATGAGTTGGATTTTATCTGTGGTTTCCTGGATCGGTTCGGGTCCAGTGATCTGGGCTTCACCAACCTCAGTCCAACAGACAAGTGAACGACATTTACGACCATAGAGTGCCTCGAAAGGAGCCATGTTAATGCTGGCATGATAACTGTTGTTGTAAGAAAACTCGACCAAAGGAAGATGAGAATCCCATGCGCCACCAAAATCGATGACACATGCCCTGAGCATATCCTCAAGTGTCTGGATGGTCCGTTCGGTCTGACCATCTGTTTGAGGGTGATAAGCAGTACTCAGGTTTAGCTTGGTACCCAAAGCGTCTTGTAAAGAATCCCAAAAGTGAGAGATGAAACGACCATCACGATCAGCGATAATGTCCAAAGGTATCCATGGCGACATACGATTTCACTTACGTACATCTTTGCTAACCTTTCCACAGAATATTTCTCACGAATAGGTAAGAAGTGGGCTGACTTGGTCAAACGGTCAACGATTACCCAAATGCTGTCAAAACCTTTGGGTGTACGAGGGAGTTTAGTGATGAAGTTCATTGCTATGCTCTCCCATTTCCATACAGGAATTTCTGGTTGTTCAAGCATGCCAGATGGTCGTTGATGTTCAGCCTTGACTTTCGAACAAGTATGGCATTTTGCAACGAAAAGAGCGATATCTTTCTTCATACCAGGCCACCAATATGAATAACGAAGATCTTGGTACATCTTGTCAGCTCCAGGATGAATAGAATAACGAGACTTATGAGCCTCGTTCATAAGGAAGGTACGAAGATCATCACGTCCAGGAATCCAAAGTCGATTGAGAAAATAAAGTAGACCATCGGGTTTGTTTCAAGTTGAGTCTCAGCACCACAAGACATTTCGTCGTACATGTTACCTTGGGTGACTGAGGTATGTTGAGCCTGGAGGACACGATCCTGAAGATCAGTACGAACTCTCGCACAATGAAGTTTGATGCGCTCTTTACGACTGAGTGCGTCAGCCACAACATTCGCTTTGCCAGGATGGTAGCGAATTTCGCAATCATAGTCGTTAAGTAACTCAACCCAACGTCGTTGCCTCATGTTAAGATTTTTCTGGTAGAAGACATGTTGGAGACTTTTGTGGTCCGTGAAAACCACACATTTGGTTCCATAAAGATAGTGTCTCCAAATCTTAAGAGCAAAGACGACAGCGCCCAATTCAAGATCATGGGTGGTATAATTCTTTTCATGGGTCTTGAGTTGTCTAGACGCATAAGCAATAACCTTGCCTCGTTGCATGAGAACACAACCAAGACCTTGGTTTGATGCATCACAATAGACCACGAAGTCATCATTACCATCAGGTAGAGACAGGATAGGAGCTTCACAGAGTTTCAGCTTAAGAGTTTCAAATGCTTCCTCTTGTTTTGGTCCCCACTCATAAGGTTTACCCTTGTGAGTTAAGGCAGTGAGAGGAACAGCGATCTTGGAGAAGTTGGCAATGAATCGACGATAATAACCAGCCAAACCAAGGAAAGAACGAACTTCTGTTGGAGTTTTAGGAACACTCCACTCTTTGATAGTTCGATCTTCGCGGGATCAACATGAATTCCGTTCTCATCAATGACGTGTCCCAAAAATTGAACTTCCTTAAGCCAAAATTCACATTTCGAGAACTTGGCATACAGTTGTTCTTTCTTTAGGAGACCTAAAATTGAGTGAAGATGTTGTTCGTGATCAGTTTTTGATTTCGAGTAAATCAAAATGTCGTCGATGAAGACGATCACGAATATGTCAAGGTAGGGTCTACAAACCCGATTCATTAGATCCATAAATACTGCGGGAGCGTTGTTCAATCCAAACGGCATGACCATGAATTCATAATAACCATAACGTGTACGAAAGGCTGTCTTGGGAATATCTTCATCGTGGACTCTAAGCTGATGATAACCAGAACGAAGATCAATCTTCGAGAAATGGGTTGCTCCTTGAAGTTGATCGAAAAGATCGTCAATCCTAGGCAAGGGATAACGATTCTTGATGGTGAGTTTGTTGAGTTCGCGATAGTCGATACACATCCTGAGAGATCCATCTTTCTTCTTAACGAACAAAACAGGGGCTCCCCAAGGAGAAGAACTGGGGCGAATGAAACCTTTATTAGAAAGTTCCTGTAGTTGACTGGCAAGTTCTTGCATCTCAGAGGGTGCAAGACGATAACGAGCTTTGGCGACAGGATTTGCACCAGGAACAAGATCGATCCTAAATTCCACTTGTCGAGCAGGAGGCAAACCAGGTAAATCCTCTGGAAAAACTTCAGGATAGTCCCGAATGATTGGGATGTCTTGGATATTTTTGCCCTTGTTTTTCTTTTCTATCACGTTAGCTAAGAAAGCCGTATACCCCTTTCGTAAGTATTTTTTGAGCAGTAGTACAAGACATGAGCTTAAGCTCGCCACAAGGCATCTCACCATAGATTTTCAAAATATCACCAGATTCAAGAGGAATGCGAATGACTTTCTCAAAGCATAGGATTTCAGCACGATGGGTTGACAACCAATCCATGCCTACTATGACATCAAAGCTTCCAAGATGCATAGGAATGAGATCGATAGAGAAAGTATGTTCATCGAGGTTCAACACACAGTTACGAATAATAGAATCGATCGAGATAGACTTCCCATTAGCTACCTCTACCACTAAAGGTTCCTCTAGGTTAGTTTGGGGTAAGTTAAGTAAGGGTTCAAACTTTAGTGATACAAATGACTTATCAGCACCCAAATCAAATAATATGGATGCATAGTGGTTATTAACGAGAAACGTACCATTAACCACCTCGTTGTTGTCGTGGGTCTGATTAGCATTGAGGTTGTAAGCGACCTCGAGCACCTTGGTTCTAGTTGCGGTTCTGGTTTTGGTTGCGGTTCTGGTTTCCAAGTCTAGGGCAAGCATCCCTATAATGTTCTGTACTTCCACATTCATAGCACTGGTCACGAACAGGCCTACCATTTTGAGCATTAGGAGCTGGATTATTTCTGGCAGGGTTGTTTTGAGTGGCAGGGGCTTGGAAAGCATTGGTATAGTGTCCATACTGCTTGCAGTTATTACATTGGTGGCATGGTCTGTCAGCAAGATGGTGGTATTGACAAGTGTTACAAAGAGGGTGGTTCCCGACATACGGTTTCTTGGCTGGGTTTTGCACTGCAGGCGGGGTGGTAGCAACCATGTAGTTCCTAGCCTTGCGCTTCCTGTTGGTTGAGGTCTCAGGCTTAACCTCAATAGCGGGCTGAGGAGTGTCTTTTGCAGCAGTCTTCTTGGTGTTCTTACGAAAAAGAGTACCGTTCTTCACATGATTATCGGTGAGAGTAGCCGCCAGGCGTTTGGCTTCCTCCAAGGTGGCAGGATTCCTTCCCCATACCGTGTCCTGGATTTGCATAGGTAGGCCACCGATATACTTCTCGATGGCTATAGGTAGGGGAGTAACTTTATGGGGCAACAACAAACTGAGCTCGTGAAAGCGGGTATTATAAGAAAGGTTTTCCCCACTATCCTGAGCAAGGGTGTGGAACTCGTCTTCCAGTTTCTTAACCTCGTTACGGGGACAGAACTCATCTTTCATAATCTCCTTGACTTGATCCCAGGTCATAGCAAGTGCAACTTCAGCTCCGCGGGTGTGCTTTTCCTCATTCCACCAAGTGAGTGCTCGTTTGTGAAGAACACTCATGGCATAACGGACCTTAAAGTTATCGGGGCACTCACTGTTAATGAAGGTATTCTCAATACCCTCGAACCATTGTAGAAGACCCGTAGCTCCTTCATCTCCACTGAACTTAGGGGGATTACAGGTATTAAAGTGTTTAAGAGTGCAAGCTGGGAGACCATTCCCGTTTCCATTCCCGTTTCAATTGTGGTTTCCATTGTCGTTTCCGTTTCCATTACCGTTTCCGTTCATCTGGATGACTTGAGCTAGTAAGTTAGGAACCAGAGTTGCGATCTGTTGTGCCATTTGTTGAGAGATGATCGCAGCCAGTTGAGCATCAACGCCATTGTTGTTGTTGTTATTGTTGTTGTTGTGGTTAGCGTCGTGGTTATGGTTGTGGTTGTTGCTACTTTCCTCTTGGTTTTCACCACTGTTATTGTGAGTGTTGCGACGTGGAGGCATGATCTGTAAGAGACACAATGAAATGAATGAGGTAATATAAGGAATGTAATCATTTATTCATTAATTAAAACGAATAAACGAAAACGTTGACTTATCAAAGATTCTAGATTCTAATAACATAGTGAACACTCATCCCGAGAATTCCCAGGTAGGCATCCGGGTCCCTCGTCTGATTGGGATATATGTGCAATGCCAGCCTAGACAGAAGACTTAGAATACAGGCGTTCACCCTTCCAGATTGCATGTGTTCATTATTAAAATCTAGAACTTCGACGAGATCTCAAGGTGGTTCAGGCTAAACCTGAGGATTTTGTCCTATTAATCTAATGGTGGATCAGGATTGCAGCAGACGAATAAGAGCAGTCACTTGTAACGCTTAGGGTTGTATAAGGTGTAGGATAGGGATAAGATTAAGGAAGCAATTAGGGTTACAAGTAAGAGAAGCAAGTACTGTTTAAATCCCTAAGGTTATAGTCTAGATTATTTTTCTAATAACCTAATTCCCTATAACCAAGGCTCTGATACCAATCTGTAACACCCCAACCGATGGCGGAAACATCGAGGTGTCACGTAAGAATGAGTATACAGTAGCACATGGTATTCAAGTTTTAATTGAAATTTATTTAAAGTAAAATATCCAAAATTGAAAATACATAACAAGTCTTGAATGAAATTCTAATACATCAAATAGCCAAATAAAGCATAAACTTCAATTATCTCTTCCTGCTAGCTCTAGACTTCAAGCATCATTATTTCCTGTTGAGTTGTAAAAATGGGGGGGGTCAACTAGAAGTTGGTGAGAATACATAAGCCATGTCACGCAATTAAGTTTAAGAATAAAAGTTTAGCAATTCATATGTCTATCGTAAGTTTAAGTCTACATGAATAAACATGAAGTATAGTATGCACATAATCAAACCTCCGACTAGTTTAGGTCCATCCCATCATCCACGGTTCACCTTAATATCACGTTGGAACGATAACAATCACCCGCGCTCCCCATAAAAGATGGTCAACGAATCTAGGTGGGATTGTCAATCCAATAGATCTATTATTGAGTATCGCCGGCTTGGCCATAGCTAATGATTATGTATGTTGAAGTTTAAGTCTAACAGTAGTTGTCAAAGTCATGAGGCATTAAAGTTTACAACTAGACATGTATGTAGAATTGCTTAAGTATAATGTTGCAAGTATAAAGAATTGCATAAACATGGTTACGTAAACTCACCTTAGCAAAGTGTTAAGTCTCGAGAAATAGAATATGTGTAGCCCAAAGTTGCCAAGTATTACCCTATGTATAAGGTAATAAATAAGTCTAAGTCTTTCTAGTCTATAAGTATTTTCTAGAGTTTCGAATTGGGGATAAGTATTCGTTTGATTAATAATCAAATTGTTTAATAAATAAAAGAAATTCGATAAATAAATAAACAAAAGTCTTTTTGCAAACTTTAGATTAAAGATGGTCACATTATAAAGTTTTAAATATGAAAATAATTTTTATAAAATTACTTTCTTAAAAATAGAATATTTAATCTATTTATTTCAATTTGTCAAAATATAACTTTAATATCTAAAAATATTAAAATTATAGAATTTTTAAATAAAAAATTTGTATTTCTGTTGTAAATAGACAGAATAATTTATATAAAATTTTGGAGCAAAAATATTGAAAAATGAAGTTATTATGATTTATTTATGATTAAATATAACAAAAATTGATTAAAAATATTAAATAAATGATTTTTCAGAAATAAAAATCATTTCAGAAATGTTTAATGTTTTATAAATTCAGAATAATTTTTGTGGAAATTTATATAATCGTTTTGATATTTTTATAGAATTTTATAATTATAATAGAATAAACTTGAAATATTTATTATATATATTAAATAAATAATTTTTGGAAAACGAAAAATTGTATAATAAACTTTTCTATTAAAACATCATAAAATAATTTTTGTAGAATTTATAAAGGAGTTTTAGTATTTTAAAACCATTTTTAAAATACTAGTGAATATATATATAAATCTAAAAAGGAAAAAAAAATTGTTTTGCTCAAGCTAGGATTCGAACCCGGGTCTGGGACTGGTTCGTGTTTAACATCACAAGTCTAGAACATCTGGTCTAGACCCTGAGAACGATTAATCTTAGTTAGAAATAATTATATAATTATGCTTGAAACACATTTAAAATCTTTATAAAAGAAAAGAATAAAAGCCGTGAATTGTGGGACTCGAACCCGTGTTCCCTGGTTGACAAACAGACAGACACAACCACTTGATCTAGATCAGTGGTTGTGTTTGTCTTGTCTCTGTTTTAATTATAAACACAATGTCTGCAGAAGTTTATCCCCAATTTCAAAGTGTCGAGCCCTAGTTTATGCAATAATCAGATTTAACAAAGAATAACCCGATTAAACATAGGGTTATTGTTTGTAGAGGGCCGATGAACAAAACCCAACAAAAATTTAAAACTTACAAAGCTTTAATCGTGATTATTGAGCGGTCAACCAAAAAAAGTCAAACACAAAACAATTGGGCTTGTAAAGATGTTTTTATCAGAAATTGAAGATGAGGATAGTGATATCGGCGAGTTCAGAGTGAAATGAAGGGTTCAATTTATAGTGTGGGGTTCTAGTGATGCGAATTGGTAAGTTGACTTTGGGTTTCAATTATGAACGCGTAATTGGACACAATTAGGAAGGTTTTGATGATAATTGGCGTGTTATGGACGCGAATAAGTCAAACGCGTCAATCTCAGTTTACCATATTTGAATTGTAACACAATTGGATGATAATTATGGTTGATTGTTCTTGTAGTTGACTTTCTAAGTCAACTGCTAGATTCTAAACTTGATATAAAAATAAAACGCGTGGATGCTTTGACAGATATGTGGTGTAGATCAGTTGGTTTGTTGTGGGTGTATGTTGAACCGGCCATGGGCTCGGATTCGAATCCCGGCCCAGGAAATATTTTTTTGACAATTATTTACCATATATATATAATATATACTCATAGCATAGTACTAGGGGTCCAAATGTGTCATGAAACATTTTTTAAAGGGCACGATACTGATAAAAAGTTTGATGTTTTATTAATAATCGTAACGTACATAAGATTTCAATGCGAAATGTTACACATGGACCCCTGATTCCTAAATAACAGTTCAAATTCCCGATTTTTCTTTTGTTGCTCCTGATAACGGGTCTCACGCTGCATCACTATGGTCTCTAAGAGCTTATTTGTCCTAGCCTGATTCTCCTCATTTTTCTTTATTAACTCACTAATCTCAGACTTAGGATCTCCTATACCCTGCCATCTAGAGTTGTAACCCTGGACTTGATCTAAATTCTGGACATAGTTCAACTCTTCACTACGACCTATGTGGCAATCTATGGTCTCATGACCCCCTCTACAAATCTCACACTTAGCACTAATCTTAACCTGAATGTCCTTCATGACCTTAGCTAAGGATTCTACCTGGGCGGCTAGTGCAGTGCTACTCTCAACAAAATGGATACCCTTAGGGGCAATAGTAACGCCCCAGAGCCAGGCTCAATGTACGTGCTAGTGGCTAGGTCCTCTATCATCTCAAGGCATTCAGCAGCGGTTTTGGTTTTCATCATGTTACCACCTGCTGTAGAGTCAAGAAATCTTTTGGTCGCGTCAGAAACTCCAGTGTAGAATTTCTCCACGACTCTCCAGTCCTCAAGACCATGATGAGGGCACTTATTCAAAAGTGCCTTGAATCTGTCCCATGTCTCATAGAAGGATTCCCGTGACTGCTCAGTAAAGGCATAGATAAGATTTTTAAGACGAGCAGTTTTAGTAGGGGGGGAAATACTTCTGCAGGAATTTCGTCTGAAGATCAGTCCAAGAGGTAATGGCTCCCTGTGGGAGGGAGTCCGGCCATGTGAGGGCCTGATCAGTAAGTGAGAACGGGAACAGACGCAAACGAATGGCGTCATCAGTGACACCATTAAGCTCGAAGGTGCTACAGACTCTACCAAATCTAGTTAAATGGCCATATGGGTCTTCGTCACGCATGCCGTGAAACTGAACTGAATGAGATATGGTGTTGATCAGAGTGGGTTCAATGGTCCAGTTGTTCGACTCAATAGTAGGTAGTGTAATACTGGACCGGATGTGAGTGGGTGTAATGCTGATGTGGTCAGCGACAGTCCTACGTGCAGCCATTTCTATGTGATCTATCTGGTGGGCAAAATGTTCTAGGACTGCAACGGGGTACTTCCTATACACACAGAGAAACTAAAACTATACTAGAATAAGAAAAACAAATAGCAAATAAACAAAAATATTTTTTTCTTTTTATAAAATTAAAAATAAAAATCTACCAAACTAAGAAAGCAATAAAATGACTAGATCCCCGACTCGGGTCGTCCTCGAAAGCGCACTGTGTCCCCGGCAACGGCGCCAAAAACTTGATGTGTGAAATGTGTGATAAATATATATATATTAAGTCCAATTAATTTCAAAACAAGTTTTAAATGGGAAATGCCCACTAAACCACACACTACCGGCAAGTGTACCGGTCGAAAGTAGTAAAGCAAATAAGTCCGAGTATCGAACCGTGGACACAGTAGTAGCAGCTCTCGGTACTAAGCTTTCGTCGAGTCCTAGTCTAATAAATTGAAGTGATGGTGATTTAATTCATTACTAAAAAAAATTAAAATTAAAGTAAATAAAATACGAACAACTCAAACAAAGCAAACGAACAAGTAGAACTGGATGAGATCAAGTAATGAGAAAATGGCTACCTAGGTAAGAATCAAGGTGACTGACTTATAGCTCTCGGAATTGGATAAATGGGTTTTGGCTACCGGGATCTTAAGATACACTAAACTAGACCAACACTGGAACGCGAATCACTCTCCAACATGTCACAATACTGAATCTAGGAAAGTGTGTAAACTTACCGGTCTCAGGTTCAGATCACCTCTCGGTCTCTCCAAACTATGCTAAGGTATCCTAAATCTGAATGTCCTTTCGGCCCCCTCAGAAACAATACATCCGGGATGTGTAAGGGATAGTTATTCTAACAGGTTTCTAACACAGGATGCTAACAAAACAGGCACGCTAGGGGTTACTCACTCTCGTGCAGACCACGGTCCCGAATACCTACCAAGCTAGACACACTGACACCTATTCTCCTCTCGGTCTCAAAGGTGGTAGAATGCTAAATTACCAAATAATTAATTAACTTGTTTCTAGGGTTTACTACGTCTAGCAACCACAAGATTTATCAAAAACACCAAGTCTAAGATAATCACAAAAACCCTAGGTCAAAAGATACGAAATCAATTAAACTAGAATTTAGCGAAACAAGTACTAATATTCAGATATCAAGCACGCATATACAAAAGAAACCTTACTAGAAAACCTTACCTAGGTAGCACTAAATATTTAGCTACTCATAGTCATGGAAATCAATGAAAACATAGGTTTAAAGTAATAATAAACCATAGTATCTACGTAGTTGAAAACACAAAGTAATCAAAAACCAAAACTAGTGTTTTAGATAAAACAAACCCAAGCCTTCTCCTTGAAAATTGCCTCTCAACTCTTGCTTTGATGCTGCTGTGGATCGACTTATTCTTTTTTGCGGCTGCTATCAATTGCCTTCGAAAATCATCTATCTTTTTCCAAAATAAATGTCTCCCCCATTTTAATCACAATGTGCCCTCGTAGGTTTTTTTGTTTTCTTTGACTTTCTTTTTTTCTTGGGCCGTACAAACAAGTCCAAATGGCTTGTTATTATTATTATTATTATTATTATTATTATTATTATTATTATTGATAGTATTATACTCGATGCTCTAGACTCGGGTGTTCTTGACTTGACCAAAGTTTTTCGTCTACGCTCCAACGTCCAAGAACGCCTGATCTCAAGTGTTGGTGTCTCGATTAAAAAATATTTTGTTTTGAGCTCATTTTCTTCAAACACCTATAAAATAATAAAATACGTAAATACATAACAAAAATGACACGAAACGACTAAAAACCTGACCAAATACTATACAAAATACGTAGAAAAAGCGATGTGTTTTGCAACACATCATCCACTTCCTCTTCCTGGTTGACCATCATTTCCGGTTCTTCTTGTTGGTTGAAACACATGTAATGCTTGCTCATCTGACTTCTCATTTGCCTTTGTTCCTTGATCACCAGATCTGTGATTCAACCGTTGCTCTTGAGACTGCAAGACTCCCATCAACTTCTCAGTGCTCAGACTGTTTAGATCAAAGGACACTTCAATAGATGGCACCACAAAATCAAATCTAGGTGTCAGACTCCTTAGAATCTTTTAAACAATCTTTTGATCTGCTATCACCTCTCCATATGACCTCCGCTGCCCTACTATGGCCATTACCCTGGAGAAATATTCTCCCACAACTTCACCTTCCTTCATGTTCAGATTCTCAAACTCTCTTCTTAGCCCCTGCAATTTTACTGCCTACACTTGTGAGTCCCTGATGTGTTGCAAAACACATCTCTTTTCCTATGTATTTTGTATATTATTTGGTCAGGTTTTTGTTCGTTTCATGTTGTTTTTATTATGTGTTGGATCAGTATACTCTTTGTTTAAGTAAGAACTTGCTATCTTTGACACTTAAGTGTTTAGCAAGCTCTTGTATATCAGATTGTAAGCACAGCGGAATGTATAAGTTAAAGCAACACTTTTTATACTTAAGAGGGGTTATTACTCCCTCTTGATGATTGAAACTAATAATGACAAGTATTTATTATGAATCTAAGCAGTAAATGAGAATTAGATACTTAGGCAGATTCACAATAAATACTGAAATGGAATAGAACAGTGAAAGTGTTTGAAGGATTTTTCTATATAAAATCAATGTCTAAAATAGAAGGTTGAAGCCTCCTATTTATAGACGTTTACATACATGTATCTTGCCAATAAAGCAAGTATACAAATATCAGAAACAAGTTGCACAAGTTGCAACATTGAAACAAACAATTACAGCTAAAAGTAATAATAAACAATAAACTACTGATACAAAAGGCGGTGGAAAATATCTGATGCTAAGTGTTGATGAATGACAAACTACTGATGAGTAGTTTGTCATCAGTACTTCTGAAGTGAACTTGTCTGGTTTGGACTTC
The DNA here is from genome assembly GCA_028751855.1 of Ambrosia trifida. Taxonomy (NCBI): domain Eukaryota; kingdom Viridiplantae; phylum Streptophyta; class Magnoliopsida; order Asterales; family Asteraceae; genus Ambrosia; species Ambrosia trifida. The sequence continues at coordinate 61,559,156 of CM054123.1, read as the reverse complement.
AGAACTTCTGATGAAGTTTCTTCTTCAGCACTTCTCATATCTTCTCTTCAGCAGTTTCTTGTCTTCTCTTCAGTACTTCTATACTTAGCCAAAATTGACAGAAGTGAATTAGACTAAGGTTTCCAAAAGTGGTTTCACCAATCCTCTTTGTCCTAACAATCTCCCCTTGGATTGATGAACCCAAAACCTTACTAATTCCTTATGATCTTCTTCTGTCTTGAACAATCTTCCATATTTCTTTATACATGGTGTTCTTTAGCTGGTTTAACTGTCCATCTGATAGAGATCCTTTCTGTGGTTCCAGATGTTGAATTGTGAGCAGGTCTTGTGTTGACAGTTTCTTTAGATCATTGATCTTCTTGTAAGCCCTGCTTGAAAGGTCTCTTCTTGTCAATAATACTGAGTTGTTAGCAGTAAGTGACCATCTGATGATAGGTACCTTTGACTTGTCAAAGTCAGAGGTATAGGGAACCAGACTTGTCCCTTGGGTTGATGATCCTGAGTGTTGGATGCTTTCTACTTCAGTAAGCCTCAGGTGGGAAATCTTCCTTGTTGTTGTTGTTGTTGTTGTTGTTGCATATCAGGCATCTGAATAGTTGGGAGATGGTGTTCAGTCACTACCTTGGTATGCATCTTTTCTTTGATAGTCTTTTGGATTTGGTAGGCAAAGGTGGAAGGATCCCTGAATTGTGTTAACAGAGGTTTCTCCTCAATGTCAAAATCTGAGTGAACTACTGAACTTCCTTCAAGTAGTACCATTTTGAAATTAGTTTTGACATTGTCCTCTGATTTCTTCCTTTGAGTAGCAGGCCTTCTTGTTGAAACACCAGAAGTTCTAACTACTGATCTTGAAGGTTCAGTAGTTTGAAACTTCTCTGGATTTGCAGCCTTGGCAGCCTTATATTTTCGATAAGTATCCACCAGTATTTCTTCTTTCCACCTGGATACTAAGGCTTTTGAACCATAGCCATCTGCTACTAATTCATTTATCATCTGGGCTCTCTTGGCCTTTCCTTCTTTACTTGTGGCCAGTTTGTCTGCAATTAGTTGTGCCCTTCTTGTCAGCTCTTGCATAGAGAGTCCCTTGAGTGTGTAGGCTTTAGTCTTGCTGTTCTTTGTGATGTAAGACACCAGTTGTTGTCTTTTGTCTTCTTCAGCAACATGATCAATTTCAGCCTGTCTTTCCAGTTCAGCTTGATAAGCCTGGAGCTTCTCTTCAAACTCTAAGTCATCCCTTTGTTCCAGATTTTTCCAAATCTGGTCTTCCTTGGCTTTTTGTTGAACTGTCTTTAACCTCTGCTCAAGAAGTTCAGTAGATTGAGAGATTGGAGCAGGGGTTAGGACAGTCATGGTAGTGGTTGTTGTAGGCCTTGGAGGAGCAGAAGTTGGTTTGATTTGTTCAGTGGATCTGGAAGGTTTAGTTTGTTAAGATTTGGAAGTGTTAACCTCTGCTGGGTTGACAACTGCTGATGGTTTGTCAACTACTGAAGGATTGTCTTCAGTATCTTCTGAGTCATCAGGACTTTGACCATCAGAGGTTTCTTTATTATGCCTTAGGGATTCTTCAGAGGTTTGGGTCTCATCTTCCTTTTCTGTGGCTTCAATATCTTCCACCGAGACACCAAACTGTTTGGCCATTGCTTCTTTTCTGGCCTGGTTTTTCTGATCTCTCTCTAGGATAGCAAGTCTTGCCTTTCTTCTGGCTTCAACTGTATCCATTGGTTCCTTCATCTTCTCCCTCTTTTTGGATTCATCAATAGTCTTCAGAGGTTTGATCTGATCTGTCAGATTGGCAATTTGTTTGCTGTTGAAGTCAATCTTGGTCTGCAGATCATTCATTTTCGTCTGAATCACCCCAAATTGGTTTTTGATGGACAGCTCCAAGTTAGCTGTATAGGTTTGGAGGTGATTCTTGATGAGGGCATTCATCATATGATAAAGGTCACCACTTGGGCTGCATAGTTGGTTCATGTCTATGCTTGAAGGCCCAGGGAATTGGGTAGGCATTTGATGTGAAGGGTGTGTTTTTAGGAGATCCTCATGTTGTACAGAGGATGCCACTCTAGGGGTTTTAGGGATTGAGTGGACTTTAACCTGTTCAGGGGTGACTAGCTTCTTGAGCTTGGATACCCCTGAAGCAGGACCTTCATAAAGTGTCGTCAATTCAGTAGTTTTGGTTGTTGAATCATCATCCAAATTAATGGAATCATCTGAATCCCTGATGTTGTCCTCAATGAGGATTGTCTCAGTTAAATCATGAGCTGAGCCCAACTCAGTTCTCTCATGAACCTCTTGTTCTTGGTTCTGAGGATTTCCTACTTCAGGCATTAAGCCTTCATCAGTAGTTGCCACATCTGAGGTCTTAGCTGTTTTACTTCTATCCTCAGATCCACCACTGGGTGGTAACTGAGTAGTAGCAGCCTCAGATGCCCCAAGAGTCTCTAAGATTGGGCTTAAAGACTCTGGTCCACCCTCATCTCTTGGGTTAGGGCTAGTGATGTCCACATCCATGTCTGATTCTGTGGTTATGTCCCCTGTTTGTTGTGGTTGTAGGGGACTGACATTATCAGGTGGGACTATATCTTTTAGCCCAGAGAGAAGTTTGGCAATCTCTATTGCCTCTGGTTCAGAAATTTGAGGGGTTGGTTCAGAAGTTTAGGCAATAGGTGAAATAGGTTGGTCAGCAGTTTCAAAAGAAGTGTGAGTTACAACAGTTTTTCTAAGTCTTTTTCTTTTGAATAAGATTGTTATGGGTGCTCTTGGTGGGGTTTGAGATGGATGAGACTGAGAGGGTGTTTCAGTCTCACCTATTTGAAGAGCAGATTGCTCATGAGCATGTTCAGGCATCTCAACCTCCTGAACAGCTTTTCTTTTGGGTTGGTGGGTTTTTGTCTTTGTTGGCTTGGGCTTTTTGGCTTTTGATGGTGTGAGTTTGGAAGATGTGGGTTTCAGGGGGACTTGTTGTTGTTCTCCCTGATCATCTTCTGGCCAGGTAGCCGGTTTGTTATGCCTAGAGTATGCTTGTGAGGTTAATGGATTTAAAGTTGAAACTTTTCCCACAAGCACCTCATTACCCAGTTCCCCTATTATGCATTGCATAATGAACCTTGGGTATAACAAAAACTTTTTCTTGGTATTATTATGATGTAACACCAACTCATTGAAAAATAATTTTGATGCCCTGAATTTGGTTTCATTCACTATGGAATGAAATATTGGTTGAAAAGTAGAGGGCATCTGGTCATAAGACCCTGTCTTTGGACTCAAACACATAATAATATAATGAAACAAAAGCTTGTATTTTGGTTCAAAATATTTTTTGAAGATAGTAGCATGGGAGAGAGTACCTTGATAACCACACTCTGTCATGGTTAAGTGAATGTCAGAGTTAACAACATGATCAGGGGCAGCTACATCATTCAGGCCCAGTCTTGTTGCCAGTGTGGCCGGTGTGATGGTTAGTGGTTTCCCTTTTATTCTTGAGTTGAGGGAGATAATTTCACCATCAGCCGTCACCGTCTCAGCATTAGCCCAGAACTCATTTAGAGTTTCAGTATGAATTGGTGGGTCGATTGTGAGAGTAGTAAAATATTGGGATTTTACGACAAGATCAATGATCTCATCGTATTGGGACCAGCCTTCTTGTTTTTCAAGAAAGGCCCTTTGATTGTGTCCCTGTTTTAGAACGAGAGCCATGTGGTTTGGGTTTTTGTTGATCGAACAGTTGATTTGCAGGTTTAGGTTTTTAGGAGAGTTTTTGAGAGAGAAGGAGGGAATTTTTGATTTTGAGTTTGAAAGGATAAGTGTTGAAAAAAGATATTTATCAGAAGTTTTTAACCGCTTGGATCTTCTTTATTAGAAGTTTTTAAACCGCCTAAGTTAAAAATCTCTTTATCAGAAGTTTTAAACCGACTAGGTCAAAACTTCTGATGATGGGAAAAGTCAGATTTGCCCTTTTTGACTAAACTGCTGATGAAGGATTATCTTCATCAGTAGTTCCCATTTCCTCTTCAGTAGTTTTAACAGCTGATGAGAAATGTTTTATAAATACTTTTATTCATAACTTCTGAAGGTTATTTTATCAGAAGTTATTCACTTTTCAGAAATAATCCCCATACTGATGTTTTGTTTATCAGTAGTTTCTCTCTTTTCAGAAGTTTTGTTTCAGACTTCTTGTCTTTTTGTAAGTGGAAAATGAAAAATATGTGCAAAACAAAAAATAAACACTTACAAATTTAGCATCCCAAGCATGGATACTAACTTCTGAAATGTTGATGTGTCAAGGGGTTTTGTGAAGATGTCAGCTATTTGATTAGCTGTTGCTACATGCTTCACCTCAATCTTGCCTTTTTCATAGCAATCTCTTATGAAATGGTACCTGATCTCAATATGTTTAGTTTTTGAGAACTGTACCGGATTTTGAATGATGCTAATGGCAGATTTGCTGTCTACAAACAAAGGTGTCTTGGTCTCTTTGATTCCATAATCAAGAAGTTGATATTGGAGCCATTGTATCTGTGATGTACAACTTGCAGCTGCAATGTATTCAGCTTCAGCAGTTGAAGTTGCAACAGATGTTTGCTTCTTTGATTGCCATGACACTAGACAGTTACCCAAGAATTGACAACCACCAGATGTTGACTTTCTTGTCATCTTACACCCTGCATAGTCACTATCTGAAAAAGCTGATAACTTGGTATTGCTTGAAGCAGGATACCAAATTCCAAGTGTTGGAGTTCCTTTCAGATATCTGAAAATTCTTTTGACTGCTATAAGGTGTGATTCCCTTGGTGCTGATTGATATCTAGCACAGACACAAGTTGAAAACATAATATCTGGTCTAGAAGCAGTTAGATATAAAAGGGAACCTATCATGCATCTGTACATGGTTTGATCAACCTGTTTTCCTTGATCATCAGGTTCAACTTGTGTGATTGGTGTCATGGGAGTGGAACATGATTTACAGTCTTGTAAAGAAAATTTGTTTAATAATTCTTTAACTTATTTTGATTGATGTATAAAAGTTCCATTTGTTTGTTGCTTGATCTGCAGTCCTAGAAAGTACTGCAGTTCTCCCATGGTACTCATCTCAAATTTTGATTGCATGAGTTTCTTAAAATCATCACACAGTTTTGTGTTTGTTGAACCAAAAATGATATCATCAACATAAATTTGAACAAGTAGGACATGATTTCCAACATGTTTAATGAAAAGAGTTTTATCAATGGCACCTCTTGTAAAGTTATTTTTGAGTAAAAAGGTGGAGAGTGTATCATACCAGGCTCTTGGAGCCTGTTTGAGCCCATAAAGAGCTTTGTCCAGTCTGTACACCCACTCAGGATGAGAAGGATCCTCAAACCCAGGTGGCTGATAGACATACACCTCCTCTTTTATCTTTCCATACAAAAATGCACTCTTTACATCCATTTGATAAACTTTAATTTTGTTGGAAATGGCATAGGCCAGAAATAACCTGATGGCCTCAAGCCTTGCAACTGGAGCAAAGGTTTCATCATAGTCAATTCCCTCTTCTTGAGAGTACCCTTGAACTACCAGTCGTGCCTTGTTCTTGATTATCATGCCAGCTTCATCTTGTTTGTTCCTGAAAACCCATCTTGTGCCAATTGGTTGCTTGTTTGGAGGTAAGGGACAGATTTCCCAGACCTGTTGCTTGTTGAACTAAAGCAGTTCATCTTGCATAGCTTGCACCCAATTATTGTCTTTGAGGGCTTCCTGGTACTTCTTTGGTTCCAACTGTGAGATAAAGGCTGAAAATAGGCAAAAGTTGGAGAGCTGGTTTCTGGTAAGAACACCTGAAGCTATATCACCCATGATTTGATCAAGTGGATGATCTCTGTGTTCAATCAGTTGTTGTAAACCACTGACAGGTGTAGGTGGCTCATGTTCTTCAAACAAACTACTGAGGTCTATAATATCTGGTTCAGATGTTCCTTGATCTTCAGTAGTTGGATCTACTGAACCAGAAGTTTGAGTTTATTCCTCAGTACTTGTTTGATCAGAAGTTTGTGGAACTTCTGATGATTTTGAAGTTGACTTGATAACTGTTTGAGGAGTCCATGGTGTGGGATCCTCATCATCAAACCTTTTGTCACCATAATAAGTAGGTTTTGATGAAGTAACAGCCTTCTCAGGTCCAAAATGGAAGTTGTCAAGGTCAAAAGGTTCAGCAGGATGTGCTGGAATAAGAGTGTGTTTTGACTCATTGAACTTGACATTCAATGTTTCTTCTACTATCCTGGTGTGAGAATTAAAAACCTTGTAGGCTTTTCTAGTTGAAGAGTAACCAAGAAAGTAACCTGAGTCAACTTTGGCAGCAAACTTTGAAATAGAATCCTTGATGTTCAAGATGAAACATTGACACCCAAAAGCCCTGAAAAAGGAGATAAGGGGCTTCATGCCATGAAGAACTTCATAGGCAGTCTTGGAATGTCTCTTGACCACAAGAACTCTATTCTGAACATAACATGATGTGTTAACTGCTTCTGCCCAAAAGTACAAGGGTAGCCCAGAATCAGCTAACATTGTTCTTGCTCCCTCTATTAAGGTTCTGTTCTTCCTTTCTACTACACCATTTTGTTCAGGAGTTCTGGGAACACTGTATTGTCTAATAATCCCTTTAGACAAACAGAATTCATCTAGAGTTTTGTTCCTGAACTCTGTCCCATTATCACTTCTAATGGTTTTGACAGGTAGAGAATATTGTTTCTCCACTTGTAGAATGAAGAACTTGATGATTTCAGCAGCCTCATCCTTGGAGAATAAGAAGAACACCCATGTGAATCTTGAGTAGTCATCAATGATGACTAAGCAGTACTTCTTCTTACCAAGGCTCATAATCTTGACAGGTCCAAATAAGTCCATATGGAGTAGTTGAAGACATGCAGTTGTTTTTGATTCTTCAATAGACTTATAGGAGGACTTATGCTGTTTTCCCTTTAAACGGGATACACAGTGTTCTTGACACTGGTATACTTTCAAAGGTAGACCTCTGACCAAGCCCATTTTTGTGACTTTATTTATGGTTTTAAAGTTCACATGGCCAAGTCTCCTGTGCCAGAGATCAGTTTCTGAAGTTGATGCCCTTGAGAAGAAACAGGCAGTGTTGTTCAATACCTTGTCTTTCTCAATGTCCACTGCATAGACATTGCCACATCTTTTGGCAATCAACAAAGTATGATCTTCAATGATCTTCTCTATCAACTTCTGGCCTTCTGGTGAGATGATCTTGCATGCTGTCTTTGTGAAAAAGGAAGAATATCCTTTATCACACATTTGTGACACACTTAGCAAGTTGTATTCAAGGTTTTCAACCAGATTGACCTTGTCAAACTGTATTTTTCCAGAGGAGACATTGCCATGTCCTAGCACATATCCCTTAGCATTGTTCCCAAAGGATACAGATCCTTCTCTTTGGCTGATAAAATTGTTTATCAGGTATCTGCATCCAGTCATGTGCATAGAGCCTCCACTATCAACGTACCATATGCTGTTTAAGCCCCTAGAAACTCTCTGCACACAATAGCAAACTAGTTAGATTTAGGAACCCAAGCCTGTTTGGCTTTGGGTTTGCTCTTGAGAACAGTTACAGTTTGTTCTTGACCAGGTTGAGAAATCCATGTCTTTTTGGCAATGGATTTTTCATTAAGAGCCATGGTGGTATCCTTTTCAGGACCACCATCAACCTTGGTCATCAGTAGTTGTACCAAGTTCATTAGATTTTGAATCTCAGCAGTTTGTGAAACTGCTGATGATTCAGGTCTAACTACTGACAAAGAATTTTGAGAAAAAGATTTTAGTTGAGATTTTATCTTTTTCTGAGAAAAGGTGTTTTCAGGTTGTTGTTTCTTGGGATTAAATATTCTTTCATAATCATTTCTGATTTGATTTCCCACAACCTGTTGTTTAATTTTTTGATTGAACTGAATTCCTTTTCGGTATCTACAAAACTCAGTTTTGTGGTTGAACAGACCACAAATTTCACACTCTTTTGCCTTTTGTTTTTGATCTAAAGGCAAATTTCTGACATTAGTGTAAAGATTTTGCTCATCAGTAGTTTTCAGGGTCTCAACTCCTGATGTAGATGAAACTACTGATGGCTTGTTGTCAGATTTTGTTAATACTTCTGAAGTACTTTCTTTGAAAATACCAGGATTTCTGTTTAGAAAGTTTTCATGGAAAGATGTGCAGTCTTTCCCTTCAGAAGTTTCATTTGAAACAATTTTTCTCCCATCTTCAGTAGTTTTGGGAGAGAAATCTGTTGGTGTTTCAACATGATGGTACCCTATGCCAAACTTAACATTTGAAGCACTCTGTTTGTTTAGCAATAGCTGGTACCCTTTACAAGAATCCACCCATTTTTCATAACTGACCTTGGTGTCAGCAAGCTCTTTTCTGACATTCCCAAGATCTTCTATCATCATTTTAATTTGTGCTTGGGTTTCAATAGCTGAGTTAGTTAATTTAGAGACTTCTTTTGTTTTAGCAGTAAGTTTTCTCTCTAAATCACATTTCATCTGAGTGTATTTTCTTTCTAAATCATTGGCTTTTCCTTGTAAGTGCACATTTGTCTCTCTTATGAGAGCAAAAGTTTCTTTGCGAGAATTTGAGCAAAGTTTTGTCAAAGACTCTTTTGATACCTGTGACAATGCAGATTTTGAAGTGCAGCCTTCAAATGCCATTAAGGCAAAGTTCTTTCTGCCATTGTCTGGTTCTCCCCAGTTGATGTCAAACAACTTGTTGTCTGCATCAGGATTGCACTCTGTGGTGTCAAAAGGAAGACTGCTCCAGTCAACATACCCTGAGGTGAAAAGACTTTGTTGAGAGGGTTGTTGAGGCTGAGGAGGTTGTTGAGCAGCTGGAAAGGGAGGGATTGATTGTTGGCTCTGCATCTGTTGAGCAGGCATTTGAACATATTGTACTTGTGGCATGTATTGCTGTTGAGGAGCTTGTGCCTGTACAAAATGAGCACTCCCTTGAGTTCCATTATTCCTATTATAATTGGGGTTAAAGTTATTTCCAGATTGTGATTGGTTAAAGCTAGAGTTTCTACACTCTCTAGCAAAGTGTCCCAACTTCTGACACTTGTGACATCTCAGTTTAGATTTGTCAAAACCAATTTTTGTATTACTGGTCAATCCTGGAAATTTCCTTCCTGACCTTTTATAAAACTTGTTAGTTTTAATGCTTAGCATGGCCAGTTGGTGTAAAATGTCCATTTCTTCTAAGTCATCACTGCTAAAGTTTTTCAAATCATCCATGATAAAACATAGATTATCAGCAGTTTGACTTTGGTCATCATTGTCATAACCTGGGAAAGATCTTTCTGATAAAATCCCAGTTTTTATGTCAATGTTGTCATAAGATCCATAGGAACAAGTTGGTGAGTCTTGTCCCAAAAGTGTTGTACTACCTGGTAGGTAGTCATCAGCAGTTTTACCAGATGATTGTAATTTTTTCTTTTGATCAATTTCTCTCTCAAAAGTAAGTAATCTCCCATGAAGTTTTGTAAGAGTGAGGGAGCTAAAATCTGGTGAAGATCTTAAGACTATTGAGTATGTTTCCCATTTGTCAGGTAAAGACCTTAAAAATCTATGAAGCATAGATACAGTTGTATAGGTCTGACCATTTAGTTTTAGCTCAGATATTAATGAGGAAAATCTTTCAAATTGCTGAGTTAAAGTTTCTCCATTAATGTGAGCAAAAGTTTCATACTGTTGAGCCAAGATTTCTCTGGTGTTGGCAATCACCTCTTCAGTTCCTCCAAACTGTTCTTTAAGACAATCCCAGAGTTCTTTGGCACTTTCACAATGTAAAAGGCCAGAGTATATCTCATTTGGGAGAGCCATTGCCAACATAGAGAAAGCTTTTGCATCAAGCTCAAGCTTTAGGAAATCATCATCAGTATAGTCTTTGGTTGTTTTGGAATCTCTTCCTTAGTTTCAAGATTTATGTTTACTGGTTTATGAGGACCATATATCACAGATCTCCAACAACCTGTGTTGGTCTGTGACAAGGTATGTGCCATTCGCTTTTGCCATATGTTATATTCATTTCTTACAAGCATGGCAGGTTTAGTGGCAGAACCAGTATTATGAGGATCCATTTTTAAAGAGTATTGATTTGTCAAATATCTCTTAAAGTGATGGATGTTGATAAAAAGTGAACTTTTGATCTTTTATTGAGTATCAATAAGAGCTTTATGTCTGATTCTCAATTTGTTAGATTGATATGTGATCAGATAAACCAATGCTCTGATACCAATTGTTGGATCAGTATACTCTTTGTTTAAGTAAGAACTTGCTATCTTTGACACTTAAGTGTTTAGCAATCTCTTGTATATCAGATTGTAAGCACAGCGGAATGTATAAGTTAAAGCAACACTTTTTATACTTAAGAGGAGTTATTACTCCCTCTTGATGATTGAAACTAATAATGACAAGTATTTATTATGAATCTAAGCAGTAAATGAGAATTAGATACTTAGGCAGATTCACAATAAATACTGAAATGGAATAGAACAGTGAAAGTGTTTGAAGGATTTTTCTATATAAAATCAATGTCTAAAATAGAAGGTTGAAGCCTCCTATTTATAGACGTTTACATACATGTATCTTGCCAATAAAGCAAGTATACAAATATCAGAAACAAGTTGCACAAGTTGCAACATTGAAACAAACAATTACAACTAAAAGTAATAATAAACAATAAACTACTGATACAAAAGGCGGTGGAAAATATCTGATGCTAAGTGCTGATGAATGACAAACTACTGATGAGTAGTTTGTCTTCAGTACTTCTGAAGTGAACTTGTCTGGATTGGACTTCAGAACTTCTGATGAAGTTTCTTCTTCAGCACTTCTCATATCTTCTCTTCAGCAGTTTCTTGTCTTCTCTTCAGTACTTCTATACTTAGCCAAAATTGACAAAAGTGAATTAGACTAAGGTTTCCAAAAGTGGTTTCACCAATCCTCTTTGTCCTAACATTATGTATTTATTAATTTCATTATTTTATAGGTGTTCGTGATAAAGGAGCTTAAAACAGTGAAAAACAATCAAGACGTGAGCATCTGGTGTTTATGGAAGTTGGAGCGTAGACGGAACTTTGGTCGTGGCGTGAACACCTTTAGAGCGATCTTAGAGTTTAACTAATAATAATAAAAATAAAATAAAAAGAAAAAAAAACAATGAGAAAGGCCTCACGGCCCAAGAAAAAAAGTCAACAGAAAATTCTAAAAGCCTTTAATATACTTGGAGGTCACGATACATGGGGAGGAGGTATTTTTTTTGGAGGCATATTATAAACTGTGGAAGATTATCACCGAGAAGAATATACAGCCGCAAATAGAACATATCATAACAGCGAAGATTTTTCTCAAAAGGAGAAGTCATATTATTTTGAGGAGGAGGCGCATTATCACAGAAATACATCTGAAGGTGCCGCCAAAGAAAAGGACAAGAGCAGCCTTTTTGAGAAGAGGTAGTGAAAGGCAGGAAGGCACGGGTTTAAGATTGAACTTACGGGTTTGACTATAATAAGTTTTAGTTTTTATATTTATTGACTTTGTGTTTATGAATATTATTACTATAACTTTTATTTTTCTTGAACCTATGTTTTTATTGTTTTCTCTAATTATGTTTGGCTAAAACATTAGTGGCCACCTAGGTTGAAGATGATGACTATTTGATTTTGGTTTATGTTTCGGATTTGGATTTTATAGTTGGATTTATGTTTTAGTAAGAAACTTGTTTATGATTATATGATGTGTGTGCGTACTTTTTACTAATTTATGACCTTTTGATGTTCCACGAGTGTCTTAGTGAATGTCTTTCATGTTTGGACACTTGTTAGGATTACTTGCTTTGTGCTTGTAGTTTACTTTATGGTTTTAGGCCTAAATTCTATAGGAATATTAATTGGGAGTTTAGAGGTAATTAGTATTCTTCCTACTCTTGAGACCGAGAGGTGATAGGTAGTCAGGTTTGTCGTTGGTGCTAGAGGTTTAGGCTAGAAACGCTGAGAGATCAGGTTTCCCTAAGTTCTCTAGTATTATTTGCTTATCTGTGTCATAGATTGACTTTACAGGTTACTCCTTGCACTTTAGGGTGTATTGTGATCGGAGAGTGAGAAATCTAAACCAGTCTAGCGAGTACTTTAGCATAGTTAGTGAGACCGAGAGGTGATCTAACCAATCAGTGATATTAGTAGCCTTTAGGATTCCTTTTCGGTCAGTCTTGGTAAATGATCTGGGAGCCACTAGGATACTAGGGGTGAATATTATAAGATCCTGATTGCCAACATAGCTTCCAAAGCCGGGGCAGTTCCAATTTCATTAGTAGGATGCGATACCTAGGTGGTTGCCTTTCCCATCTCTGATTTCCCTCCTTAGTGATCCTCTGCTATCTGTTAATTTAAGTCTTTTAGTTTATTTGCTTTAGTAATTAGTTAATTAATAAAAATCACAAAAAATCCAATTTTCTAGGCTAGGAGTCGACAGAGGTTTAGTACCGAGAGTCGCCATATTGTGTCCACGGTTCGATACTCGGACTTACTTGCTCTGCTACACTACGATCGGTACACTTGCCGTTAGTGTGTGGTTTTGTAGGTTTTTCCATTTTTAAAACTTGACCGATTTATTTATTACACATTTCACACATCAGTCCCCTTGGAACTCCATCTTCAGAATGTCCCAGGCTTCTTATGCAATATCAGCAGAAGCAATTCGAGAGAACAACAGGTCATGGACACCCTACTGTATTATTGACATTGGACGAGCGTCATTCTTCTTCTCCTGTCTTGTTCTTTCCAGATCATCACCATGATCTGTCACTCCTAGATCAACAATCTCCCATAACTCTCTGGATCTTAGGATGGTTCTCAAACGTACACTCCAATGTTCATAACCTTCACTTTTGAACACAGGAATGGGGTTGACAGGGTTGTGAGTGGGGTTGGATGAATCAGACATGTTAGCTGAGCTCTGATACCACGTGTAGGAAAGAACTCAATATCAAACGAATAAGGAAAGTGAAACAAAGGAAATAGTCGGCACAGGTTAGTCTCTATTATTGATAAACTGAATTGAAAGGTACATAAACATCATGAATTACAATGACTTAAATAGATAGAGATCACATCCTGAAATAGTGGATCCCGAAACAGACTCAACAACTTGGACTTGGCTAAACTGCCTTTATTTGAATTTGAACTCCATGCAACGTAAACATAAGACTTGAGACCATGTGCCATGCATGCTTAGAATATTAGGATTATATTTTAACACTTTTAGTCATTGATCCCGTATTGCTTCCTTAAATACTGAACAAAGTCATAGACTTTTGGCATGTCAGGCAGAGTCTTGGACACACTCTCTTTGTTCTGAATGCACCGTTTAGCCCATGCTAACAATTTCGGAAACTCGTGCTCGAAGTTGAAGTTCCCATAGGTTGCATAGACTTGAAACCATGAATAAAATGGGATCAAAGATACATCAACGTACCCAAAATTTTCACCTGCAAAGTAAGGCTTGTCCCCAAGCTCAGCTTCAAGCAATTTATAGCATTCTATGAACTCAGTCCTTGATGCTTCATGTTCTTCCCCTTTTGTTGTGTACAGATTTCTCCCAATTTGGTATAGCTGCATTTTTATACCCAGAATTAAAATTTCAATCGCTTAGAAAATAGGACCGTAAACTAGCCAAGTCGTTTATGTTAACGAGTTGAAATGTTAAGATCGAACCAGATCGTGACTCGTCAAGGTAGCTTATTTTTGTAAAAGAAAAAAAATTATATTTTGACACATAGGGGAGGGTTATCTTGAGAACGCTAAATATCGTGAGAACCGTGAGAACAAGTAAAAAAATTAATCAAAATCAATTTTTTTTAATACAAACCTCATTATAATCAAAATACAACATTAATAAATGAATTTTTTTCCAAATAATTCATCTTTTCTTCCAAAAACAGTTTCAAATTAACGTTTTACACATGTGTAAATGAAACAGTTTACACATGTATAAACAGCAAATTTACACATGTGTAAAAACAATTTATTTCCGTATATGTTTGAATTTTTACGCGTAAATTGTGTTTTTCAGATTATATTTTAGTAATAAAGAAAAGTGTAAAAAGAAATTTTAAATTTGAATGGTTTTAGATAGTGTTTTCGCGGTTCGTACAAAATATAGGTATTCTCAAATTAACTTTCCCCTTGACACATATATGTATATAAAAACTAAAAATAATATTTGTTTTACAAGCCAAGCTGCCGTTTATTTTAATGAGTTGAAACATTGAGAGCTCGAGTTAGCTTGTGACTCATCAAGCTAGCTCATATATGTAAAAAAAAATATAGTTTTATATATTTACATATGTGTGTATATATATATATATAAACCAAAAACAATATTTGTAAGATACACATAGTATATTAGTATAGTAAAGAATCTATAAATAAAACTTACAATTTATAAATATTAGAATTAATTTGCATTAAGCTTTAAGATTATCTATATCTATACCATATTATAAAGCACTAGTTTTTATCTCGGGAGCGTCCCGGGTTGAAATATCTAATATGACATAATAAAATATCTAATATGACAACATAATTAATGACTTGCAAATATATGATTAATGATTATTATTATTATTATTTATTATAAACAAATCTCTGCTATAAGTTATCATATTCTAATATAAAAAAAACGAATCTCTGCGCCGGGGTATAAATCTAGTGCCATTACAAAATATTATATAATGTCAAATGAATTGGGAAGTTTGTAATCAATCATTCTTAAAAGAACTAACATGAAATAAGGAAAAATAGTTATTTATTGAAATATTGAACGCATTAGTTTAAGGGTTATGTGATGCGTTAAAAAAATTCATGGGTATATGATCGGGTATATAGTTCGGGTATTTGGGTATGTGGTTTCGGGTAATTGGGTCGGATATCACCTAATCCCACGCCCGACCCAAACTCACAATTTTTTTAAACTAATCCCAAACCTGACACAATACCTGTCGGGTTACAAAAAATAGTCGTTTTTTTTCTCCATTTTTTATATAGCACTATGGTACTCGTTGGAAAGATAATAAAACACTCGTTAATTTGGTGTAATTTTTTTCATTAAAAAATCTCGTATATAAAAGATATTAACGTTTAAAAGTTATGGGAGGAAAAATAAGAAAGGAAATAATAAAGGTTTAATATTTACATTTATTAGGTTAGGTATTTAATAGATTAGGTTAAACCATATTTATTTCATATTTATTCCTTTTTTTTAATTGGTCTAGAGTTGCCACATTACATCATATGTGACATCTCTTAAAGGAGATATTGCATACTATTATGACATGTAGGATTATTAGCTTTGCAATATATATATATTTATAGGGTCAAGATCCTGTACAAAGTGTTTTTTTTTTGTGAGAAGTGTGAGAAGTTGTTTTGGCCATTGGATCATCTTAATCTATGGTGTAGATTAAGTGAATGGCATTTTAGTAATTAGTGTTATAATATTAATAATAAATTACATGGCTGAGGGGTATTAAAGTAATTACACACCCACATTTAATTGATAGCTCTTAAAATATGGAAACAACCATTTACTCTCATTCATTTCTCTCTCTCTCTCCATCCTCGCCAAAAATCAACCAGCATCCAAAAGATGCCATTTTGATAAACAAGAACCTGCAACAAAATGACAAATGAAGATAGATCTCCATGTGGGTGGCAGCGCACAAAAAGACTCCAATTCCAAATATTGGGATTTCAGTTCTGTTTGACTTTATATAGTATCAAAAGGTTATATTTTTTTTTTCTAATGCCTTCACTAATGTAAAAAGGAGATATTTTCTTTCAAGATTAATTAAAAAATTTGTTTGAAGATGAAACAGAGTGATAACGTATATTCTCTTGATGTAAATTTTTTTGAATGTGTTACTGATTGTGTATGATGAAGATAAAACACACTGGATTATGGAGAAGATGATGATAAAACACATAGGACTGTTAAAACACAAAAGTTTAGAATATGGTGATAAAACACACGGGTATGAACGTAAAACACCTTTGTTTATTGTTGTGTTTTATGTTTAAAGGATTTTTGTGTGGTTTATTGTTTTTTGAATTTAAAACACCTTTTAAATGTATGTATAGTTGTGTTTTAAAGTACATTCTAGTGTGTTTTTTAAATGTGTTACTGATTGTGTGTGATGAAGATAAAACACACTGGATTATGGAGAAGATGATGATAAAACACAGGACTGTTAAAACACAAAATTGAGAATATGATGATAAAACACACGGGTATGAACGTAAAACACCATACCTTGTATAAAAATAACTAAAAATCTACCTTAAACATAAAACACCACATGTTGAATGATTGATGTAAATGACTATGAATTTCAATTCGTGAATGCTGATTCTTTATAAAAGCATTCAGTAAAAATGGTTTTAATCACAACAAAAATCCCTATTATTACTCATAATTAATAAGGTAATTAATTAGACAATTATTAACTAAAAATAAGATTATGAATACAAATTACAAGGATGCCCTTTTAATTAAAATAATTGGTTGCCACGTGTCACTTTTAGATAGGTTCTCACACTTCTCACATAAAATGGGTTTTGTACAAGAACCTAAACCTATATTTATATATATATATATATATATGAGGGAAGGATTTCAACCAAATTTAAGTAATTACAATATATAATGCATATGGTACAATAACTTAATGAAGGTAGTAAAGAGGTCAAGTTGTCGTTTTACATTAACAATTAAGTTGATTATGAAATAATAAAGTTATTAGTGACTATCCATGTTTTTAACTCCTTTATAAATTATTAATGACTATCCATGTTTGTAACTCATTTATAAGTTATTAGTGACTAACTAAGAATTTATTTAAACAAGCCTAATGACACAGTCAACTATCCAAGCTTACCTAGCTCGGGCTCGACTCATTAACCGAGAGCGAGCTGCATATATACCAGCAACTAGCAATCTAAACATTCCTATTTTAGACCTTACAAAGGCTCTTAACAGTTACCTTCTTATCAATAAAATCGGCCCAAAACCTGGCATGAGCTTTGGCATAAGGATCAGAGGGTAACAAAGGAGCTTTATGGTTCCAAACTTCATCGATGTATTGAACGATGATGCTGGATTCACAGATGGGTTTGCCGTTGTGGATGAGAACCGGGATTTTCTTGTGAACCGGGTTCATGTCCAGAAGGAGCTGGCTTTTGTTTTTTTTTTTTTTTTTTTTGTTTTTTTTTTTTTATTTAATATTTTTTCATTCCAAAACAAAGAAAATTACATTAAGATAGCGGGCAGGCGGGCAACAAGCTGCGCCGCCACCCCTTTCTGGATAGCAAATCCTAATCTACTAAAAACATAACCATGTCCACCCGGAGCCGAGGCACTACTGTGAATAACCCGCTGGACCCTGGTCAGGAAACGGGTAGCCTCCGGTGCCAATGAGCCAAAGGTATCAAAAGCCAAAGGTATAAAAACGTGTTGGTTCTCCTCGCAGGCTTTAGCATGTTTTTCTACCTTCTTTGCCTCTGCTTTCCGGACCGCTTGCCCTGCAACAAAGCCACTATCCCTCAACCCAACTAGGGGAGATACACCCGTCAGGTCAACACAAGCATGCTTCCCCCCGGCCCACCCAAAGACAAGGAGATCTGCTGGTCGTAGGGTGGATCTCCCTTCTGCTGGATCCGAGAGGAAGTTTACAGGGGCCTCCTTCTTGGCTGAGATCCCAGCCCGTCTTAAAATGTCCCACAGAATGTCTCGAACCCAATCATGCCGATATTTAAAACCGGGCAACTCCTTACAATGAACCGCGTGTTCCCCGTATTCATCCAGGCAGGCCTTACGGCACATCGGACAGATGTCATCCTCCTGGTACATTGGGATCATCAGACGATATTTAAGAATGGCACTGTATTCAATAGCGGACATGCTTTGGCCTAAACCTTCGATCGGGATAACAGTTAGGAAATCTTGGGCGTGGGGGGTTTGCAGGCATTCAATAACTGCCCTCTGACGGGGGGACAGACCAAAAACTTCACCCAGGTTCTGAGCGATTTTGCCATAAAGGGCATTCGCCAAAGGTTCTGAGCGATTTTGTTATTCAAAAAATCTTCTTCCGTGAACTCGTACGGAATACCCTTTTCGGCTAGAGCTATCCTGACCCTCATGCAGAACATGCTAGCCCAGAAGTCCAGTAGAACCAGTTGTTGTTGTTCAGCCATTGTTGTTTGGGTTGGTGGTTAGTGACTGAATGATGGGGTGAGTGTGTGGGTATGGGATATAAAGATAAGGTAAAAAATGCATGGGTGAAAGAGTGTTGGGACCATTAGTTGATAAAACTGTAAGAAATAAATGGTCTAGGAAGGATAGCTAGGGGATGTATCTACCTGTGTTTTGCGTGTATACTTTTCTTTGTAAATTCTTTTTCAAGAAGTAAGATATAATATTATAATTACTTGGATAGCTGGACAACTACATTATCTTCCAGAAAAAATTCCTGAACCTGAATTGAAGAAATTGATCCGAACCGGTACAAGAACCGACCCCAAGAGTTGGTAAAACAAGAACCGACCCGGCTCCATTTACGACCCAACGGTCCTGCATCGATTCCACATCCCGACTACCCGCACCGACCCGAACTGGTTTGAAAAAAAAACGGTTTGAACCCGTAGTAAAAATTACCGGATTATATTATTAAAAAAAATGCAATTTTGTATAAACAAAACTCATATATAACAAAATTATACAAAATGAATTCTAAACATGCAAATATATATATACCTAACTCCTTAATAAATTGCAAAAACCAGTAAAACGTTGAATTTTGTGAAAAAAAAAAAACATTATTTGCCATTCTTTTTTTAGAAAAAAAGTGCGTGCAAGAGTTGGTTACGACCGAATCGAAACCAACCTTTCAAACCAGCCAAACCGAAACAAAACTGGATTGGTTTCAACCCGAAACGGGTTCAGGAAGGAACCGGTTCAGGTTTAAAAAAAAACATTTTCTTCACCCCTACAAATATTAACACACGCTATAATAACATCAAGAAGCGTCCATTTAATTAATGATATCAAACATACAATTAAAATGACAATAGTTGATAAACAGGTTCGAACTAAACATACATTAAGTAGGTAACCTCTAAGAGCATTCACACGGTGTAATTATTTAAAATATTAACTAATAGATAGTAAACGAGCCGAGCTCGAGCTCGAGCTCTCATAAGTCTTTTGAGCTTGAGCCTGATCGAGCTCGGGCTTAGCTCGGCTCGTTTGCACCCCAAATCCATAATTGAATAATTTAAAAATCTTAAAGGTTGACGGGATGAACTGTAATTCTTCATTCAGGTACCAACCATTTGTCTCATTTTTAATGTTTTAGTGTCTTTGTTCAATTGTTTGTTAAAAAATGCTTAAAACTTTTATATTTATTGTATTTAATGTTTGACTCGACTCGACTCGACCCGAATTGAATCACCGACACGAACATATCACCCGAACTATAGCTACAGAAAAAAAAATAGGTCAGGTCCCGTGACCGCTGACTTCCGACCCCCCGGGCCAAATTCTCAAGCTTCGCCACTGTTCACACCCACCTCCATCAATCTTCCCCCATCTCTAAAATTTTAAAAACTTACTAAAAACACCCTACATCCCATCTACCATTTTATACCTTATCTTTATATTTTGAAAAATCCATATTCTAGCTTTTTATATATAAAAAGCTACTATTCACCCCTATCAAATTATTGTGAGTGTATTTTAACGAGCAATATAATAAAATAAGTGTTTGTGAGTAAGATAAAAGTAAATATGGTAGAGGGGATGTGGAAAGTTTTTTAAAAGGAGAGATAAATTTTAAAAAGTATGATTTTTTGTTATATTATAGGGTATAAAATGGTGAAGGGGATGTGAATGCTCTAATTGGCTTGACCAAGGATGTTCCGGCCCAACACATAAGAGGCATACCAAACCGGGTTTGGACCCAAATCAATTTGTCTAAAACCCAAACAGGGTTCATTATAGTTTGGTCTCAAACCGGTTTGGTTTAAGAACCACTTTTACGTACGATTGAACAGGGTCGTCCCTGAGAATTCATGTGCCTGGGCCAAGCCACGAAAAATGTGCCTCTTTCCCTTAAACCTTTTGACGAAATAAATAACGTAAACTATTTTCTTTAAACGATGATTAAAGTATTACAATGAGTTAATGACATATTGTATTAAGCGAATAGGTAACCGAGGCTGGATGAAGCTTCTTTAGCATTCTTTTTTGCCCAAAGCTTTTGAATTAGGTTGAGGGAAAATTTTGTTTTCTTCTGTGTGTCGCAGGTTTCTTCTATTCTTTTTTCTTTTTTATTTAGTTAAATTAAATGAGAGTAATGGGCTTTTAAACTTGTTATGGTTACTAGTATTTGGGTTATTTTATAATTTAAAAGATGTGTTTAATAGGCCCGAGTTTAAATGTTTAAAGATTTGTTTAAAAGAAACATATATATATATATATATATATATATATATAGGATTTGGTTCAAATGAGAACCTTTTCCCAAATTGAGAACTAGAGAACCATTCTGGGCCACACATTTCTCTAAGGCAAAATTTTTTTTTTTTTTTTTTTTTTTTTTTTTTTTTTTTTTGCAAAAATCGCTGCTTTATATGTAAGGAAAAAAAAAAATTTTATTTTTTTTGTATTTTTTTTTTTCAGTATACACATGTGTATAATTGCATTATACACATATGTATAATGCTATATACACATATGTATAACTGAAATATACACATATGTATAGCTGAAAAATGCTATATACACATATGTATAATTGCTATATACACATATGTATAATTGTCATATACACATATGTATAAATGAAAAAAAAATTCAAAAAAAATAAAAAAAAAAATTTCCCTTGCATAAAAATGTGCGATTAAAGCAAAAAAAAAAAAAAAAAAAAAAAAAAAAAAAAAAAAAAATTTTTTTTTTTTTTTTTTTTTTGCCTTTATATGAAATGTGTGGCTCAGAATGGTTCTCTCAGTTCTCAAATAGGGGTTGGTTCTCTTAGGATCTCTAATTTGAGAACACCTATATTTCGTGCGAACCGTGAGAACGACATCTAAAACCATTCAAATTCAAAATTTCTTTTTACACTTGTCTTTATTACTAAAATACAATCTCAAAAACACAATTTACGCGTAAAAATTCAAACGTATACGAAAATAATTTGTTTTTACACATGTGTAAATTTACTGTTTATACATGTGTAAACTGTTTCATTTACACATGTGTAAAAAGTTAATTTGAAAGTGTTTTTGCAAGAAAAGATTAATTATTTGGAAAGAAAATTCGTTTATTAATGTTGTATTTTGATTATAATGAGGTTTGTATTAAAAAATTTTGATTTTGATTAATTTTTTTACTTGTTCTCACGGTTCTCACAATATTTAGCGTTCTCAAGATAACCCTCCCCTATATATATATATATATATATATATATATATATATATATATATATATATATATATATAGGAATGGGATCATTTGAGAACTCACACGAGTTACGAGAACTTGAGAACTCCTATAGGCCAATTACCAAGTGACACATAGGCTTCTTGTGTATATTATATTCAAGGGCATAATTGTCCATCCCATATTATTATCTCTCATAAACAATCATCAAAGATCTTTTTAATAGTTTTTTTTTTTGTGAATTAGTACCTTACACAATGTCAGTAAGGTTAATATCCCTAGATAATTTTTCCCGCCCATAATATTATAATACCTGATACCCATCATACCCACATATATTCTCACAGCAAAACACCTCTCACACATGCAGATCATCAACAACCACTAATAATTTCACATTTCAACAAAGGGAAACCCTAAAACCATTGTTTTCGTGAACATGGACGAACCAAACGACGGCGCACACGGTATTGAATTCTTCACTGAGCAAAAACTACAGGACGTTGCCAGGTTTCTTGCACAAACCTAACTAGTTATTATCATGGCTGGATATTGGTTAACGCTGCCTTGTTTAAGCATGGGCGATCAGTCCATGCCTAACTAAGGCTAGGCTACCCAATACCCGCCCTTGATAATAATCCTAATACCTAAAAATATTCTTCACTGAGCAAGAACTACAGGACGTTGTCAGGTTTCTTGCACAAGGACCACCAGCAAGTAGCTCAGAAGCAGAGAACGGCTCGGTGGAGAGCAATTTGCGATCGGCACCTGACAAGGGGAAAAGGGTGGTGGATGAGTCGGAAGAAACGATTGGTGGGGTTTTTTCGCTCGATGAAGGTGGTTCGTCTGGTGAAGATATCAACGTCTCCCCCATCAGCTAACCGGCTCTCCTTGAGGAAGACGGTAATGTTTCCTTTTTTAATCCCTTTTCGTTTTGCCTCTTTTTTTTCTTGTGTGTGTTTTTGTTTTTTGTGTGGTTGGTGGGGTTTTTGATCGGTGTGTTTTTTATGGGTGTGGTTTTTTTGTTTTTGTGTTTGAACCAGTGAATAATTTTTTTTGGTGTGAAATCAGTGTTGGGTGGCCATGGGGAAAGTTTTTTTTTTATTTTACACTGGTGTTAAGTCCCAAAATGGCACTCGATACCGAGACCTGTAAACGTTTTTATACAGGTGTAAACTCGTGTAGATGTATAGGAGTCTTATACGAAGTAGGATCTGCTTTTTGTAATGGAAAGGTCTTTGTTTTATACTGGTGTAAAGTTTTATATAGGCATTAACTCGTGTAGATGTACAGGAGTCGTATAGGCAGTATGTCTTGTTTACACTGGTGTAAAGTTTGTATAGACTTACACTGGTTTTGTGTTTTTTTCTTTTTTTTGTTTGTAGGCTTTGGGTGTGCTTATTGGTTCACACCCAATGGCACTCGTTACTGGAAACCAATAGTAGACGGGTCGCTAAAACCGAACTTGACCGCTAAGTACAGGGAGTGGCAAGACGTGGTTCAAATGTATGAGACGTATGCTGAGAACGGTGGGTTTTCTACTAGGATTGGAACTGTAAAAAGGGTTAAAGGCATCATCACCCATAGGTACATATTGTGCTCAAAGTCAGGGAAACCCAACGAAAAAGGAAATTCGACTGCCTAGATGAAACATCGTTGAAGATTAGGCAGTCAACTTTCCAGGTGTGCGACTGTAAAGCAAGTGTGAAAGCCAAGTTATGCAATGTTACGTTAATGTGGGAGATTTATCACTTCGAAGAGAGTCACAATCACATGTTGGTTCCTTCGTATAACAGAGATTTAACAAAAATAGGGAGGAATTGGATTATTCTACCAAAGAATTCATTCACCGGCTAAGCCTCAATAAAGTTGACCCCACAGTAGCCCACAAGATGCAAGTTAGCCTAAAAGGGGGACACCACAATGTGAAGGGCACCCCTGTTGATTACAAGAACTTTGCCAGGAGTATCCGCATGTTCATCGGCAATAGGGATTCACAGATGATGGTTGACAAGCTGAACGATAGGGTGAAGAATTTGCCAAACTTTTCTTTCAAGTATAGCCTTGTCAATGGCGGGCTTAGATATGTTTTTTGGGCTGATGAGATATCAAAGATAAATTACCAAGCTTTCGGTGATGTGCTTGCATTCGATGCGACATACCAAACAAACAGGTAAAGTGGTAGTTTGATCTCTTATTTAGTGTATGCAGCTGCGAAAAATATGTTTTACTAGGTCTCTTTTTTTAGTGTGTTTATTATAATGTCTGTTTTACTTAGGCAGGTACAATCTCATTTTTGTCCCTTTCACTGGGGTGGACAACAACAAACGTTGCGTTACTTTTGGCGCCGGTCTACTGTTTAGTGAGACGATCGAGTCGTATTGCTGGTTGCTCAACACGTTTCTTGGAGTGCATGGGAAGCAGCCTAAGTTGGTATTAACGGACCAGGACCCAGCGATGAAGCAAGCCTTGTCCGCTGTTTTTACCGAGGCAAGGCATCGGTTATGTATGTGGCTCATTATGAAGAAACTGTCGGCGAAGGTACACATAATTTTTCAACATTTTCAAAGATGGTTGCTTTTTTAATTTTCCTGAAAATTCAAACCCATGTACCCCTGGAAATTTTCTTGAGCAGGTTGTAGGAGGTGGCTTTGATAACACAGAAGTTTGGGCGGCAATCCATAAGTTGGTCCGGAATGTTTACATAAAACCGTCGACCTTTGAAACCCGATGGGGTAAATTGCTGGACAAGTACGGCCCGGTAGAAAATGAGTGGTTGCAAGATATGTTTAATATCAAGGAGATGTGGGTGCCTGCGTACTTTCGTGAAATCCCAATGTCGTGCCTCATGAAGACCACATCCCGGTGTGAAAGCTTGAACGCGTCATTCAAAGTCAATTCTAGCTGGGCCAATACGCTTGTGCAGTTTTTGTTATGTTTTGATACAACAATGGACTCTAAAAGATACAAGCAAAGGGTTGCAGAGCATCAAACTGAGTGTCAGCTTCCTGAATTCAAGACTGGTATGGCGATCGAAAAGCAATGTGCCATGATTTATTCTCAAACAATATTCCACGAAGTCTGAAAGGATATTCAGAAGTCGTTGTTGTGGTGTTTCATTACCAACCAAGATGAAGTTGATGGGGCGAAGGTGTACAATGTAACGCACCTTGACAAGCGCACAGACCCGGTTAACGACTACACGGTATTATCTTAGAACAATCATGCGTAGTATATGGTTTGTTGTTTTTTTTTTGTCTAATTTATTGTTTTTTTGCACACAGGTTAGGGTTGACTCTAGTAGTGGAGATGTAACATGCTCATGCAACTCCTGGATCCGGATCGGGTACTTGTGCCGACACATTTTTTGTGTTTTCAGATACACAAAAGTAGAGGAAATCCCTGAGAAATATATCATGGACAGGTGGAGGCACGACGTGTTACCCAAATCTGTGTTTAGTATTGATGCGCGTTATGGAGTTGACAACAGCGACCACGCTGTTATGCGAAATGCGTTGCTCGACATGTTTAATCAATGCGTTGATCGATTAAGCGTTTTACCTGATCGTCTATCTATGTTTTCAGAGCAGCTCAAGTGTATCAAGGATGATGTTTTTAGGAAGACCAGCGAGCTAGGGCAGCCGGAGCACGGGAACGTCAATGTGATTGCTGATCTGTTTGGGGTACAAGAGGACGTTGAAGTTTCGTGTACCAATCCTCAGGGTATAAGGAACAAGGGCTGTGGTACCAATCGCCGACTCGTGGGACCTGGCGAAAAGGCTGCGAACAAGAAGAAGAAGCACCTGTGCCAGTGCAAGACATGCTTTGAACTTGTGACCGACCACGACTCCAGGAACTGTCCGCTGAAGAACAAAGATGGAGGGACTTAGTTGTTTTGCTGAATAGCCTCCAGCCTCTCTTTTTTTGTGGTAAAAAATTGTTTAATTTGTAGTTAATATGAAACTGTAAGAAAGCCGGTGGGGTTTTTTTTTGGCTTGGTGTAAAATATTTGTTCAGCATGTACCTAAGTCGTATGTGCCGAACGTGCATTTTCTTTGAAAACCATGCACAATATGTAGCACCAGGTAGCGTTTTGTTTTGTGCTTAGCATGTAAAAACCAAGAGTCAACTATGGGGGTGGGGTTGGGGGCGTCGAACGATGGGTGTATGTGTTTTATCAGTTATAAGTATGGTGGTATGGATACATCTTTTTTTATCTTTTTTTGTTAGCTGGTTTGTTTTTTTGTTTTTTTTGTTGGAAAGTTTATGTTTTTTTGCAAGTTTTCAGACCAGATACCTGGACATCACACAAGCGTTAAACATTAAGCATAACATAACAGGGGGTTGGAGGGACTTTTTACACCAGTGTAATAGACCCAAGCCACCCAAAACCTTAAAACACTACACATAACAAGCACACACGGTCACACCTACATTATTTTTTAGATACATTGACCGCATTAAAGTCCAAAGGCCAGATACTTCTCTAATCATGCCCCTTCGGCGACATGACTGCATCCCAGTCAGTTTCGTCATCAGAAGGCCAGTAAAAACCAACAATGTCGTCGTCACTTTCGCCTTCCAGGTCCCCGTAGTCTTCATCGGGTAGGGGGCCTTTTGACGCCCCTGAAGTCGGGTCCCCTGTGGGTTTGATGCGGCTTGTTTTTGCTAAGCTGTCGACGACGTTAAGACTAGTATCCAGCACACACGGACGCATATCCTCGCCCAATGGTGTACCGTACCCCAAATCGAGCAACTTGACTTCAGTCCCTTTCCTGCTGCCTTCGGTACCCCGCCCCCTCCATGGTGCTTGATGGCTGGTGTAGTGACCGTGGGGCTGAGACCCTTTGTAATCCGTGACCCCCTGGCTGGAGTACAATGGTAACGGACCATACGACGGCCTGGCCCCGTACGCATCGCGCGCGAGGGACTTGCCTTTGTCATAACCTTGCTGCGCAGCCGTAGCTGCAGCAGGAGGTGGTGGCTGCATCAATGGAGGGCCAGTCAACACAGGCTGGCGGGGCGGAGGATTGGTTGTGCCCGGTGTTATCCCCATTTGCGAACGATGCCATACTTGCACTAGTTTCCCATTCCTCTCATTATGTGGGAATTTATTAGGCCTATCTTCACCGCCACCCATGTCTGTTTAGTTGGATATAAAACATGGTAGAAAAAATAAGCAACAAAATATAACCCAGGTAACAAATGCAAAAAAAAAAATTAAATATATAAACAAATAAATAAATAACGTTTTTTGAAGTACTTTTGTGAGTGGCACCTTTTTTTCTTTTAGTTAGCACGAACGAGTGAGTTTCTCTTTTTGGCACCCCTAAAGGGGGGTATAAGTAGTGAAAAAGAAAGTGGGCCAATGTATCACAGAGATAGTACTTTTGTGGGTGGCAACAATCATCATATGAGTTGAAAAAATAGAGCTCCCCATGTGTGTGTTTGGGGGGGGGGGGGGGGAGGCAAGTGTCTTTTTTGATGTTGATTGGAGGCACAGCCTTAGCACTGTTTTAATTTTTTATTCACACCTACTTTTGTCGTTCATTGGAACAGAGTCCATTTTTACCATTTTACACTGGTGTAAACACAACTAGATAACATCCACGTTTTTTTTACATGTCTCCCCCATACAAAATAGGAATAAAGTGGGCCCGACCATTTTTTTGTTTTTTGGAACCAAGTGGCCCATGTAATGACGAAGACTTGTTTCAGATCACGTGATGGGCTTTCTAAACAGTTTCAACACAAGGTTTACACCGATGTAAACCTACGCAATACGATCCTTTTTTTCTTTTGTTTTTTTTCCTCATGTGTAATGCCGAACTATGGGTTTTTTTCCCCATATCACGTGGTGGCTTTTGGTTTTGCAAAACAAAGCATTTTTTAACATAGGGTTTGGACGTGCAAAAAAAACGTGAACAAATGTATGTGTGTTTTAAAACATTTACACCAGTGTAAAGATATCCAGCAAACGATGAAGCAAAATCAACTGCACGAATATATAAACTAAGTTTTTTACCCTAGTGTAAACCACACCCAAATAAAGAGGTCGTTTTTAATCGTTGTTCTAATTTTTTACACCGGGGTAAACGTACATACCATAACATAACTTAAGCGGACCATTTTTTTTATAAACAAGCAGCAGACCATTTTTTTTAACTTAAACTGAACGTTTTGTTTTTTTAACGTAGATCATCCTAGCTAATCAGCTTACAACCCAAAACATCTAGTTTTTTGGTTACACAACAGTTGTTTGTTCAAAACACCAAACAAGATCAACAAACACGCCACCCAAGAAGACACACACCACCCCCTCAGATTCTAACCGCGTCACGCCAAACCCGGTCTCGGTAGATGTTTGTCCCCGACAGCAGGATTGTCACCGCGTACCTCTTCCGTAAAGTGTCCGGTTGCGATTGCTTTCTTTTACCGTTTAGGTTAAAGCCACCGTTGAAACTTGTTGAAACCCCGCAGTAGTTCTCCATGTGGCGCATCGCGAATACTCCACGGTCCACTGTGTTCTTGTAGGTTTTCCACGGCAAAGATATTGGCCTGATGTGGCACCCGCTCATCGCAGCCGCCTTGGGGTGGTTGACCATCATAAGGTACTCAAGAAAGATATGTTTCTGCAATGGGGATTTAGTCGTATAAGTTTTGTGATCGAAACATTGATAATAAAACTGAAAGATGGTGACTTCTTTGGGGCAATGTTATCTAGGAGGCAGATGTCTTCATGTTTGAAGTCGAAGACAACAACATAATAGTGTTCGTTTTCCAGGACGGGGACAAAAATCATGTTGAATGACTGCAAGTCCAGTTGCCCCTGAATGCCGTGCACCGCCCCTGAAACACCACTCTTGAAAGCTGCCACATGGAGCCCGTCCCTATCATCAGCCAATTTCAACATCCATTCAACCTGGAAAAAAATAACCCTCACTGTTAAGCGAAATCCGGCAAAAGCTAGGAGAAAGAATCGTGTAACACTGCAACACATGGTGTCACCTTATTGCAAGGTTATTTTTTTATTTATTTAATTACAAGAGTAATAATTATAACTATTAGTATTAGTATTATTAGAATTGTTATATTTTTCAACCTCGGGACGCTCCCGGGATAAAAGCTAGTATATTTAATAAAACAATGTTTTAATTAAATATTCCTTATTTAATTATAATCTGAAAAATAAATACACTTAATAAAATAATGAGTTAATTACATTTAATAAAATAATGAGTTAATTACATGGTTAGTCCATGTGGTTTCTCTAAAGTTTCATGTTTCGGTACTAAGGGTTTTGTAAATGAAGTTTAATACATAATGGCCCCTCTAGTTTATAAAAAAAAGGTATTTTAATCACTTTAACTAAAGTTAACAGAAAATTTAACGATAGTTGGTATTAGTACCCAACATTGTTACAAAAACAAACCTTAATACCCTAACCTGTTACTTTAAACTATTAGTACCTAAACTTGAAACTCTAGAGAAACCACAGGGACTAACCACGTAATTAACTCTAAAAAGAAGGAAAAAAATTAGTGTGTAAGCGTTAAAAAAATGTTCACACAAAACCTTCAACATGCATGGGATCCCCAACAGCAGATTCAGTCGCCATCTCCTCTGTGAGACCAAGGCTAAAAGTTGGTTGACTCAGGGGTTTCTTCTGTTGGCCACTCACATTGGGCTCCTCAGCGGCTGTCATGTCCTGTGTCAGGCCTAAGCTAAACGTTGGCCGACTCAATCCTGGACGGACGTGACTTGAGGTGCCTGGAACTGTTTTTTTATGTTCAAGCACGACCCATGATAGGATAGGATAGGTTAGGTACAGTCACACAAACAAACTGAATCGGAAAAGAGCGTTATTTTCAAAGGACAGGGGCTTACAATCAGACCCAATCCAAATCGTTGAAAGACCGAACCTCTTTCTGTGTGCATCAAGCTCACTTGCCAATGATTTAGCCACTCCCCCACTTATCCCAACATCAACCACCAATGGCCCTTCAGAATCAACAACCGCCACACCTTTCAACGCACCCGTTGCTCTAACGCCTTCTCCAATGTCAACTAGAAAAATTTTAAAAAAAACAAAAAATTAAATACTAATAATAATCAACAAAAATAATAAACATATAAATAGGTGGACAGGAACACAAGTGCCAGGATGGGGGACCTTTGCTTCAACTGCACACACCGTCGGTCTCAACAAGCGGTGGCACCTCAACTGTATTAACCGGGGATGGAACATCGTCAGCAAGCTGGGGTATGACCGGTAAATAACCAACGACCATCACCACTTGAATCGGATGAGTCATCGGTTTCAACTACAACGCCTTTACAAACAGGGTCTGAAGATGTGCCACCCGCCACATTTTTCATCACATGAGCCCCAGGTAGACTGCCGGCTCCAACTGAATCAGATGACGCCTCGCCTGACCCTGTGTAAAAAAAATATTAATTTGTTTGTCTTTTTTTTTCATTTACACCGGTGTAAAAAAAATCTGTCAACGGGGCTATTAGTTCTTGAGTCAATATTTACTCTTTCAATTCTATCATTAGTTCATAAAATAGTTAGGTCTTAATTATACAACGGGGCTATTAGTTCTTGAGTCAATATTCTTAGTCTTTAATTGGCATATTGAAGTGAAGAGGTTAACAAAACAACAATAATAAATACATGAGAATACTAAATGTATGTAAAGCTATATACATTGCTTATGTAGGTTTAGATTACCAAATAAAATTCATATTTTATTTATATAAAGAAATGTTAAGAATTGGTATATCTTATTAACGTAGTTTAAAGCAACTATAACCCTCATTACTCTTGATTTTTTTATAAATTGTTAACTCCTACAGCTTATAACTGTTTTATAAGCAAAACAACTTGATTTTTTATCAAGCCGAGCTCGAGTTTAAGATTCCATCTTTATTTTAAATTAGAGTCAACCCAAACCAACTCAGTATGAAGTTCAAGTCAAACTCAAGCTAGCCCTGGCTCAACTCAACCTTTAAGTGTTGTGTTCCCCGCCGCATGGCACGGGCATCCCACTAATCATTAATAATATTAAATGCAATAATAAATAATAATACTAAAAGACAATAAAAGTAATAATATAAAATGCATGATTGGTCGTCTTCCATATCTCAAATGAGATATTGGGGACGGAGACATGTGAGGGGGGGGGTGTTTGGGACGGAGACGTGGGTGGGACGAGCCAAGACGGACATCCATACCCATAAGCCTAACCCATCTCAAACACTCACGCATCTCTTTTTCACAACTCCCAATCATTACCAATCATTGTCAGTGGTTATACATGGGTCGTGGAGAGCTCCACAGCCCGTTGGATTCCTTAAAATAAGTCGTGGAACCCTCCACGACCCAGGAAGGGATGTGCAAATAAAATGTTAAGATCTGCAAATAACAGGAGCCTTTGCAAAACTCAATATTGTGTTTAGGTTAGACTTTTTTGTTATCATCTTCTTGAAGTTACTTTGTTTGAAGGTTAGATTTATGTATGTTTATTATGTGTAAAAAAAGCAACCACCATGTCAATTTGTACAGGTACAACAACCAACAACTTATGATGTTTTAAGCATCGTGTCTTATAATCAGAACTTATTTTTCAACGTGTTTTTTCACGTCAAATAGAAGATTTTTTCCTTTTTGTTGTGGTATAGTAAAAAAAACATTTGTGTATTTGGAGGGTGTCAGTTTTCAATTTGTGCTTTTGGTGAAACCGCAATCTCAGATCATGAATTATGTTGACGTGGGACATCTGATTGGTGAAATCGTAATCTCATGTTACGGATTATGCTAACGTGGGGACGTCTGATTGGTGAGGAGGAAGGGATATAATGACTATCTTGTCCAAATGTTGACGTGTGATGGTCGCCTACAGCAGGTTGGTATTGATTGTGGAGACTTTTAGCCCGGTGGTAAAACCCGCCACCATCCGGACAGTGCTGTCTATCGCACTTTCCAAACATTAGGCCATTCATCAACTCAATGGTACGATTGCATTCTTACATCGAAATTTAAACGAGACAGTTTATATGTATTAACCGATGCGGTTTCGTGAAAAAAAGTTCCCCGACCATGTATGCTTACTTAAAAAATCTCTTTACGGGTTAAAACAGGCACCACGGGCATGGTACCAAAGATTTATAGATTATGTGGTTACCTTGGGCTTCTCTCATAGCAGATGTGATGCTTCATTATTTACTCTCTAGCAGGGCTCTGACACTACCTATCTACTTCTTTATGTGGATGATATCTTGCTAATCACTTCCTCTGACTCTCCCCGTTAGTGCCTCATGGCTCGTCTCTCCACGGAATTCGCCATGAAGGATTAGGGTCCGTTGAGCTACTTTCTGGGCATATCAGTCACTCGCACGACTGACTCTCTGTTTCTTTCTCAGCAGTCATACGCTATTGATATCATCTCCCGTGCTGGTATGCAGTTGTGCAATCTTGTATCCACTCATGTCGACACAAATGCCAAGCCTAGTTCTATTTCTAGCGAGGCGTTTCATGATCCCACCTTATACCGGAGCTTAGCGGGTGCTCTACAGTACCTCACTTTCACACGACCATATATCACGTATGCAGTACAGCAGATTTGCATGCACATGCACTCCCCATGTCTTGATCACTAGAATGCTCTGAAACGAATTATCAGGTACATTAAAGGCACTTCATCGTTGGGTTTAACCTTACATCGTTCTGCCAATCCGTCTCTAGTCTCCTATACAGACGCGGATTGGGCAGGCTGCCCTGACACACGTCGTTCTACCAGCGGATATTGTGTTTATTTTGGTGACAATCTTATATGTTGGTCGTCAAAACGTCAGAGTACAGTTTCCCGTTCCAGTGCCGAAGCCGAATACAGGGGGGTCACGAACGTGGTGGCTGAAATTTGTTGGCTTCGCAATCTTCTCATTGAGCTCTCTATACCGCTCACACGAGCAACTTTAGTTTATTGTGACAATGTCGGCGCTATTTACTTGTCAGGGAATCTGATGCAACATCAGCGCACTAAGCACATTGAACTGGACATTCACTTTGTTCAAGAACAGGTTCAACGTGGTCAGGTGTGCATCCTTCATGTCCCATCACGATATCAGATCGCAGACATTTTTACAAAGGGCCTACCGCGTATTTTGTTTGAAGACTTCCGCTCCAGTCTCAGCATTTGGT
The DNA here is from genome assembly GCA_028751855.1 of Ambrosia trifida. NCBI lineage: Eukaryota > Viridiplantae > Streptophyta > Magnoliopsida > Asterales > Asteraceae > Ambrosia > Ambrosia trifida. Next base: position 61,526,417 of record CM054123.1, on the reverse strand, counting down.
CTCCTCCCGCTTCGACTGCAGGGGTATAATTTGATATATTATATTTAGAAGTCATTTGAAGCCCCCGCTTACGGCGGTGCACATATAATGTATATATGTGTGGCCCTCGGGGGGGGGGGGGGGGCAAAAGTAAAGTTATTTTACTAATTTCATGAAAATAACGTAAAAAATGATGGACGGTTAATCATGCATCAGGTGGTGACGTTGATAGCCAAAAGACAAGGAAGAACATGCACCAATCGGGTTTGTCCCGGTTGCTAAGTGTTATGTGCCATATGTCCAAGGCTTGATACAAAACCACTATCGAGCCGGGGTCTCATTGGAAGCTGCCTCTTTATTCTCACGGGGTAGAGGTAAGACTGTCTACATCTTACTCTCCTCAGACCATACCTTAGCCTTTGCTATTGGTGGGATTAACTGAGTATGATGATGATGATGATGATGATGATATTTAGAAGTCATTTATTGTAATTATCTTGTATTTAATTGTATCCGTAATTATCGGAACAGAACCTATTATTTATAGGCGATTATCAATAGAGAAAGGACACTGATCCTATTCTTTCATCGTTTTCTAACAACCTCCATTTGTACAAAGATTTGGTAATGTAACACCAAAAAAAGCAAAAAATCCAAATAGAACCTAGTAATAGTAAAGCCTCTTACTTTAAATGTACCTATTTCTATTGACGATATTATTGTCATGTTTTTTGTGTGATAATGATTTGCTTAAAGATCACTAAGAAATCATAATAGTTAAAAATTAATTCGAATTAGGAGATGCGGACAACACGCTCGATCAAGACTACAATAATTTCAAGTACTAAGGAACCTCTTTTTTTTTGGAAAAAAAACTTTCATTCACAAAACGTCAAAACCGGGCTTCAACACGAAGACCGGCGGCAAACTAACAATTACAACATATACAACGGAAAACGACACCAATCCCTCCATACAACCGTATTACATTTAAATCGACTCTTAATCCACAAATACGAACTAGATTTTATACTAGCCACGATGATTTCCACCTTAGGCCGCTTCCCGTTAAAAACTGAATCATTCCTCGCTTTCCATAACGACCACATAGTAACCACAATGATCCCGTGTACAATATTTTGACCCTTCTTGCTACCTTTCCTCGTCTTATAAATCTCCAACAAATCTTTAATCTCGAACGCGAAAATTGGGTCTAAACGACACCATCTACCAATCCCATCCCATACAATAGCAGCAACAATACAATCGGCCATGATATGCATCATTGTTTCGTCAGTACTGTTACACCAGGGGCAGCTCAAATCTGTGATGCCGATATTCCGCTTGACGAGCGCCTCTTTTGTTGGTATCCTATCCATTTGCGCTCTCCAGACCATAATCGAACACTTCATTGGAACCCAATAAACCCATTTTAACACAAAACAGTCTTCATAAGGGGTCCGCTGCATTAACCTGCTGGTTACTGCATTTGTACAGAACGCTTTGTCCGAATCTGCAACCCAAGACCAAAAATCCTGTCCCACTTCAGTCCCTGTTCCTGCAACCATATCGCTTAGCGAAACCCACTCGACCAACTCCTTTGTATCATTTATATGATCAATCCAACCTGCATTAATTACCCGCTTGTTATTAACTATGATTGTACGTTCCGAAACGAAACAATTCTTTCTGTTTTCCAAGCAGTACAACAAAGGGAACTTCAACTTCAAAGCGCAATCGCCAATCCAAATATCCAACCAGAACCTGACCATATTACCGTCACGAACAGTAGCTCTAATGTACGAATACAACAGAACCGACTTGACCTTGAGCCCAGTGACAACTTTAACTATCGCTTTCCAGTTCCCGAATGCGTATTTATTTATCGGAAGCACATCCCACATATTGTTACTCTTGTGACAAACCTCAACCACCCTTCTCCAAAGCGAAATCTTGTTAACTCGGAATCTCCAAGCCCATTTGAAAATCAACGCATCATTGACGTCTTCTAATCTTTTGATGCCCAACCCACCTTGCTTCTTCGGAGTAGTGACTCGAGACCATTTAACCCAATGAATCTTACTACCATCATTCGTACCCGACCACAAGAATTTCTTCATATTTTTTTCCAAAGAATCAACAACCTTTCTAGGCGCTTTATATAAAGAGAAGTAATATATGGGAAGACTACCAAGCACCGCTTTTATAAGTGTCACTCGACCTCCAATCGATAACAATCTAGCCTTCCAAATAGCAAGTCTAGCCTCAAAAACCTCTATAACTTTCCTCCAACTAGCCACTCTATTCATATTAGCACCAACTTTTATTCCCAAGTACTCACACGGTAACACATCTCTTTTACAACCCAATGTTAAAGCCATAGCATCCGTTTCATTAATACTAGTACCCACCCCATAAATATTAGACTTTGAGATATTAATTTTCAACCCCGAACAAACATGAAAACATCTCAGAATTCTAGCCAAATTCACCATATTTTCATTAGACCATTCCCCTAGAATAAGAGCATCATCCGCATAAAACATATGAAAGAGGACCATACCTTCGTTGTTGAGCGCAATCCCTTTAAAATCTCCTCCCAAAACCGCTTTTTTGATCATTAAAGAAAGCGCCTCCATAACTATTAAGAACAAAAACGGTGATAATGGATCACCTTGTCTAAGCCCTTTATTACAAGGGAACTCAAACGTAGGTGACCCATTTACCAATACCGCCGATCGAGCCGACTTTAAAATTCCCCAAACCCAAGTACACCATCTAGGAGGAAATTGCATTTGTTCCATCACCGAGACCAAAAACCCCCAATTTACATTATCGTACGCCTTCTCAAAGTCGATTTTTAATAAAAAAAAAGCCTTTTTAGATTTGCGCTTCAACCAAGCAACAACTTCATTTAGAATAAGGGGACCATCCAAAATATACCTCTCCTTTAAAAAAGCAGATTGCGATTCCGATATCACCTCAGTCATTACCTTCTTGATCCTGATCGCCATGATTTTTGAAATCACCTTGCTAACCATACCAATTAAATTTATAGGCCTGTACTCCTTCATGCTCGTAGGATTTTTGCACTTAGGTACTAACGTAATAAAGGAAATACTACTTTCCGGACTAATAAATCCGGTGTTATAAAATTCATCCAAAATCTCATAAAAATCCGCTTCTAAATCTTCCCAAAACACCTGCACAAAATGAAAATTAAACCCGTCTGGGCCGGGCGCCTTATCCTTGCCACATTCGAACACCGCATTTTTTATCTCCTCCTTTATAAAAGGTTGAATCAACTCCTCCCCCATAGAAATCGGAACCGTACTAATATTCTCCAAACAAACCTTTGGCCGATTGCTCCACGCTTCACTGAACATGCCCCTGAAATGACGCATAACTTCTCTCTTCACAATAGTCGGCTTCGTGGTCCAAACCCCATTAATATCTATCCCCGGAATCGCATTAGTCGAGCGCCTACCATTTATCACCCTATGAAAAAACCCCGTATTATCATCTCCAAGAGCCGCCCACTTAACCCGAGAGCGTTGCTTTAGATCCTTATTTCTAGCCGCATTGATTTCATTTATTCTATTTCTACACTCCTCCATTATCCAGCTTTCTTCTTCTGTTAGACTTCTCTCTTCCAAACATTTCTCCAATTTATCCAACTCTTCACAACTAGTAGCATATTCCAAGTTTTCCTTCTCACTGATATCAGTCGACCATTTCCTTAACCGAGCAGCCAGCTTCTTCAGCTTCCGATTCAACACCGTCTGAGCCGGCCCATTACCCATTTCCTCATGCAAAGTATTTTTTACCAACTCGACACATCCCTCTTTTTCAGTCCAGGAGTTAAACCATCAGAATGGTTTTGCCCCAAAATTTTTTGAAACCAAATGAAGCAACAGCGGGCAGTGATCTGAGAAACCCCTCGGGAGTGCCCGTAAAGTCGCGTTCGGCCACTTATTAAATAACTCGTTACAAACCAAAACCCTATCTATTTTACTTTGTTTATCACCTCTTCCTTTCCCGGCAAGAAACGTGAACTTCCTACCTGTCAATGGATACTCCACCAAACCCCTTTCGTCAATGAACTCATTAAAATCCTTAGCCATCGCTTCATTAAAACTGGTATTTTTTCGTTCCTCCAAACTCCTAACCGTATTAAAGTCTCCCAAAAACATCCACACACCATCATACCCTTCCATACAATCTCTCAAAGCGTGCCAAACCACCTGCTTTTGAGCTCTACACTAAGGAACCTCTAACAGTGGATGGGGTTCCAAGATCAGCAACAACTCTACATTGGAGTTTCCTACTTAAGTGCCACGGATATAGTTGCTACAAATTACAATTACACTCCAAGTTATATATCTTTTCATGAAAGATTGCGACATTTCATCTCAACCATCGTACTAGTTCGAATCCTATATAAATGAATCATTTAGTATGATTAAACACACGAACTTAAACAATATGTTTTTAACAAAAACCACAGGTGAAATTCTTTAATCTAAATGCATTATATACTATTAATAGTTAAACTAAATGAATAGTAACTCTCAAATGAATAGTAAACTTAATATTATTTTATTTATATATAATATTTTATTTATATTATTTTATTATATATTATTTTATTCATATTATTTTATTTACAAATTTCATGTGTTACCTTAAGTGTAGATAACCAAAATGGAATCTCGATTGTATAATTCATTGATTGATCAACACATCATCTAAATCTCGATTGTAAAACGCGCAACACGCGTGATTTTATACAACTAGTTCTTAAAATGATTCAAAAGGCTATCCAAGAGAATTTGAAATAAGAAATCCAGAGTTTCAATTTAAGTCTCATAGAATATTCCATCTATATTATCTATTTTTTAAAACTTGTCTTAAGCCCCTGTTACGGAGCCAGGACGTAAAACCGTGCTAAATGCCAACTGAATGATGACCTAAACCGATAAAAAAACGCAAAATGACAACACTATATTTTAATATAAAGTGACTTACCTCACGGAATCAGAGGGCATAGAACCATGCTTAATAGCAAGTTGACGATGACCTAATCCAGGTTAATGTAAAACAAAAATACATGTGACTAAGGGGGTGTTTGGGATTGATTATTCAAAACAGATTATGCGTTTTGGAAAAGCAGGGGTGTAGCTGCTTATAGATTATTGCGTTTTGGTAGCCTAAAAAACTGATTATCAACGTTTTCAAAACGCAATCCAAACACTAAAAACTGATTATCTGCGTTTTCAAAACGCAATCCCAAACACCCTCTAACAAGTAGATGAATCAAATTTATACGAACACTTTCAATTTAAATTGTGGTTGGACAAACCACACTATCCGAACCGGTTTGGTTTGGTTTCAAACCGGTAAAACAAGAACAAATCTCGGTTCCGTTTGCTACCTGAATGTCGCGTATCGATTCCCCATCCCAACTAAACAAACCTACGGAACCGGTTCCGTTTCTTTATTAAGTCGATCCCCAAGCAAGTTGAAAAAATACCGATTTCAAACCGTTAGGTAAAACCAGTGTATCATTTATTTTTTTAACTTGCCTATTTAGCCCTTTATACCATCTATAATATCAGCAACTGTTCATGGGGCACTTTACCGGGGATTGCCGCTTTTGTGATCTGTCACCCTCCCTAGACTATGGATGCTCTTAAGGTTGTTGAATGATGTTACTCAAATCAAAACAGTGGTCAGTGTTGCTGAGATGTATTCATCACTAAATGAAAGAACTGTAATAAATATAAAACCATTGTATGTCTGAAAAGAAACACACTGAAAATACAAGAAGCATGATTGTAAGTTGCAAGTACAACAATCTTTATTAACAGGAAAACACATCTAAGTATCCTGTCCAAATGCTTTCTAGTCATCGATTCCAAATCTCTTCCTCATATGTTGAACAAAGGCAAAGACTTCAGGCAACTCAGGAAGAGTCTTGGACACACTCTCTTTGTTCTGAATGCACCGTTTAACCCACGCGTACAACTTTGGAAACTCGTGCTCAAAGTTGAAGTTCCCATAGGTTTCATAGGCTTGAAACCATGAATAAAATGGGATAAAAGATACATCAACGTACCCGAAAGTTTCACCTCCAAAGTAAGGCTTGTCCCCAAGCTCACCTTCAAGCAATTTAAGGCATTCTAGGAATTCAGTCCTTGATGCTTCATGTTCTTCCCCTTTTGTCGTGTACAAATTTCTCCCAGCTAGGTATAGCTGCATTTTTCATACCCAGAATTACAAAATTTCAATCGCTTTTAGGGTAGCACCGCAAACGAGCCGATCCCGTTATGTTAATGAGTTGAAATGTTGAGCTCGAGCCAGCTTGTGACCCGTCAAGCTAGCTTATTTATGTACAAAGAATTGTTGTTTTATGTTTAGACACGTATGTATATAAAAAGTTAAAAATAATGTGTTACGAGCCAGGCCGTTACTACTTACTACGTTAACGAGTTTAAATGTTAAGAGCGCTGATCATTTATGTATAAAAATACAATTTTGTATTTCTACACATATATGTGCATAGATGTAAAGGGTAAGGATAATGTGGAAACCCTTGTTATATGGTAAACTCTGAAACTCTGACTTCCCAATTTTTTTTATTTTTGAAAAAAATAGGGCATGTAATATACATGATTTTAAGCATTTTGAGCCAAAAAAATCAAAAAAGCGCCGAGTAGTTTTTTTTTTTTTAAATAAAGTTTTGACTAACACATGTTAAGCGAAACTAACACGTGTTAACTATTTGTTACCCGAAGACGGTTTTTTATTTTTTTTAAAAAAATGGCTCGATGTTTTTTCTATTTTTTGGCCCAAAATGCTTAAAATCATGTATATTACATATCCTAAATTTTTCATATAAAAAAAAGTCGTGAAATTAGAGTTTCCAGAGTTTACCATATAAAAAGGGTTTCCAATATAACCTTATACTAGATGTAAAAAACCAAATATAATATTCATAAGATACGCATAACACATAATTTATAATTTATAAATAAAATTTATAACTTAAATATACAAATATTTGAGTTAAAACATAAGGTTATAATTTAAAATACATAAAAATCTAAAATTTTTCATTACGCGCGCGAAGTTAAATAGCAACGGACGCGGCACCTAGCTTTATGCTAGGTCCATCCCTGACTTCTTTGGTGTTAAGTCCCAAACACTGACACTAAGGGGCTGATTGGTAGCCTCTTAATGAATGACCATTCAGAGGCTACCTCTTAATGGTTAAGAGGTAACCTTAAGTCTGAATGGTTAAGAGGCAACCATTAAGATGTTACCTCTTAACCATTTATACTTAAGATTACATCTTATGATCTTAACCAATAAGAGACTATGAACTATTAAGATGTAGCCTCTTAATGATCATTCAGAGGCTACCAAACAGCCCCTAACTATGTATATTGTTGCTTTTTTGGCCGGTTTTCTTTATTTTCCGTTTAAAAAAGCCAAGTCGGCTCAACTTGGCTCGTTTACACAGCTTTCGAGCATGCTTCAAACGAGCTATTACCAATAAACAGCATAATCTAAGACAACCAAAATAAAGATCTTGCAGGTAACCTAAAAGTTATAAATAGGTTTTTTTTTTTTTTTTTTGAACGGCTAATTTCTTACCCAATTTACACTTTTTTTTTTTCTTAAGGCTAATATTTTACGTCTTTTACACATTTTTTGCACACCCTTGAAGTTGAACTCAAGGCCTCAACCTCACCCAAGGGAGAATTTCTCTGCCAAAAGGCAGCAAAAAAAAAGGTTATAAACAGTTACCTTCTTGTCGATAAAATCGGCCCAAAACCTGGCATGAGCTTTGGCATAAGGATCAGAGGGTAACAAAGGAGGTTTATGGTTCCAAACTTCATCGATGTATTGAAGGATGATGCTTGATTCACAGATGGGTTTGCTGTTGTGGATGAGAACCGGAATTTTCTTGTGAATCGGGTTCATGTCCAGAAGAAGCTGGCTTTTGTTCCTCAAGTCTTCTTCTCTGTACTCGTATGGAATACCCTTTTCGGCTAGAGCTATCCTGACCCTCATGCCGAACATGCTTGCCCAGAAGTCCAGTAGAACCAGTTGTTGTTCAGCCATTGTTTTTGTTGTTTGGTTGGTGGTGGGTGGAGATGGAACGAGTGTTTGGGTAATGTATGCGTGAGTGGAAGCTTGTGGAAGGTTGTTGGGACCACTAATATTAATTTACTAAAAAAAGAAAAATAAAGTAGATGGAATGAAAGATGACACGTGCTATGGGACTTATGCTTTTCATTCAAAATTTCTCTTGAAGTTCTAAACTCTTCTTGGAAAGGTACGATCTTTATATTGTAGTTTGGTCCATAATTAATGTTTTGGTCGGGCGCATTGAATTTGTTTTAGACTAAACTGGACGATGGTCGTTGTCGTTTACACGAATCGTAAATATGCCCCAGTCTATTTTTAATGGGCTCCAACGTTGACGTTTTGTAATATTTTGGTCTCTACTCGCTAACGTCGTTAAATTTTATCAGTTAAGTCATGTAAAATGATCAAACTACTCATAGGGACCATCCGAACAGTTTAATCTTTTATATATATGACCACCCCCTCCTCCTCCTCAAACAACCAACATCACCCCCTTCTCCTCCTCCAACCTAGGGGTGTTCAAAAAATCTGAAATCCGAAAAAATCTGAAATCCGGTTCGATATTTGAACCGAAAAAACCGATCCGAATTCTTATTCGGATGGATCTGATCCGAATCCGAATTACTTATTCGGATTTCAGATCGGATTCGGATTTCACAATTAAATTATTCGGGTTATTCGGATTATTCGGATAACCGAATAACCCAAATAAGCTTCAATTGAGTTTTAGTAAAAAAATGACCAATTGTTTGAAACTTAGTTCAACCCATGAGGCCAATACTAAACCATAATTCCTCAACATCGCCCATCCATATGGACTAGTTTGTGTCACGTTTCGTGATGCTTGATTTTATGTTCAATACTACGTTTTAAAGTTTGATTTTGTGTTTAAATTTACGTTTTGAAGACTATATTTTGAAGTTTGAACTTTGTATTTGTGTTTAAGACTAATCTCTATTTTCGCTTTTGTGTGTTTATTGAATTCAAATTAATAAAATGTTAGGAACCATAAATTAGGAAAAATAAAAAAATTTGAAAAATTGTTGTTTGGTTTAATTTGGATTATTCGGATATTCGTTCGGATTATTCGGATCGGATGGGTATACATCCAATTCGGATCAGATCGGATTCGAATAGGCTCCTAAAATTTTAAAATCTAAATAATCCGATCTGAATAATCCGAATAACCCGTTATCCGATTCGATGAACACCCCTACTCCAACCACCACCTCACCCCCACCCGCCACACCCTTCCCAGCCCTAGCAGACAGGGGCGCAACATGGTTGGGGCGGGAGGGGCGGCCGACCCCCCCCCCCCCCCCCCGAATTTTCACGCAGAAGTCCTGATTTTATAGTATTCGTATAGAAAATTTTCGAAATATAGGGTTTCGACCCCCCGAAACTAGTGACTTCCGACCCCCCGAACCTCCGGGTCAAGCTTCGCCACTGCTAGCAGAAGAGTTCGAAAAAGCCCAACTCTTCGACTTCGACCTAACCCTCCCAATCATTGCAGCCGAGTTCCTCTTCCTCATGTTCACCCTAGACAAGCTATATTATTCTCCACTAGGCAACTTTATGGATAAAAGGGATGTGGAAATAAAGGAGAAGTTGAGTAGTGTGAAGGACACGTCAGCAGAGGTGAAGCAGTTGGAGGAGCAGGCTAACGTGGTCCACTAGGCAACTTAATGGATAAAAGGGATGCGGAAATAAAGGAAAAGTTGAGCAGTGTGAAGGACGCGTCAGCAGAGGTGAAGCAGTTGGAGGAGCAGGCAACGGCGGTGATGAGGGCGGCGAGGGCGGAGATATCGGCGGCGTTGAATGAAGAAGGAGACGGAGGCGGAGGTTGATGCTAAGCTGGCGGAAGGACGGAAGAAGGTGGAGGTGGAGCTGCAGGAGGCGTTGGCTAACTTAGAGAAACAGAAGGTGGAGACGATTAAGAGCCTTGACTCGTAGATTGCTGCTCTTAGCCAGGAGATTGTTAACAGGGTCCTTCATGTTCAATAATTGTTTGTATGATTGATTGTTACAAAGGAGATTGTTTGTATGATTAGGTGGCGGGCAATGGTTGTGACGGTGGGTGGTTGAGTCGTGGTGTGGTTTTGGGTTTTGTGGTTGTGGTGTACCAATAGGATGAAGCTTTATGGATGAGATGGATGGTGTGAAAATGGTGATGAGGTGGTTGCAGAGGAGAAAAATGAGGTGGGGTGGTGAGCTACTAATTAACAACGACGGCAGAGATGGTTCTAATTCAAGTTCGTGGCGGAGGTGGTTGACGAGAGGTGATGGTTGACGGGAGATGGTGGTGGTTGACGGCATGACAAGAGGTTATGGTGCTAGTGGTGGTGGGTAAAGATAAGAAGGTGGAAGAAAGGTAGAGAGTATAATATTTGTTTTTTAGATAGGGTAATTAAGTAATTTTACATCGAATTAACTGATAAACTTAACCTCCATTCAAGTCAAGAACCATCGATGAAACAAAATACAAACCACAGATCCCATACGTGTAATTTCAAAAGGCTAAGAAGTAGAGTTTAAATTTGGACAAACCACAGGGACCATCCGTGCAGTTTTCTCTTTGCTTTATGGTTGAAAACCTCAATCCGCCCATACCAATAATGTATGCTCACTGGTCATATCTACACGCCCTCTTGCAAAGTAACTACACACCCTCCTCTTCTATATGTCATGTATACGATCATACGTGACATATAGAGGGCCCGACAATGACAATGACCGGGCACTTTGTACTTCACTTTGTTAGACCTATACGTATGACCTTATAAGCGGCGTATAGGCTTGATATGACACATGACTGGTAAGCAATAATGTTGTGTGGGAGTTGTGCAACCTACGCCGCGTATAGCCCTATACGCGGTGTATATATAGGTGTACAATTAATTTTAATGGTATTTAAATACTATGACCCATACCAATTTGGATGGGGTCTAAATTTGGTTTTAGCATTTAACCCTTTTATTTTAGGTGGGTTTAAATCCGTTTGGATTGAAATCGATTCTCAACACAAAATCCCAAAGTTGCACCAAGCTGTCGGCTCGGGTGAACCCTAACCGGTTGTTTCACCGGGATAAGGCCATGTCGGTTGCTAAGTCGTCTGCCCCAAACCATTTTCTTTGTACAATCCTATCAACCCATATGATTCACACAGGTTTTAGCCCACCCCATCTCCTATATACAGGGAGTTCATTCTCACTGAAGCAATCTTTTCACTTCCTGATTTAACTAATCAAGAAACCCGTTCCATGCATTTATCTTAATTTTACTCCCTTACTCTTATACGTATACATCTCGATTATCACAAAGACCATACTAACTTGAGTGTGGGAGGGTGGTTCAGAGATCCTGGTCTTTGTTAAAAATGTAAGGTAACATTTATCAATTTTATCTTGTTATAAGTTTCTTAATTTTGTTTTTTATCTTTTTTGTTGGGCTGCTGATAATTGATGGAGAGATTAAATGGATGCTAAGGATGCAGCTCAGTTTGTATGGCCCAGATCCAAGTTCAGTTCGTGGTGTTCATGGCCCAGGTCCAAGTTGTGATGATTGAAGAAGTCTGGCCCAGTCTTGGCCCATCTAAGATGTGTTAAATAGGATTGCCACGTTGGCAATCCTCATCTGTCTTCCGACCCTAGATTAATGGTCATGATCTCGTGTAGTTGTGTTTCTATAAGATTGATCGTAGGGTTTTCCTTGGCTCGGGTGTGTTTCTACCCGAGCCTCCATCCTGCCTATATAAGATGCTTCTCGAGATCAGGTCAAGGGTTAGCTTCAGTCTTGTTTTGTTTCCAGTATTATAGTCTCCTTCTTTCTCATATAATCTAGGGTTTAGATATTGATCTTGGATTGTTTATCTCAAATAATCCAAGTGTGTCTGTAAATCTATTAGGTTAGTTTACAGGTTATCGTGTTGATAACCTGGTGAGTGTGAGAGTGATTGTAGTGAGCTTTTAGTTGTAATAGTAAAACTCATTGGGTACAATATTTTTGGGTTGGAATAAAGAGTTTATTAGTGAAGATCCATGTTTCTTGACATGGTATCAGAGCTATAAGGTTGCTCTTGGTCTTGGATCTTGGAATTAGGGTTTGGGTTATCATCGTTGCGTATCTTGTTCTCTGATTTGGATCCTGAAGCCTTTGTTCATCTGGTGTATTATTGTACTTGATTGTGTTCTCTGGAAAAAACTGAAACCCTAGATTAGGGTTTCTGGGGATAAGGAAGCTCAGGAGTGCTGGAGCTATTTTTTCTTCTATCTTGATCTCGTAACCCTAAGTGAAGGTTACGGATCCAGATCTATTAAGGAGCTTGCACTCGGTGAGAATGTTCCAACTCTTTGTCTATTTTTCATTATAAGTCTTGTTGTGTCTAGGAGCATTGACCGGGTTAGGGGGACCGGTGTTGGCTCAGTATCTGGTTGTCTGTCTGTCTGTCTAGGTCTAGGAGGCTCCCACAATAAGACATGCGTTGGCACCTTGAGTGATGAACCAACGATCTTGATCACTGTTGTGGTTTCGCCTTTGTAGGTTGCTTGTTGTTGGATTCTCTGGTTGACTTTCTATTCTGCTGTGTGACTTGTGTGGTTTTGTGATTGATTCCTTGTGTTTTTTCATGGTTAGGATATGTGCTTTGTGTTTGTCTAAACTGTGTGTGATAACATGGTTGATGAGCAACCAATTGTGCCGGGGGGAGGGGGTAACTCTGACCCTAGTCATAGTGAGACCTTGGTTAGCAAGTTAGATGCTAGTGATCCATTATACTTACACCCTTCAGATTCAAGTAATCTGACAATTGTATCAATAAAACTAAAAGGGTCTGAAAATTACAATGTATGGGCTAATGCTATGCAACTTGCTTTACAAGTAAAAAACAAATGGGGATTCATTGACAAATCATGTGTTAGGTCTGTAGAAAATGAGGTTCTGGGAAGGCAATGGGACAGATGTAATTCAATAGTTTTAACATGGATACTAAACTCTATTAGTGAAGACTTATATATGGGACATGTTTTTTCTAAACTAGCTAGTAGTGTATGGACTGAATTAAAAGAAACCTATGACAAGGTTGATGGATCAATAGTGTTTGATTTATATCAAAAGATTAATTCATTTACACAAAATGGTTGTCCTGTTTCTGAATATTATCATAAACTGAATATTATGTGGAAGCAACTTGATCAAATTTTACAACTTCCTGCTTGTACTTGTGAAGCTGCTATTGAGTTTAATAACTTTAGTAGTATGATTAAGCTAATGCAGTTCCTAATGGGACTTGACAGTGTTTACCAAAGTGTTAGAACTAGTTTGCTAATAAAAGATACTTTACCTTCTGTTAAGGAAGCATTCAGTGTCATTTCTAGGGAGGAATCCCATAGAAATGCCAGCAATGTTAATAGAAAATCTCAAAGTATGGCATTATTTTCTAAATCTAGTCAAAATTTAGAATTCAATAAAGCAAATAAAGTGTCTAAACAAAACCTTAAGTGTTCTCAATGTAATAAAGTTGGTCACACTGTTGAGTCTTGTTTTGAAATCATTGGGTATCCTTCATGGATGAGGTCTAGGGGGAAACAGGGAAAGAAAGTTAATGCTTCTGTTGTTGATAATTCTGAAAATGGTCTAAGTGCTTTAACAAGTGATCAGGTTAACAGGTTATTAAGTTTGTTGAATGATAAAACTAAAGATGGTCCTCAAAGCTGCAATGTGTCAGGTAGTGTGATAAGTCCTTTCTGTGCTAGTGTGTATTGTAAACCTGTGTTCTATTTTTCTAGTAAGGATGGGAAAATAAGGATTAAGGGTTGGATATTTGACTCAGGGGCTAATCAGCATATGATTAAAGATGAATGTGATTTAACTGAGTACATTGATGTGTTTGAGTTAAACATTAGAGTTAAACACCCTAATGGAACGGATGCATTGGTAACTAAAATTGGAAATGTGAAATTAGGAGATAAGGTCATGTTGTTAGATGTCTTTGTTGTTCCTGATTACAACATTAACCTGATTTCTATTCATAAATTAGCTAAAGACAATAAGGTGCATGTAATATTTGATGAATATAAATGCTTTGTTCAGGACTTAATAACCAAGAAAGTCCCGGTGACTAGTAGCCAAGTTGATGGATTGTACTTCTGTGAAAACTCATTTGTTTGTAACAAGGTGTGTAGTAATGATAACATGATAAGTTTGTGGCATGATAGACTAGGACATCCTTCTGAAATTGTTCTTAATGTTCTTAAAAATAAACTTGACTTAGAATCTTGTGAAAATCTTAGCCCTTGTGAGGTATGTCACAGGGCTAAGCAACATAGGGAACCCTTTCCATTAAGTAATCATAAAACTACATCTCTAGGTGATCTAGTTCACTTAGATGTATGGGGACCATATAAGGTCCCTAGTAGGGAAGGAGATAGGTACTTCCTTACTATAGTTGATGATTACTCAAGGGCTGTTTGGGTGTGTTTGATGAAACAGAAAACAGAAGTGTTTGATAATATATTTGAATTTGTTAATATCATTAAAACACAATTTAAGAAAGATGTTAAGTGTTTCAGAAGTGATAATGGTTCTGAGTTTGTCAATACTAAAGTCAATAATTTTTTAAAAGAAAAAGGTATCTTGCATCAAACTTCATGTACATACACACCTCAACAAAATGGGGTTGTTGAAAGAAAACATAGACATTTGCTAAATGTGGCTAGGGCATTATTATTTCAAAGTTGTGTTCCTATTAAGTTTTGGTCAGAGTGTGTTCTAACTGCTTCATATTTGATTAATAGGACTCCTTCAAGTGTGTTAGGTGGTAGAACTCCATATGAACTAGTGTATGGTTTTGAGCCCATTCTAAGTCAGCTAAAGAGGTTTGGATGTCTGTGCTTTTGTACTGTCTTAAATGATCCTGATAAACTAAGTTTTAGGGCAGAAAAATGTGTTTTTATAGGGTATTCCACTGAGAAAAAAGGATATAAAGTTTTCAGTTTAGATACTAAAAATGTGTTTTACTCTAGAGATGTAAAATTCTTTGAACATGTTTTTCCTTTTAAAGAAGAAAATGTTTTAAAAAACTATGATAAATTTGATCATTTAAATATTACAAATTAAAATTTTTTTGACTTATATGAAAGCACAACATCTAACCAAGTGGAAGATCCCGATGATGAAGGAAAGGGCATAGGTAAGAATGACCTAGGGACACATGAGTCTGTTCAAGCATCAACTGAACAATCAAATACTGAAGGCTTGGCTAATCCAAAGCAGCCCAGTGATAGTTCAGATGATGTTAAGAATGGCTCTGTGATGACTAGTGATGATAAGACTTTCAATTCTGAGGGAGATGATCAAAATCCACTAGAACAAACCATAACTAGGAAATCATCTAGGAGTTCTAGGTTACCTAAGAACTTAGATGAGTTCATTGTTGAAGGAAAGGTCAAATATGGTCTAGAAAGATCAGTGAACTACTCTAACTTATCTGTGGACAATAGGTGTTATACTGTTGCTTTGAATAAGAGTCTAGAACCTAAGTCATTTAGTGAGGCTGTCAAGGATCCTAACTTGGTTCATGCCATGAATGAGGAAATTGCAGCCTTACATAGGAATAGTACATGGGAATTAGTTGATTTACCTAAGGGTAGGAGTCTAGTGGGGTGTAAATGGATATACAAAATAAAATACAAGTCTAGTGGTGAGATAGAAAGATATAAAGCTAGGCTTGTAGCAAAGGGCTACAGTCAAAAGCAGGGTATAGACTTTGAAGAAACTTTCTCACCAGTAGTAAAACTTGTTACAGTTAGGTGTGTATTGTCTATAGCTGTACAAAATGGTTGGGAGTTGTTTCAACTAGATGTAAACAATGCATTTTTGTATGGTGAATTGTATGAGGATGTTTACATGTCACTTCCTGATGGTTACTATTCTGAAAATGAAAATAAGGTGTGCAAGTTAAAAAAATCATTGTATGGGCTTAAACAAGCCCCTAGGATGTGGAATGAGAAACTTGTAGGGGTTCTAGTTAACTTAGGATTCATGCAAAGCAAATGTGACTACTCTTTGTTTTATAAAAAATCTGAAACTGTTACTTTATATTTACTTGTCTATGTGGATGACATAGTTATTACTGGTAATAGTATAGGTGAGATTAAGACTGTAAAAGAGTGTCTTAAAGAACAGTTTTTAATAAAAGATCTTGGAGAGTTGAAGTATTTTTTAGGGATTGAAGTGATAAAACAAAATAGTGGAATATGTTTGTCACAAAGGAAATACTGTATAGAACTGTTAACAGAGTATGGTATGACTGTATGCAAACCTCTTAACAGTCCTATAGACCAAAATCATGTTCTTACATCAGTGTGTAAAGAACATGATAGTCCTTTAATGTAACAACCGGCAAAAATAAGGTAATTCCGTACTAATTAATTAATATATGATTAACATAATTAAATGCAATTATATGTGATTTAATTATCAAGGCTTTAGGAGATAGCAATTTCCAAATAATGCATAGGAATGCATACGTTTAATGGTAAAACATGATAGGATCATGTGCGAATAAACTATCCGGTATGGACGTTGGCGATTACCCGGTAATAATTAAATAAACGAAAAGGATCCCGGACACCCCGGATATAAAATAAAGGGTATTTTCACAAAATATAATGAGTTTTGGAACTCCAAAACCATAAGTGAAAACTTTTCACATGAAGCTCCCGGTAACGAATAAAGTGCGCGTACCGCACCCGATACGCGTACAACTCGTAATTTCACCCGGCAAAAGCCTAAATAACCAATCAACGCTTAAATTAGACTATATTTAAGGGTTATTAAAGGTATTTTTAATGTCCGAATAACGCGCGGTTAAAACCCGAAAAATACCCGAACGACACCCGAACGACGAGGGATTTAACTTAACAAACAATGGGTAAATCTTTGGAGTTGTGGACCCCACCTAAACCCACCAAGGGGCCGGCCTAATGGCCTTGTATTTCCTTTTATTTTCTTTTCCTAATCACCCTACAAACCTATGGATAATGAGCATGCATGGACAAGAGATTATGTAAGATCATCAAGTACAAAGCATGCACAAATCTTACCTTTTTGTAAGAAAAAAATCGGCCCTATGGCCATATAATCAAAGGCAAAGATAAATCCTATCATTACACTAGTACACATGCTTGTATAAAGATCTAGTGTAAGATCATGAAGGATTACAAAGATTTAGCCAAGATTTACAAGTTATCTCTCCATTCTCTCTCTAATCTCACGGCACACACACACAATAGATAAAAATCCATCCAAGATCAATTGTAGTACAACACATATCTCTTAAATCTTTAGTAAGATCACATGCAATCCATGGAAGATATGGTGAGGTTATATATAACATGTGTTAATACATGAGATAACAAAGCAAAAACATCTCCTTCTTTCTTCTTCTTTGGGCCGTAAGTTTTACCCCATCCACACACACATTTCTTTCAAGTTTTTACATCTTCTAATCACTCAAAACAATCCATCATTCAAACCCCCATTGTGTGTTTCAATCTTGGAGCTTAACCACTAAGGAAGAATACACTAAACCCCTCTCAAATCCAAGGTTTTTGTCTTCCCTAGCCTTGTGCTAGTAGTAAGCTTCTTAACCTTGTTTTGATTATTAATATTCATGTATGTGTTCTTAGAAGCAAGTTGTACATGAAGGGTTAAAATGTGGTTTTGAAACATAACTTTAATAGATTTTACATGAGTAAAATGGATGATTAAAGACATGTAAATGGATCATGGATTTGATGATAATAAAGTAGTGTTCTTAAAAGATATAAAATCTACACATACACTAGGTAGGATGATGATTTGGATAAGATTTAAGGAAGAAACTTGAATGTGTTAAAAAGTAGTTTTAATCATCTTAAAATGATCATCTAAGATATAATATATGATGGAATATATTAGGATGTCATAAATGAAGAAGTTGCAAAATTAAAGTTTACTTACTTAGAAGAATGAGATTTGGATATAATGGACAAAAACATTAAACACACATATTAGTAGCCTTATGTATGGAATATAAGACTATTAAAAGTGATTTGATGCAAAAATAACTTAACATTAAAAAGATGAATCTTCAAAGTCCACTAATTTGGGTGAAAAATACTAACTTTGGAAGTTAGAGTAGAAAAATGCAACTTTTGAAAGTTAAGGGACTAATGTTGTAACTTTGGAAGTTAGAGGACTAAAATGAATATTTTAGAAACTATTAGTCCAAAAATGCAATAATGAAAAGTTTGGTGTCAAAAGCATAAGTAATAATTTTCCAAGGTTGATTTGGTAAATACTAGTAATATACTTGGGTATTTTGTATAAAAAGTGTATTTTTATAAAAGGGGAAGTTATAAAAATATGGACTTGTATTAACAAAAGGATTTTTATAAAATAGAGATTTTTATAAAAATGTTGAACAAAGGTTAAAACTTGAAAAACTTATACAAAAATGAATACTTTTATATAAATGGGAATATAAAAGTGATGGAAACATTTTTGTGTCTAAGTTAACAAGTTGGATAAAAAAATACAAAAGTATTTTTAAACCTTCCAAGTAACATGTGTTAGGAGGAAGAAATATGAGTAATATTTCTATAAAACACATGTTGGGAAAAACTTGGAAAAATTAACTATTCAAGCTAAGATATCGGACTAAGACGCGTTAACGAACAATAAACGGACAAAACGTGAGAAAAATGCCGTTGCGGCAAGATGAGAAAATATATATATATTTTTAGGAAGTAAAATATATATATACATCATGGGAAAGTAGATATGTGGGAAGGAAAACCAAGACGAGTAGACAAAATATATATGTATATATATGTGTATACCGTGCCGACGAAATCCTAGTATATTTATTTGAATGGGAAAATAAATATACGGCATGGTGAGTCGAATCGGGTGTTGAGAATATACTACCGAACGACAAGACCTTAGCATATTTATTTAAATGGGAAAATAAATGTGCGGCAAAGTGAGTCAGGTCGGGTGTTAAAAATATATTATATCGAACGATGCGATCTTAAGTATAATTATTTGAATGGGAAAATAATTATACGTTAAGTGAAGTCGAGTCAAGGATAATAATATACAAGTTAAGGAAATATTAATGTGAATAATATATAACTTGTAAGGAAAGGGGTAATCTAACGCCAACGAAACCTAGGATACGCGCTAAATTAAACGGGAATTGGAATAACTCGTGGTCGGGAGTTGGGTGTACAACTTGCCAAGGCACATGCACTATAGGAATAGTGACTTATACGTCTAGGACGTTTGTAGGTGCGAGACCCCCCGTTTGCTATCTACCTTTTGAGCCGGACGTTGATTCAGGTGAGTCTCACGGCCCCATTTTAAACTATTTTACGTTTTCGGGGGAAAGATATGTTAGGGAAAATGTTTGACGGAATAATTACTTGAGGTGTGACCGCCACTCGGGGTTGAGACCTCACTTCTATAATCATTTATTCAGGGAAATGAAACCGGTGGAATATTTAAATAGTACTATTGGTGCCTGACAAGGCCCACCCCTAATCGATAGCGTCGATCATGCATCAGTGTATGCCTGGGGTGCATATATTCTGAACTTAAGTCGTAGGATACCGAGAAACGACTTGGAGCGGGGCATTATTATTATACGTCTTGGTTTGATTATAGTCTCAAGTAGATTTATAGGAATTTGCAACTCCTATATATTGTCATAACATGGTACTTCCCAAGTGTTTAAGTTTTGGAAACTAAAAACCTGTGAACTCACCAATATATTTATATTGACGAAATTTAAACATATCTTTCAGGTAACTAGATGAAGACAAGCATGGCGGGCTGGGTCACTGGAATCTCCTATGCGGGCGTCGGTTGCTTTTGCGGGGTTTCACTTTTATTTCTCAAATATTTGGGATATATTTGAGAAACCTCACTGTTTATGTTAAAAACAATCTACTTTATGTGTAATGTTTGAACATGATTTTGACGCCTAAATAAATGACCCTTTTTCTTAATTACTTGTGATTTGCGTTAACCTTGACTTTATACGCTTGAACCGTCGCGCCACGTGTTTCCGCCATTGGCGTGGTGTGACATTTAACTAATATAACAGCATATCAAAAGTTAGTGGGAAAATTGATATATCTGGCTCATACAAGGCCAGACATATCCTATGTTGTTCATTATTTAAGTCAACATATGCATAAGCCTTTAGAGGGGCATCAAAAAATTGCTTTTAAGTTGCTAAAGTACCTTAAGAAAGCACCAGGAAAAGGTATTCTAATTAAAAAGCATGATAGCTTTGACTTAGTTGCCTATTCAGATTCAGACTGGGCAAAATGCCTTGAATCTAGAAAATCCATTACTGGATTTTGTGTGTTTCTTGGTGGGTCCTTAATATCTTGGAAAAGCAAGAGACAACCAACTGTGTCTAGGTCCTCAGCTGAAGCTGAGTATAGATCTTTATGTTCAGCCTGCT
This sequence comes from Ambrosia trifida, assembly GCA_028751855.1. Taxonomy (NCBI): domain Eukaryota; kingdom Viridiplantae; phylum Streptophyta; class Magnoliopsida; order Asterales; family Asteraceae; genus Ambrosia; species Ambrosia trifida. The sequence continues at coordinate 61,505,767 of CM054123.1, read as the reverse complement.
GTGAGGTTATCTGGCTAAAAAATTTGTTGTTTGAATTGAGCATTGAAGTAAAGTTACCTATACAAATGTTTTGTGACAATACAGCAGCTTTGTCTATTGCTGCAAATCCAGTGTTCTATGATAGAACAAAGCACTTTGATCTTGATTTATTTTTCTTAAGATATCAAATCTCTAAAGGTGTGATTAAAGTTGAATATGTTAAGTCAGAAAGTCAACTTGCAGATATCATGACAAAAGGATTACTTGTTGCTCAACATGAGGTAATGTGTTCTCTTTTGCACATGTTTGACCCATTTGATGGATAAAATTGAGGGGGGTGTTAAAAATGTAAGGTAACATTTATCAATTTTATCTTGTTATAAGTTTCTTAATTTTGTTTTTTATCTTTTTTGTTGGGCTGCTGATAATTGATGGAGAGATTAAATGGATGCTAAGGATGTAGCTCAGTTTGTGTGGCCCAGATCCAAGTTCAGTTCGTGGTGTTCGTGGCTCAGGTCCAAGTTGTGATGATTGAAGAAGTCTGGCCCAGTCTTGGCCCATCTAAGATGTGTTAAATAGGATTGCCACGTTGGCAATCCTCATCTGTCTTCCGATCCTAGATTAATGGTCATGATCTCGTGTAGTTGTGTTTCTATAAGATTGATCGTAGGGTTTTCCTTGGCTCGGGGGTGTTTCTACCCGAGCCTCCATCCTGCCTATATAAGATGCTTCTCGAGATCAGGTCAAGGGTTAGCTTCAGTCTTGTTTTGTTTCCAGTATTATAGTCTCCTTCTTTCTCATATAATCTAGGGTTTAGATATTGATCTTGGATTGTTTATCTCAAATAATCCAAGTGTGTCTGTAAATCTGTTAGGTTAGTTTACAGGTTATCGTGTTGATAACCTGGTGAGTATGAGAGTGATTGTAGTGAGCTTTCAGTTGTAATAGTAAAACTCATTGGGTACAATATTTTTGGGTTGGAATAAATAGTTTATTAGTGAAGATCCATGTTTCTTGACAGTCTTTCACCTCATCCAATGTGTTCTCGCTGTGATATGCAAGTCTAAATCAAATTAGAGAAAACGAAGTATCCTAAGTTGTTGCAATGATCCAGGTAGACCACTCGGCAGTTTTTTTTTGTTAACTAAGGTTTCTCTTTTTATTCTCTTTTTTATGTTTTAATATTCCTTCTTTTCAATTTATAAACGTTTATTAATTTTAAAGTTCACCAATGACAATAGTTGATTAAAAAATATCAAGGTAACTAGTTCTATAATCCGCACGAGTTGTGGCACAAAACCAAACCATTCTCGCTTTGATAATATTAATCAAATACATGGTGTCGCTATGTTAGCCAGGTTTTGCAGTGATCGGTGTAGAACCTTTTTGAAGCATACAAAATAGAAGACTTTTCATTACTTTCCAAACTGAATAACAAAGGTAATGAAAATAAGAGCTTCAAAGCAGCAGCATCACCTGCTAGAAAAGTGGCCTAACTCTTCGAGCCAGCTTTTACTGTTCAGACCTAGGTAGTAATGCATTAACGACACCACAAATCTGAAAGCAAAAACAATTCATTCAAAAGGAAAACATCGCGTAAAATTAGTGACCGGAAAATTTTAATGTAAGCATAAATTTACAATAAAAAAAACTAACAAACATTTTGTTATTCTCTAAAACAATTGAAAAGGTTGCAAAATTTGAATAACTACCATTTCCAAGCACTCGCTGCCATTATTAAGAAATCTTGAGAATTCTTGAGAATAACAATACATGGTTATCGGCCACAAAGCTTTCAAATAATGGGTGTAAAACCATAAACAAATTAAATTAAAACAATTCAAAGGTGAAACATTAGCCAATTAACCGTTTATCATTTCTGTTGAAATATATACTTCTTATAGTCAATTTAATATCTTGTTTCTTTAATATGTTGCATAAGAATGTTTTCAGGTTTGTGATGATGATTGAGGTCAAGTCATGTTGAGGTGGAGGTTGAGTAGAGGTCGAGATCAGGGTTGCTAGTTGCTTGTTGCCGAGTTGATGTTTCTGGTTGATATGGTCCATGTGCATTCTAGTCTCATGCTTATGGGCTAGTCTTGTTGTTATGTGGGCTTGTTATGTTTTAACTTAAGCCCACACTATTGGCCCATCTCTTATTATAAGGGCCCAGCTGTCAAGGTTGTTAAACGAGTAGATCCTGACCATTTATGAAGTTTAATTTTGGCCCTTGATTTCAGTCCTTGATGGAAGCTTCCAGGCTCCCATATAAATACATTGTTATTTCTCTCTCTTTAGTTAGTTCGATCAAATTTTTTCATCTCTCACTTGTTTTCTCTCAATAGTCTTCTCTCATATTCATCTGTGTTAGGGTTTCTGGACATGAACGTCTTGTTCTGGTTTGTATTGTTGTGATCCTGGGTGTTTGATGTGTATTGTGATATGTTGATCAAAGAGTTGTAAGAGTTGTGAGGGTTTAGTGTCTTTGATTTCTTATATCTCTTTTGTTCTTGAGCTTAGACAGTTTGTTTTTTCTATTAATAAGATTCAGTTTTTCTTGATATCATGTTATTTTGACATGGTATCAGAGCTATTGGGTTAAATTTTGGGTTTTTGATATTGTTATCGAACCCTTCATTCAATCATGGTTCTGTTCTTGGGGCTCTGAGTCTTTTGATATTCCACTGTGTTTGCTCGTGAAGAGATCTTGAAAGTTGTAAATCTGTGGTGTTGAACTACGGTAGATCTGTTTGCAGCTGTTTGGAAGCTAGTCTGGAGTTTGGATTTGCTAGCATATTTTTTGCCTCACAGTTCGTAACCCTAAGTGAAGGTTAGGACTGTGAGTTTATTTGGAGAACCCTAACTTGGGCAACCATCCTGGTGAAATCTTTTCATACTATATTTTTCTTTTAAAGTTATGAGTCTAGGTCTCTGGTGCCAGGTTAGTTGGATCGGTGGTTGATATTAAGTTAGTGTTCTTGATTGTTGTTGAGTTTTTGTCTAGGTCTAGAGGCTCCTAAGTTAAGACCTATGGTGGCACCCTTGAGTGATGAACCACTGATCTGGCCCTTGGCTTGGCTTCGCCTTGAGTGTCTCGTGTCTGGATAAGATTGTTTGTTTAAGATTCTATTCATTGTGATTTCTACTTTCTTGATTGTGTATTATTACTTGTTAGTGTGAATCTGTGTTACTGTTTGCTTTATATTTATTGATTGATTGCCAATATGGGTGATAATGTTGGGCCTGCTGGTGGTGATCCTGTTATTGACCCTGCTTGTGGTGGTCCGGCTAATGTTAATGAAACATTAGTCAGCAAAGTAGATGCTAGTGACCCTCTTTATTTGCATACTTCTTATTCAAGTAATTTGACCATGATAACTATTAAACTGAAAGGTTCTGAAAACTATTCTGTTTGGACAAATGCTTTAACACTAGCTTTACAAGTCAAGAATAAATGGAGTTTTATTGATAAAACTTGTATCAAATCTCAAACTGATGATGAGTTTGAAAGACATTGGGATAGATGTAACTCAATTGTGTTAACCTGGATTCTTAATTCAATAAGTGAAGAATTATACATGGGTCATGTTTTTTCTAGGTTAGCAAGTGATGTTTGGTCTGAACTTAAAGAAATATATGATAATATGGATGGATCGGTTATGTTTGACTTATACCAGAAGATTAATTCATTAAACCAAAATGGAATGTCTGTATCTGAATATTATCATAAATTGAATGTCATATGAAAACAATTAGATCAGATCTTGCAATTAATTTCCTGTACATGTGATGCATTTAGGGAGTTTAACAATTTTAATAATATGATTAAACTGATGCAATTTCTTATGGGTTTGGATAGCGTGTATCAAAGTGTTAGAACAAATTTGTTGATTAAGGATGTGTTGGCATCTGTGATTTAACCCCTTCTTTTGTAACACCATGGCGATCATTTTCAAGATGTATACAAAAACATAACCACCAATAACACAAAAATAAAAGTTAAAATTCCAAATATATATATATATATATATATATATTCATCTCCCGTATTTTATGTTTTAAGGTTAATACACTTCCTAAATCATCCTTCAAAACAAAACCAATCATCATTGATGCAATTTTCCTTCCTCGGAACACTACGTTATAAAACTTTTAAAAGGTCCCAATTTTTGGATCGATTTAATTCCAAGCTTGTTTAATAATCCTCTTACTGCGAAATATAGATAAGAACAAAGGAGAAAAGAGAAAAGAGATCAAACAAAACCTGATGTTGAGAGCGAATGGTAGAAGACGCTATATAATTATTGGCAGCCGAAACCACCACATAACCTGTCAAGGTTCCGTTAAATCCAGCATCCACAAAGCCTCCCCAAAACCATGACGGAACCACCACCATCACCATATACACAACATCGCCACAATCAAGAATATCCACAACCGGCGGTGACGTTACGGGTTTTTAGTTAAGATTGTGACAGTGGAACGGGTAGAGGGAGGAGAGAGAAAAGTTTTAGAGAGAGAAGGGGGTTATAGAAAGAGAAGGATGTATGGGTTTTAAAAGGTCAGCACATGCACATCAGAACTTAGCACGTTGCTCATGAAAAAAAACAACACACACCCACGATAGTTGTCTTATGAGAATTCAGTACCTGTATGAGGAAAACAAAAGGATAAACAAAGAGAAGATGCAAGAGTTCGACTCGGTTCATTTATATACAAAAATGTATAGTCGCTCTTCGACAACTGGCATATGGAATTTCGTCAGAAGCAATGGATGAATATCTAGAAATGTCCGAACAAGTTGCGCGAGACTCACTTCATTTTTTTGTCAAGGTATACATATCTTATTTAAATTATAATTTTAAACATTGTTTAAACAATATATCTTTACGTATGGATTGTATCCATTTACTAGCAAAGTTGTTTATGTAAACCAACATCTATCTACCTACACTAATAAAAGAGTAACTTGGGCTCCACTTGTCCCTTTACTAGGGCCTCCACATAAGCTCCCAATCACCATCCACGTGTCAACCTTACAATCAATTAAAAAAAGCCGACCCGCCCGTTTTCTAGGATCCAAGTAGGTATATGGAGCTCCAGCTTTGTATCTATAAAAGCCGTTATGTTTTTTTTCTTCATTCTTCCTTCAATCTTCAATCTTCCTTAACAATTATTCCAATCTTCATTCTTCATTCTTCTTTTTCATTTTCTTCGAGGTATTCTTGCATTAGTTTTACTCATTTTCTATTCTTAACATTATAAGAAAACATCAAACGTTTGATTTTTGCAAATCATCCTATTTTTTTTTTTTTGTTTCTGATTTATACAGTTATATCATCCTATTTCTTAGTTTGATTTCTGATTTATGCAGTTATATCATCCTTTTTTTATTTCTGATTTATACAGTTATTGCAAAAGATTTTATGTAAATCGTGTGTTTAATCCATTCCATTCATTTAAATGAAACTGATTTTTTGAAATGTATTCGTTTGAATCCTCGGAGTTGTATTCGTTTGTTGTTTCGCTCATTCATTTGTCTAAATCCTTTTCAAGAGTCTATCGATTCTGTTTATTTCTTCAGATTCAAAATATCGATTCTGTATCCATTCTTTTGAATCTTCAGATTCAAAATATGACACAAGAAACCGGATTTGATCCTCTTATGTTAATTTTGATTATTTGTTGAAGAGGTCGTTTCAATGTTCGGACTCTGTATTTGAAACATGAAACCGACTTCATAAACATACAATTGGATTTACTATTTGAAAACCAAAACAGAATGTAAAGCAACATAAAAAACATATATATCGAATGAATTTTGTTATTGTTTGTTATTGTTTGAATCCGATTTAGTCATTGTTTAAAGAAATGTCGTCAAATTCTGTAAGTAACAACCGAGCATATATCAAATTCAGAATTTGTGAGGTTTTGTCCTAAATCCTAAATCTGTTCCAACCGTTAAATTACAATATTTACAATATTTGTAATAAATATTGTAACTTACACGTCAATTTACAGTGTAATTTATTTATAAGTCATAATTTGAATAAAAATATTCTCTTGCTCATAATTTGTAAATATTATGAGTTTGCTTACACATAATTTGACCAAATTAAATTGATATTACTCATAATTTGACTGAATTAAATTGAATTACTCATAAACTCATAATTTGACCGAATTAAATTATGGACTTACACAATTATTCTCTTGTTAAATTTACCGTGTCATTTATTTATAACTCATAATTTGACTTAAAATTATTCTCTTACTCAAAATTTGTAAATATTGTAATTTTTCTGTCACATAATTTGACCGAATTAAATTGATATTACTCATAATTTGATCGAATTATATTGAATTACTCATAATTTGACCGAATTAAGTTATTTCTTACACAATTATTCTCTTACTAAATTTACTGTGTCATTTATTTATAAGTTATAATTTGACTTAAAATTATTCTTACTCATAATTTGTGATAGATGATAATCATTTACAATCCTTTTCAAAAGCAACTTTTATGGGTTTGGTAATGAAATATTAGAGGGAATCTAAAATGATAGAAATGTGAATCGTATAAGTAAATTGTTTGGTATTCTTAGAGCATTCACATCATCTTTCCCATCCACTCACAATCACATATTACACTAAAAATCATCACATTTCTCTCTACTTTTCAATTAAACAATAGTTTTACATACTTTTAACATTATTTTTTCCCCCTCTCTACTTACAACCACTTTAAAAATACATTAAAAATAAATGCAGGGGAACAGTGTTCCCCCAAATATACTATATTCTCATATCCTTCATTCATAACCACTCATAACTCCATCCTAAAATATAGAGTTTTCTCTCACAAAATTATGGGAGAGCTGATGTGAATGCTCTTAATCACCCAACAAACCTTAGAAAGTTTCAAAGTTTTAGAGTACCGCGTTGTAAAAGTTGCATCGAAAGAGATTTTTGGACAACTATGACAAATTTTTGTCAGTCTCATTTTAACTTTTTTTGTTATTTTCTATTCATTTATGCTCCTTGAAGTTTTAGTATTTTGCCAATGTTACATTATAAATATTTGTTTATATATCTAATTTCTTTACTATTAATTTTTTTAGGTTTATGCATACAATTTATTGTTTTCGGGTTGCTGCAGCAAGGGGTGAAGCAGTATTTTATTGTGGATTGTGCGTCGTATTTTGTACGAGTTTCAAAAACGTTTGGCATGCATAATAAAGGATAGCATCACGTAAGCATGATGAGGGTAAATACTTTGAAGAAGATGATGTCGATATGTGTTTTGCTTGCAACGTTCGATGTCAAAATGCTAGGAAATTACCATGCTGCAATGATGTTATGAACGTATTCATAATTCATTTTTTTCCGTACTTGATTTAATTCCTTTTGTCATGCACTATTATTAAGTTTTGTGAACATTATCTTTTGACTTATGTTTTCTTTTGGAAATTATCATATTATTTTGTTTGGTGGAAGAATTTTTTTATCACGAGATTTATTTGCATCAATTTTTTTTTTCAACTTACATAATTCACGAGCACAATAAAATCAAAATTAAAAACTTTGACTGAATATTAATTTGTCATGTTATATTTTCTTTCATGTTATGTTTTAAATTTTAGTTTAACACTACCCTTATAAAAATTGTTTAATTTTATTTAATCGATAATATATTTTATTTAAAAATTTCTTCACCCATGAGGTTCACGGGTATAGTTGTTTAATATTCAACAAATATACAAGTTCACGGTAAAAAAAAAAAAAAAAAACAGTTTCCCAGAGTTCTCGGTAGTCTCGACTGCATGTTGGATGGCTATGTGCCCTGTGGCCTCAAACAAATTGCTATAGTTGTCTTCTTTCATATATATTTTTTTTTTAAATGGAGAAGGAGATAATTTCATTCCACACGAAACCAAAAAACATAGCGTTTACAGAGATTTTCTAACTAGAGGTTAGAAAACCATGACAAAAGAGAAAATACACATACGAGGCTTTCTCCTAACGAGCACAACTACACTCGCCCAACCAAGAGACAATAAGACTAACTGGACACCCTTGGGATATAACTAATAGAGACTAGGCACTTTATGCAATCCGCTGCTCCAAATATAACAAATGCACTGCAGAATCTCTTCCTTATGTATCTTCAACTCCAACCACCCTTAATCCGAAACATATTATCCGATTAGCATCTGACAAGCAGCGACCTTGCAGCAACCATTGAACCAAAAAAAAAACTGCGGCGATCTGCAGCAGAGTCGCGGCTGCACAGAATACGCAGCGATGCCATTCATTCTTCAAAATCTTCTATACATGACTGCAACGAATGTGCAGCAAAACAGGGCCGATATGTTATTGATCAACCATAATTTCTTGCTAAGAAGGCATCCCATATTGCATCGATTTGTCGCAAAACTGGCGTAAATGACCCGTCGAATAAAATCGCCAATTTCTTTCCTGTGTAATTCTTCAGCAGCTCCATCCATACACACTTCATTCCAATCACATTTACCCCACACTGAATAGAATAGCCCAAAGAAAAGAAAAGAAAAAGAAAGGACGCACACCACGAAAACGAAAGATAACACGAAAAAGATATATGTAGCCAGGGAGGGTAGCACCAACACTCAATTTAAACCCGTTTACACAACGTAAAACACACGCCAAAACGCACACTTGGTGCTACCCTATCCCCCCCCCAGCTATCATATCCGCCAAAACACACACCACGCCAAATTGATATTAATGAACCCATGAAGCATGTTGTATTTGAGAATCACCACATATATCTTAATAAGCACTAAAAGAAACCACATACATCAGTTGCGTTAGCACTTCGAGGACCATTCCAACAATGAATTGCAGCATCAAACAATAATGTGTGCACTCAGCACCTTTGCAATAATCTTGCAGGAAACCTTTGACTACGAATCTGTTTGAAGCTTAGTCTGCTTAGGACTCCATCATGCTGTTTCGGCCAAGCACTCCAGAGATCGATATATTTATTATTATTATTATTAATTTTTTTTTTTTAGAACCCAACAACTCATATACTCAATCCATATCAACAGCAGATCAATAACATGGCGCCTTGAATTATCTATCAACTTGGTACCTTTAACCTTAAGACATAACCAATAAACCTTGCAGTTACTTCACACCAATGCTGCCCAATTATATGCCCAAGAAACGAATAATGACGCACACCACGAAACGAAATAAACGCGAAAAGAATATATGCAGCTGGGGTTCATAGCACCATTCACACATTTGACCCGTAATTTCCACACAGAGAGTAAAAACTCACACCAAACACACACCTGGTGCTATCCTACCCACCCCATCCAGCAGCATATCACCAAGAAGACACACGCACACCAATTAATAATACAGAACCCAGTAGATAAACACAAGAGCTCTTAAAGTACCGATTTATCTTCAATTCCATAGCAAAATTAAAACTTTTCATCCTAAACTTTTAATGGTGTAAATGCCATCCCCATACCAGTCATGAATATTGTACACCTCCATACTCGATCTGCATTTCAGCCATAAGAATGTTTCATCTTTAACCTCTTCAACTATCTTTGAAAACAATAATGCCTTACCTTTGAAGACTCTTTCGTTTCTATGCATCCAGATCTTCCATAAGGTTGCCATGACGATTGCTACAGCTGCCTTCCTTTGTTTCTTGTTCACCTTCATACGAATTGTTTGTGACAACAGCTCGCCGATGGACAAGGCATTGCACAATGACACGTTTGTAATTTGTGTATCTCATGTGCATCCGTGCTTTCTCTGGAAAGAAAACGACGCATCAGTAATTTGTCGTGTAGAAATTAATTCGCACCTTTCAAACTTACTAAAAAATTGAGCTCAGGTTATTGAATACATACTTATCTTATTTTGTTGAATGAAATCAATTTGGGATAATTATGAAGTACTTTTTTTTTTAACGGCAAAATTTTATTACAACTTTTTTCCATCTCACCTTACATTTGCAAGAATTTGAACCCATAACCTTACACTTGTAAGGGGGGACACCATACCACTAGATCAAGAGGTCATGGGTTAGGGTTCAATCAAAACTATAAAATATTAATTGTCGTGGTCGAATTTGAGGTCAATCAAGGGTTAGGGTTCAATAAAACTATAGGGGCTAAAAGTGTAAACTTAGAAAATAAAGTTAACCAAGTTTTTAACTGACAGAGGGTGTAGCAAATTGAGAAAATAAAGGACAGAATGAATGAAATTTTTTTTATAAAGGATAGAACATACTATTTTTCTAATAATTAAAAGACAATCTTTGTAATTCTCTCTTTATTTTATTTGTCATGACTTGTCAAATCACTGGAAATCATACACGCTTTGTACGCTTCTCATGCTACAACCAATTTCTTTTTTAAATCTAAATCAAATATTATTAACTCAAAATAACTATTTATTACCATTCTAATAATAATAATAGTAATAATTATTACTCTTGTAATTAAATAAATAAAAAATAACCTTGCTATAAGGTGATACCATGTGTTGCAGTGTTGTGCGATTCTTTCTCCTAGCTTGTATTGATGAAATATACCTATCCATCTTTAGAAGAGTAAAATTCCAATGATAGCATGGCAATTTGGCTAAATTTCAACATTGTATATAAGAACCTGGTTTAAAAGAAAAAACATGATAAATGAATAACCTGAACACTTTGTGTTTTTTTCCTGTATGAACGAAACCCCATAAAAAATAGTCGTTTTTTCCTCCGTTTTTTATATAGCACTATGGTACTCGTTGGAAAGATAATAAAACGCTCCTTAATTTGGTGTAATTTTTTTCTTTAAAAAATCTCGTATATAAAAGATATTAACGTTTAAAAATGATGGGAGGAAACATTAGAGAGAAAAATCTAAATTTGTTTTTAAATTCTTAAAGTAATTACGGTTAGATAAGTGTAGGAGAATAGATGAAAAGAAAATAAAAAAATAAATTAAAATCTTTCACCTCAACGTGCCACGTGGCAGCCTTAATTGAATGCCACCTCATCAATATTCAATTCTTTTATTATAAGTCTTAGATATTTTTTATTTGACAAATTCTTAATACATAATTAATTATATATATAGCTAGTATTTGACACGCGCTTTGCCGCGGTGTCACAATTCACGTTTATGTTTATACAATGAAAGTTATAATGTTAAAAAAAAAAATAGTGAGAACAAACCTTAAAATTTGTGGGAAAGAAAAAAAATAATAAAAATGAAATGAAAAAAAAAGTTCAAAAAATAAATAAATAAAAGAACTGGAAAAAAGGAAAAGTAAAAAAAAAAATCCTTAGTATTGAAATAAAAAGATAAAAGCAAATGTAAAAAGCATCTTCATTATTTAATAGTAAAACAAATTGTTTAGTGAAGAAATTAAAATACTTGCAGTGAATAAAAACTAAAATTCTATTATCCCATCACTTTATCTCTCTATCTCACCTACTAGGGAAAGAGAAATGAGAAGTCTTTAATCCAACTAAGTTGCTCATAATAACAGTGTGCCAGCAGCTGTGACGCTTGTTGTGAAGACATGCATGCGTATGTGTGACAAACTAACAAAAGAGAGAATGAGAATGATAGGAAAAAAAAAAAGAACGAGGTCCACTAAAAACTGGACACTTGTATCAATGGAGAATATCAACTATTCACAATTTCATTTATTAGTTTAGACTATCTGGGGGCTAGAGGTGAGCACAGGCCTTATCCTTTTATATTGCGTCATGTCAGCGCTCAGTTGCTAGGGTGATAAAGCTTCTGCTCACTCACGTGATACTGTTTGGCTAAAAGTGAGCAGCAGCTTTATCCAGTTTTTTTGTATTTTTTTTCATACTTTCTAAATTTGTCAGAATTATATTAAACCAAAAATAAAGTTAACTAAAAATTTGATTAAAGTTTACAATAAACTATAAAAAAATAAAAACTAATCTAACACAACATCATCGGGACGTCTAGCCCACAAATGCTCGACTAATTCATGGCGGAGGTTTCCGTGTATCTCACGGTTCTTGCTATTCCTTATGTTGTCGAGTCTTTGGTTATTATCGATTGTTGATTCGGCATGTGGGACATCACCTTGGTAATTTTGACAAATCGCCAAGCCTCGGTCCTCCAATATCTTGTTATGTAGAATAATACAAGTATAGACGACGTCCATGATCCTCTCTCGTGTCCAAAACCTTATTGGGTTGGCAAGCAAAGCAAATCTTTTTTTAAGAACGCAAACGCTCTTTCAATATCTTTCCTTGCCGACTCTTGTTTCTTTTGTAAAATACTTACGTTTGTCTTCAAGTTGTGACAAGAAAGCTTGAACAAGTGTCGCCCATTCGTTGTAAATACCATCAACCAAGTAGTAGCCGTACTTGAAATTTACATTATTTGCGTAAAATGATTGGGGCGACTCAATCCCGTCTATAATGTTATCGAATATAGGTGATTGGTCGATAACATTTAAGTCGTTATTTGACCCGGCAACTCCAAAAAAAAGCATGTCAAAACCAAAGATTATGCGAGGCCACCGCTTTAAGTATGACACTCGGCCCAGAATGATCACCCTGATGAAACTGACCTTGCTAGGCCATAGGACACATAGCCCAACCAACATGCGTACAATCAAGACTACCAAGCATGCCGGGAAAGCCATGTTTCTCACCATGAACCTCATATATGCGTTGGATATCATACATGGTTGGTTTACGCAAATACCGTCGTAAGTAAATAGATATGATCCCTACGCATATATATATATATATATACATACATATTTTAAAACGACGTATGATAATAAAAGTGTAAAAAAAATGTGACTAAACTAGTAAATAGAGATATACCTTGACAAAAATAATGAAGAGAGTCGCGCGCAACTTTTTCGGACATGGCAATATACTCGTCCATTGCGTCCGATGCAATCCTGTAGGATAGCTGCCGAATAGCGGTCGTACATTTTTGTAGGGAGGTGAACCCGAGTCGGCCCCTTGCGTCTACTCTTTGTTGAAAAAATGGATAACGCTCCGACAAATCATTTGATATACGCATGAATAATTGTCTACTCATTTGAAAGCATCGCCTAAAATGATCTTAAGTATACACAGGATCCGAGCTGAAGTAGTGACGGTATAAGGTTACGTTTGCTCCCTCTCTGTCACGGTCAAGGGCCGGCTGTCGGTTTAGCACCGGATTCCTTCTTCTTCGAGACCGTGCTATGAGGTAGTCAACCGTTATCCTACCCACTTCCATAAATAAATCGTCTTCTTCGGAAGAGTCGGACGAAGAGAAATCATTCCATTGCAAAGCCATTTTGTAGTCGAGAGAAAGAATTTTTTTTTGATGGTTTGTGTGATGTGAGAGTTGAAAATATGTAAAGTTGCCAAAAATAGGGAGTTGGCTGCCATCGGTCGGCAGCCAACGACTCTTTTTGACCAGCCAACGGCTCTTTTGACCCGCTACCACACGCGAGTGTGGTAGCTTCGGCTAGCTCGCGGTCATTATAGCTTGAGGATGTTATGGTCCAAGCTATCCACGTGTACCAAATTGTGGCTCGCGGCTGCTCGCTCGCGGGCCACAACGGATACACTTATAGAATATTTCATTTATGATAGGAAAAAAAAGAACGCGGTCCTGACTACCCAGCCCAGCTGGTAGGATGGACATCCTGGTGATGCTTGGGCCCGGATTTTACCCGGGTTCGAGTCTGAGGGGGTGGGGGGCAAGGGTTTACCCATTCCACAGGGTTCCCGCGCATCTGGTTTGTGTTGGCAAATCCTGTAAGTCCCGCGAGGACGAGGGAATTTTGCCAGTACCAAGTGTACTCGGGCGTGGATTTATTAACCATTCAAAAAAGTTTATAGAATATTTCAAACTTAAAGATAACATTAATTAATAAATAATAAAACAAGTCAACCTACAATGATAAATTTAAGGACAAATTACACAATTCGTCCTTTAGGTTTGGGCCATTTTTCAGTGGATGTCCTTTCGCGTTTCAGTTGATGTGTTTCGTCCTTAACGACCTAAAATCCTTACACCCACTGTCCTAAGGGCCTAACTTGGTTAGTTTTTAACGTTAAATCTGGTCATGTGCCTTGCACATGAGGGTATTCTGGTAATTTCAATTATATATAAAAATAAAGCTTTAATCCCCTTTCATCTTCATCTTCTCTCTCTCTCCTCCAAACCCTTCTTCCACCACCACACCACCACCACCACCCTATGGGCAGCTCCACCCACCGACCACCACTTCTTGATTCAACCCCCTTCTCAGCTTCAACAAACATTCACACTTCTTGATTCAACCCCCTTCTCAGCTTCAACAAACAACATCAAAGCCTTCTTCTGCATCAACTGAAACATATTCAAGAACCCATTGTTTCTAGAAGGAGACAAGCTCTGTTGCAAACCCAAAAGCACAATAAAATCAGGAGAAATTTTTAAAATCTCTTCAACAGATGAACCAGAAAGACCTTGAACAAGTAAAGCAGCTAAGCCTTTAGTAATCAAAGCATCAGAATCAGCTTAAAGATTACATTTTTATTAGGGTTATTATTATTAGTATCAAAATTTGTTTTTGTTTTTTTTTTAAATTATTATTATCAAAATAAGCCCTTAACCATACATGGGAAACACAACCCTTGACTTTATTTTCTTCAGTTTTGTATTGGGTGTCGAGGGGTTTAAGGTTTTTGCCGTAGAAGGATTTGGACAGATGATTGGGTTTGGTTGAAGGGAAGGGTTTGATAGAGAAAGATGATGGGGTTATGGGTACGGGAATGGGTCGGGTTTGGAAGATTGGGAGGAGGTTGGTTGGGATTCGACGGTAAGATGAGCAGATGGACATGGCGACGGCGGATAGTCGACGGCGACGGCGAGGAGGTGGTGATATGAGGTGAGGGGATGTGTTCGTTGGTTTATCTAGAAGACAGTATGTCCCACGTGTAATAATATTTTGCAGAAAAGTGGACGGCGAGGAGGTGGTGATATGAGGTGAGGGAAATGAAAGGGGCAGATGAATTGACGAATATACCCTCACGTGCCCCTCACATGACCAGACTTAACGTTAAAAACTAACCAAGTTAGGCCCTTAGGACAGTGGGTGTAAGGATTTTAGGTCGTTAAGGACGAAACACATCAACTGAAACGCGAAAGGACATCCACTGAAAAATGGCCCAAACCTAAAGGACGAATTGTGTAATTTGTCCTAAATTTAAATATCTAGGTGACAATCAATTTTAAAACTAACAATTATATATATTAATAGTTTAAGAGACAATTGGGGATGGTAGCGCTATTCGCTTCTGGAAGGGATGAGCCGCTTGGTGATTTTTTTCCGGATCTATTCAAAATTGATGCTGATAAAGACGCTTTGGTTAAGGATCAGGGGTGACAACGGGGAATACGATGCAACGGGGAATACGATGCAATAGGGAATAGTATAAGGAATACCGTTATAAGTTTAAAACCGGTAGAATTTCTAATCAAAAGTTGAAAAAAAAAGAGCTGGATATAAAATAAGGGCAAGGCCAATGGTGTCGTTTCTAGGGATAGTGACTCCGGACTCGACTCCCTCTAGGATTGTCTGAAAATAAATATCTAAAAAAAAAAGCTCATGAAATAATTAGAAATGAAAGCGGAAATGCTGAAGCTTAAGGTGCCTGGCCACTGGGATAGCGACTTGGATTGGTCACACCCTCTGAGTTAAGTATGCTGAGATGAAAAAAAAAACAAATGATTTTAAATTCTCTCGGTTTTCTACATAAAACGGTTAGGAATAGTCAATTGGTTGTTCCTTTTGTTTCATAAGCTTGAGGCGGGATTAAGTGAAACTGTGGCTTCTTTAGTGCTCTGTTGTAAAACAAGGCCTCGGAGGCCGAGTACTCCCCGAGTAATCGCTAGAAGGTAGATTGCCGAGGCCCGAGTACTCTAGGCCTAGGCCGATTACTCCCCGGGTACTCTCCGCCTAGGCCGAGAACTCCCCGAGTACTTCCGAGTCTGACTAGGGAGCGCCTAGCGACTTTTACAACATTGCTTTAGTGTGAGACCCTAGGTAGACTAAATGAACTTAAAATTAAACTAACAAGATAAGGGGCTTAGAAACCGGCGGTTGGGTTTAAGAGGACAAATATACCTGCAATCGCAGTTGGCACGTGATTAGATTTTTAAAATTAAAGTAACCTATGTTTTGAGGCCAGATTATTTGATTGTGATCCCATAGCATAATTCTTTTTCAGGGACGAAAAAGAGATAAGTGTGGGGATATTTGATGTATTGTAAAATACATCTATTTCCAGTGTAAAGTTTGTATAGTTTTCGAGTCGCTTAAATAGTACTTTTATTAGTTTTAGGCTTGTACTGGTCTATTTTATTTAGTATAGGTTTTTATAGATTTTTATTAGTTTTGCGTCGTTTTTAGTACTTATTTATTTATTTTGTATTTTGTAGGTGTTCATAGACGTTGGAGCGTAAACAAACAACTTTGATCAAGTCAAAAACACGGAGTTATAATAATAATAATAATAATAATAATAATAATAATAATAATAATATGTTTAATAATAGTAAGATAATAAATAAATAAACAAATAAAAGTGACCTCGAGGTCACGGCCCACAAGGCCTAATAGATTTGAAGGTAGGGCATAAAAAAAAAAAAGAAGAATTTGGTGGTGCCGTAGATCATTATTATTGGAGGCAGCGATAATATAAAAGAAAAGGGAGGATATTATCTTTTGGAGAGAGGATACATTATTATTATTATTTTCGAAGAGGAGCAGAGGACAGTAGCCGCATCCAGAGGAAGGCAATCGACAGCAGCACCTCTAAACAAAAATTGGAGAGGAAAGAAGGAGATAAGGTCTCGGGTGTACTAAAGATTAATTATTTGAAGACACAGTGGTTTGTTTAATTCGTCTATATTTTTTAGAGACATGTTTATCATTGTTTTTCGAGACGTTATGACTATGTTTCTGATTTTAATTATGAACTAAATATTTTATGGTTGCTTAGGTTTATGAACTAGACACGTTATTTGCAGTATTTAATGATTTTTGGTTTTTAATTTGATGTGTAGAATTACATGATTTTAACTTTTATTGTTGGATTCGATATATGTGTGTTGGTGTTGATTTTATTTGAAGTTTGTTTATTGGTTTTGTGGAGCTAGGCATGTAGAGATACCCCCTAGGTCTTGAAATCAATCTAGTTCGTCAACTTAGGTTAGCGTGCTAGTATTTGGAGTTGGAGTACGACATAAGTATAACAAACTAATATAATAAATTAACTAAGACGTGCAGTCCATTCTTGAGGGTGAGAAATCTAACTCGAGTTTGCTAGGTAACTAACTAGGCATTGTTCGGTAGTTGGCAAGCGCTAGGGCGGGAATCGCTACTTGTCCGTGTTTAGAGTTTTCCTAGGTTTCTTCAGTAGAGTTTAAGTCTGCTTCATAGTTAGAAGGTTTCGGTCCAGGAGAGATTGTAATCTGATTTCTGTGGGATTTTGGTACGCTAGGGCGATCCAGATCCATCTTAGCATTTCTACACTTGTCCCGCCTTGAGTCTAGTGAGCTATCTTTGACAGGAGGTTTATTAGATAAGAATAGGGTCTCAAGTTAATTACCAGATTCAGGATTTAATGCTAGTGTCTAGGGATTTTACCTAAGTAACCAGCCTTCTTCCTATCTGATTTCTCCAAGCTCCTAGGTTCGTATAAGCAGTTGAGGTTATTTTATTTATATTTAGTTTCTTCTAAGTTTATAATTATTAGTTCAACCCCCCATATAAGTATATATTTATTTAGGCTAGTATTCGGTATAGGTTTTCATCTAGAGTTGCATTCGCGTCTTTGGGTTCGATACTCGGTCTTATCTGTTTACTGCTTTGCGACCGGTACACTTGCCGTGCGTGTGTAGTTTTTAGGTGAGTCGTTTTAATTAAAGCTTGTGTTATTTATATATATATATTTACACACATCACGCGCCATCCCGCCGACAAACATCACCATCTCCGTCGCAACCCCGCCTACAATCATCACCTTGTTCCCAATGATTATCACCGTCCCACGAACACGGCAACACCAAGGCATGGATAGTAAATTGACGGTACCATTAATGCTTTCCGTTAAATTAACGAATTTCCGGTCCTTTTTTTCTCTTAACAGTGTTTCTGTTGTCTCTCACACATGGTGACTGATGTGTTGTAAAACACATGCATTTTTCCTTAGCATTTTTATAGTTGTTCGAGTCATATATTTATTATTTTAGGGAGTTTATAGCATGGTTTTGAGTATTTGGTAATATTATAGGTTGTATATATTTTTAGTATTTTTAGTTATTATTTATGCAATTTTTGTTGATTTTAGATGTTCGGCGAAAAAGGACGTGAATTGAAGAAATAATATCAGGAACCGAACATCCGGGCTCGAGAGTTGAAGATTAAAGAATTTAATTTTGATGAGCTATGAATAATTGGGCCAAGAATGATCATTAGTTGAAGAATTAAGTTAAATGGACCAAGAAAAATGAAGCACAATTGAAAGAAACAAGCCAAGCTCAAAGCTGAAAGCCAATTTTGCCGAAAGTAAGGCGCCGAGCACCACGAGGAGAAGGGTTGAACTCCTCGTGGTGTGTGGGGGGCATTTCTGATGAAAATATTGATTTTTTATTAGATTTCCATATTTTTTAAGGGGATAACTCAAAATTAAAACCCTAGATCGTGAGAGGCAATTGGAGGGTCGGTTTTGAGAGCTTCAAAGGAGGATTTTGAGCATTTTGAAGAGATCCATTCATTCCGGTTGATGCTCGTACGATTAAGAACAAATCTTGAAGCGAAAATCATGAATATTTGAGGCTAAACATCTTGCGGTTTCTCCGGGTGAACGATTTAGGTATTTTATCAATTGTTTTATGTTTGATACTCATTATTTGGATTAGATTTTGTGAACACCTTAAGGTTCTTTGCGTCTAATTGTATGTTTGACTGATCTAGACAGTTTGGTTAATTAGTATTATTGCATTATGTTATCGTATCTTGGTTTTCTTGCACTAGGATTAATTTATCTTTGCAATTAATGTTATGATAGCTGAACTCGGTCGAACAAGTTAAACAAAGTCATGTCTATGTGATTTCCTATATAGGGTAATAACAGAATTCATTTGATAATTACCGAATCAGAAACCCGGAGTGCCCGTTTTTCCATATTATTGTCCTTTATAAAACTCTATTATCACTTCGTTTTGCAGCACTGCAGTACTTTTACATTCAACTTCATAAAATTACTTTAGTTAATCTTAAGTTAATTAGCAATCAGTAAATTAGCACTTTCCACAAACTCCCTAAGGTTCGACAACCCTACTTCCTATACTGCAGTCAGTTGTAGCTAAGGAGTAGTTTTTATTTAGTTTTTGATTAGCACTTCGACATGCGATCAGTGTCCTGTCGTTATTTTCTTCATACCACCGGAAAACCAACCGTCAAGAACAGTAGTGGTGGTGGAAGAAATCGGCAGGCTGACCAGCGGCGGCGACAATCACGGTGAAGTAGAGAGAAAAAGAGAGATAGGGAGAGAGGCGGGTAGGTGGTTTTGTAGTGGTGGCGTTGACGATGGTGTTAACAAGGAGAAACGGAGAATAGACTATGGTGATATCGTTAGTGGAATGGCGTCGACTCCCCCCCCCCCCCCTCTCTACATGGATCTGGACTGAGAAGTGGAAAGGTGGAGATCTTTATACTGGCGTGGTTAGCTAGTGTGGAGGTGCGACGGTAGATAGATCTGTGAGTGAAGTATAGAGTGACAGAACAAGAGGGAGAGGTATAGAGAGAATCAGTGTGTTTTGATTTTTTTAACTTCATCTACCTGCTTATTACATCAAACATTTATCATATCAACTAATTTTTTATTATATTAAAACTAGAGATTGTAAAATGAAAAAACCTTAAAAATTAAAAAAAAAGGATTAACGCCCATACCCATGAGGATGGCACTAGAGATTATACTTTTATATTTTTCATTTATTTTATTAATATTCTGGAAAGGTTATTTGGCGTATGGCGCGCTTTTATATGTAAAAAAAGAAGTTACATAATGTATATGTTATATTGCATATAAATGTCCCTTCATGGAATCTGATAAAATTGGAACCATACAAAGAAGATTAGTATGGCCCATGTGCAAAAATGACACGCACAAAACGAGAAATGGTCCAAAATTATTTCAAATAGGTGACCAAATTTTGTATAGCAAAACATGAACCTTTTTTTTCTATAAAAACACAAGCTAAACAATTTGTGTGTTACATATTCTATAATTTTATAATTCAAAATTTGATTGTTATATTAGATTTATTTATTAATTATGATATCATCCTAAGTTTAGCATGTATTGATAGTGTATCAATACCGTATTGAACCGAATCGATTCCAACTAAATCCCCGTCGTAACGCACAGGATGAATACCACTAGTAAATTTAAAAGTCGTTGCATATATAGTCGTTCGAGATGTTGCATATGTTATTGAAATTGTTGTTGTTGTCACACGATTTGACTTAGTTGTTCGAAAGATTGTGATAGGTTTGTGTCGTGGCTGTATATTTGTTTACTTGAACCTGTTTTCATTCCTATTCATTTATCCATGGCTTGGAAGATATAACTTTGTGAAAGAGATATGATAACAATTTGAGATATGAATGAAGAAATGGTGGTGGATGAAATGTAAAAAGGTTTTGGGACCCACTATGAACGATTGCACTACACTTGGTTTCTCGGCATTGGTTAGCCAAGCACACTGATTCAAACTTTTTTATTGATAATTTCCGCGTCACACGGAATCATGATGCCGAACATGCCACAAACTCGCCGAAGAGATATCGAGTAGCCTAAAGTGGTTGGGTATTTGGACACCCCTTATTTATTTAGACATCATTGCTACCTATGCATCATGTATAGCACTATAAATAAATGACACATAGCTTTTCCAATTTACCAAGAATATTGTTGTTGTCATATCATGTCTAGTAGCTGTGGCCCATACGGGGGCGTATAGGTGTGTTTTTATGTATGGAGCGTATAGGTTTATAAGAGGCGTATATGTCTAGTTTTTCTTTACAATAACTATATGGGGTGTATAGATGAATAAAGCGTATACGTCTAGTTTTTTTTTCACAAACATTTTTATGTTTTGTTAATTAATCGAAACTAAACTATCGTATGATACGTAACCAACAAACAAACTAAACATTGTAAACAAAGATTACAAATATAAACATCGTGTGACACGTAACCATAGGCATAATACTGGATCTATAGTACACTTGTACTAGACTATACAATACTACAGTATACTATATGATACCTATACTACACTATAGGCTTATACGGGACCTATACAATACTTGTAGCCATATACGAGACCTATACTATACCCACAAGCCTATATGAGGCATATACAAAACCTATACTACAACCATAGGCCTATACGAGACCTATATGAGAATATACGATACATATACCTATAGGTGTGTATGGGACCTATACTACACATGTAGGTCTGTATGGTATCCATAGTATACTTATAGCCCAATACGGGACCTATACTACACCATAGGCCTATACAGGACTTAACTACATCTATACCAGACTATAGTATACCTATATGTCTATACAAGATCTGCAGTACACTCATAGGACTATATGAGACCTGTAAGGGACTTATGCTATAGTTATAGTCCTATAAGGGTCCTACACTGCACCTACACTGCACCCATACGCATATATGAGGCTTATGCTACCCCTATGTTAGACCATACAATACAAAACGATAATATACAATACAGTATTATCGTACACTATACGATATCTATGCTACACCTATAGATCTATATGGGACCTATACGACCATCATAGGCATATATGAGGCCTACATGGGACCTATATAAGACCTATACTACACTTGTAGCCCTGTACAAGACATATACTACATCCATAGGCATGTGCGATATCTATACTACACATATACTAAACTATACGACACTATAGTCTAATATACGACACATATACTAGACCTATAGCCTATACTGCACTCATAGGCCTATTTGAGTCCTACACGGAACCTATACTACAATTGCAGCCCTATACGAGACCTATATTACACTTATAGCTCTATACACGACCTATACTACATTTATAGACATATAAGGGACTTATATATAATACACCTATACTAGTTTATGCGATACATACAGGGGTTGATCTAGAATTTATTACAATGTAGTCACTGTTCTTATATGCTCCAATTTTATAGAACAGGATATAAAAAAATTTCAAGTTGATTTGACAATTCGGGTCAGGTTAGGTTCGTGTTGGACACCCCAAACAAGAAAACGAATGTTGGTTACTTTTTTTAACAATCGATGCACTATAATATTACTTGTTTGAAGGATTTGTTAATCATATTTAACTTTTTATTAAGGGAAATTGGAAATAAATAATTCCAACTTTGTTGGGTTGGAATGCAATAATACCAACTTGAAAATCAGAATCTAATAGGTCTAACTTGTCTTGGTTTTTATTTCACTGGACCAAAACTAACCAGTTAGTTTTCTGCCTATGTAGCATGCCACGTTGGCAAATGACGTGTAAAAAATGTCCTGGTTGGTAAAAAAATCAGGTTGAAGACTAACTAGGTTAACCCCAATTAGTTTCGGTCTAGTGAAATAAAAATCAAGACAAGTTAGGCATGTTAGATTCTTATTTTCAAGTTGGGATTATTACATTTCAACCCGATAAAGTTAGGATTATTTAGAGGGTGTTTGGGATTGAGTTTCAAAACAACTTATTGACTTATTGGCTTTTCTAAGAAGCCAATAAGCCAATAAGTTGTTTGTGTAACCCAAAAGCACTTTCTGCTTTAACTTTTGCCTTTTAAGAGTGGAAAATCTGTTTTTGAGAAGTTAGAAATCCTGGCTTTTGACTTTTGGAAAAAAATAACAAATCTACCACCCATACAACCAATATTCACAATAAGTTAGGCGAAACACTTAAAAAAACAGTCTATTGACCTTTAATTTGACGTTTCTCGTCCCAAAAGCTAATCCAAACAATTTTTTTTAAAACTCATTTTCAAAAAGTTATAAACCAATAAGCATTTTTGACCAAAAGCACTTTTGCATTTCCTAACTTAATCCCAAACACCCTCTTAATTCCAATTCCCCTTTTATTAAACATCCTTAGTTATAAAGGTAGAAAAAACCAAAAACCTATTCATTAATAAGTCTAAAACTAATAAATTAAGTAAACTAAAAAAAGTAAAAGTAATTAGGACCCATTCTAATAAAAAGATTGAAAAACAAAAGTAATGGTTATAAAGTAAATGAAGTTTAACTATAAATTGATATAGTGTTTGATTCACTATCCGGTATCTTAATTAGACTTAGGTGGTGTTTGTTTGTTTGTTTTTTTTTACCAGAAGCACTTCTGACCTCTTTTGTCTACGCCGCGCAGACGCGGGTGACGGGTGGTTCAAGGAACAACCCTTTATATTGGTAAAACGCCTATTTTATCCACGTTTGATCATGTTATTGCTTGAAATTGGGTAACTACGAGTGCTTTGGTTGTAGGTGTAATAAGGAGCTAAAAATGAAGAAATACGGGTTTTGGATCGGACCGGAACGGATCGGAACGAGGTGGAATGCAAGAAAGAAAAATGAAGAATTTTAAGGGTTCCACCGTACCTTACGGTAGCCACCGTAAGGTACGGTGGCTTCAGGACACCAATTTTCACCGTACGGCAGTCTTGATTTACCGTTGGCTTTCTAAACCCACCGTACCATACGGTGGGCACCGTATGGTACGGTGGCCCCTGCACCAAAAGTGTAACTCCCTTATTTAAAGACTACTTGATGGTGTCTTTTCATCATCTCTTCCATTGTGAACGTTTCTAAGAAGTTTTTGGGCGATTTTGGCTAGTTTGGATCATTGGAGAACAATTCTAAACATTTGGTTAATGTTTTTGATGCTTATGAACATTTCTTTGATTGTGATGATGATTCACCAAACCATGCTTGGCTAGAACTCTTGGTGATCATTCCTTGGTGAAGTTTTTCTTGAACTCTTATGTATTTTTCTATGAATTTCTAGAATGATAATCTAGTATGTTTGCTTGATTATTATGGTGTTTGAATAATTGTTTGTAGTTGTTAATTACTTGACCAATATTTAGTCTTAATCGTACGTTCTTGGTGTTGCTAACAATCAAGATATTGCGGGTAGGATTTGGGTTGGTAATTGATTAATTGATCATCGGGAAACAACCTCGCATTAATATAATCCGAGTACTTTGTTCCCTTTTATCACAACAATTGTTTATGCACGAGTTATGTCTATGTAACTCTTTCTAGTTGGAACTTTTACATAAGTGTTTAGGGAAAACGGATCCTGGAATGGTCATTGCTTTTATAATCTTAAGAAACAAACTCACTTTGATTAAGTAATTAGTTTATAATTTAGTTCAAATCTAAAACAATCAACAACTTTTGATCTTTATTTTCATTTAGTAGATTAATTTTAGTTAATTCGCAAAATCATTAGTTTACACACATTCCACAAACTCCCTGTGTTCGATACCTTCTTGCCACTATTCAATAGTTGTAATTGGGAAATTTTACGTGTACCACGACAATCACGTCAAATTTTGGCGCCGTTGCCGGGGAGTAGTGCGCAACGTGTGTTAATCTTTTAGTTTTGTTTTGTTATTTTCGGGTTTACATGGGTTGTGCTTAGTGTGCAGGTACTTCAAGTGTATGCATACTAGGGGCTCTCACGAGTCATCACCGCTTTTGTTTGATCCAGAGATTGAAAGAACATTGAGAAAGAACCGAGTTTTGATAAGAAGAAACAGAGTCATTGATTCACCTACTTCACCGTTCACACCAAGAAACATAATGCAAGACTCTCACATACCAACAATGGGTCAAACGACCTCATCATTCATGCCTACTTCTTCACAAATTTCACCCAACACCACATTACCTAACCTTTCCACTAGTCCTGAAACACCAATCCATACCACCCAACCGAGTTTCACCCAAAGTGATCCAAACCTCACCTTTAATCCATCAAACACTATACCACCATTTTCCCATGTTTTCCCAACTACGGGTCTATCATCTTCTACCATCCCACAACCATAAGGACAAGGTTCAACAATTGTCCACACTACATCTACTTATCAACCACCTAACCAATCGGGTTTTTACTAGGTGGCCAAAATTCGAGATTTCAAAGAGATGTGTATGACGATGGGTATGATGATGAAGAGTTTAGTGGGTACAATGAAGAGGGTTATTATTATGGAGGAGAAGGTGCATTTGTGGGCTCTCAAGCTCAAACGGGTCAAGTAAGTCAACCACTTTTACCATTTCAAGACCCGGGGAGATTACCGGTTGGTGTGCAACATGTTAGACCGCAAGGGTTGCACTTGCAACGTCCCACGCCACTCAATCAAATGCGGCCTACAAACATGCAAGCTCAACATCAAAGGCCAATTCACCAACAACAACCACCTATGCATCAAAATCAACATCAACAACAATTTGCACCGCAAGGGCCAATGCAAGGTCAAATGGGTCAATCGAGAGCGCCATTGGGAGCACCTAGAAGACTCCACCGTGATGTTGTACGGGGAATTGAGGCGCATTTTCGGCCAATTATCACTAATAACCCATCACCAATAGTGATTCCACAAAATGCAAATGGAAGAACTTTTGAAGTTAGAACAACCGCACTCCAAAGTCTACCAAAGTTCAAGGGGTTAGCAACAGAAGAGCCTTATTTTCATTTGGAGACATATGATTCGATTTGCAATACTATTGGGGGACAAGGTTTTTCTGCGGATGATGTGAAGTTGGTTCTCTTCCAATTTTCATTGGAAGATAAGGCAAAAAGATGGTTTCACACTTTACCATCCGCATCCATTTTTACATGGGCCGATATGCAACAAATATTTTTGGATGAATTCTATAGTTCTCAAAAGACCAATGATGCAAGGAGAGGGTTGAGAAGCTTTCAACAACAATCGGGTGAGATGTTTCATGAAGCGTTCGAGAGGTTCAATATGATGCTAAGAAATTGTCCTCACCATGGGATTCAACTTTGGGAATTATTGAATGCTTTTCATGAAGGCTTGAGTTCGGAGGATGCTCGTGATTTAATGTCTATTACAAATGGTACTTTTGGTACAAATTATGAGCAAGATGATTGGGCATTTTTAGAGCAAATGGCGGTGACTTCCAAAAGAAAGGCTCAATCATCTAGACGAGCAAGGCATGTAATTCAAAGACCTCAAGTGCATGGGGTAGAAAGTGGTAATGTACAAAATTCAAATCAATTGTACAACGTTTGTAACAATTGTCAAGAAATAGGCCACACGGCGGAGGTTTGTCAAGTGGTGGTAAATGAAGGACCAACGGAGGAAGTGAATGCTATTCAAGGGGGTGGTAGAAATTATGACATGAATTCTAACACCTATCACCCTGGGTTGCGAAATCATCCAAACTTTCGGTATGGAAATGCATCAAATCAAGCCAACCCGAATTTTCAAGCTGCTCAAGGTAATTATGTGCCTCGCTAACAATACAATCAAGGGAATTATAGAGGCGGATACAATAGTGGCTACCAAGGGCAAGCTCAAACTGGTCAAAGAAATTCGGGTCACGATTCGTCAAGCGGAAATGAAGTCATGGAGATGCTTAAAGCTATGCAACAAGACATGCAAAAGCGAAACCAACTTGATGAAGCACAGATACAAAAGGATGAAGTTCGTGATAAAAGCATTCAAGCATTGACAACTCAAATGGGGCAATTAGCAACTGATGTGGCGGAATTGAAGAAAGGTAAAGGCAAGCTTCCTAGCGATACTCAGGTAAATCCGTCACATGGCTCTTCACGAGGTAACAATGTTAATGTTAATCAAGTGAGTGTTTTAAGGAGCGGGAAAGAATTTAAGGCTGATTTGTCACCGGGTTTTGTCGAGGGGGTAGTCGAGGATGTCACGGGTGAAGAAAGTGAAAGTGATGAAGTTACACCGGTTTTACCAAAAGAAATAAATGTTAAAAAACCGGAAGCGAGTGAGAGTGAAAAAACTGAAAATGAGCCGAATCAAGTTCCATTTCCATCGGCTCTACTTGACCCGGGTAAGAAAAACTTTATTGCATCAAGAGGTCCCCAAAAAGAAGAAATGTGGGACATGTTTAAACAAGTAAAAATAAATCTTCCTTTACTTGATGCAATAAAACAAGTATCCGTATATGCTAAATTTTTGAAAGAATTGTGTACGCAAAAGAGGCAACAAAAGAAAAAAATGCCTAAGCGGGTAAATGTTACCGGTCAAGTGAGTGCAGTTTTAAATGGGGAGCTTCCTCCTAAGCTCCAAGATCCGGGCACGCCATTGATAAATATTCAAGTTGGTAATTTTCAAATGGCAAAGGCGTTGCTAGATCTTGGAGCCGGGGTGAGTATTTTACCGGGTGGGTTGTATGATCAATATGACTTTGGTCCATTAGCTAGGGTGGAGACAACGGTTGTCTTAGCCGATTTGTCTCATAAGTTACCCCGGGGAATGGTTCAAAATGTCATTGTGAAAATTGATGAATTTTATTACCCGGTTGACTTTTTGGTATTGGATTACTCCTCCACAGACTCAAAACAGCAACAAAATGTCATATTGGGTCGGCCATTTTTGAACACCGCGCATGCGGTAATTGATTGTAGATTTGGCACGGTCGACATGACATTTGGAAACCGGAAAATGCGTTTAAATGTTTTTACTAACAATACTAATGATTCCGGTGTTGAAGAATGTTTTATGGCAGATATCATTGAGGGATGCAATCCATGTGAGTATGAGAAGGATGGAATGGAATTGTGTGCTTGTAATTTTTCTGAACCGGTACATGCTGTTGATTTGGAGATTGAAGAAGGAAAGCAAGATGTGTTAGCATTGAAGGAGGGTCGACCACCATGGTCCCACCATTTTGATAGTTTGCCGGTGGAAATTGATTCGGGCACCAAACCCTCATTAGAAGTGGCACCAAAGTTGGAACTTAAAGATTTGCCAAGCCACTTGAAATATGTGTTTTTAGGGGATAATGACACATTATCGGTCATTATTGCCTCTAATTTGGAGATGGCCCAAGAGTTGGCGTTGATGGAAGTTTTGAAGGAGAATAAAGAAGCTATTGGGTGGACGATTGCCGATCTTAAAGGAATTAGTCCATCCATTGTCATGCACAAGATTATCACAACCGAAGATGCAAAACCCACGAGAGAATCACAAAGAAGGTTGAACCCGAACCTTAGGGAAGTGGTAAAGAAAGAGGTAATTAAGTGGTTGGACACGGGAATTATCTATCCCATTTCGGATAGTGCTTGGGTAAGTCCTACTCAAGTGGTCCCTAAGAAGTCCGGTATTCAAGTAATTAAAGATGACAATGGTGAACAAATTGCAACCCGACCCGTCACCGGGTGGCGGGTGTGCATTGATTACCGGAAATTGAATGCCGCTACTTCTAAGGACCATTTCCCACTTCCATTTATTGACCAAATTATTGAAAAACTTTCGGGTCAAAAATACTATTGCTTTCTAGATGGGTATTCGGGGTATAACCAAATAGCAATACACCCGGATGACCAACACAAAACCACCTTCACGTGTCCATATGGTACTTTTGCCTTTAGGCGGATGCCATTTGGCTTGTGTAACGCTCCGGCGACTTTTCAACGATGTATGATGAGTATTTTCTCGGACATGGTTGGAGAATCGTTGGAAGTGTTCATGGACGATTTCTCAATATTTGGCACTAGTTTTGAATCTTGTCTCAACGAATTACAAAAAGTTTTAAAAAGATGTGTTGAGAAAAATTTAGTGCTTAGTTGGGAGAAAAGCCATTTTATGGTGCAAGAGGGAATTGTGTTGGGTCATGTAATTTCTGAAAGGGGTATGGAGGTGGACAAGGCAAAAATTCGGGTAATATCATCATTGCCACCACCGAAAAATGTGAAGGGGGTAAGATCATTCTTGGGACATGCGGGCTTCTATAGACGTTTTATTAAAGGTTTTAGTGTCATTACCAAACCTTTATGTAATTTGTTATTGAAAGATGTTCCTTTTGATTTTACTAATGAATGTTTGCAAGCTTTCAATGTGTTGAAGGAACATTTGGTCAAGGCTCCTATTTTGCAACCGCCGGATTGGTCGAAGCCTTTTGAGATAATGTGTGATGCAAGTGACACTACAATTGGAGCGGTTTTGGGCCAACGAGTTGACAAGAAGCCGGTGGTAATCTACTATGCGAGCAAAACCTTGTCTGAAGCGCAACTGAATTACACCACAACCGAAAAAGAATTATTAGCGGTGGTGTATGCTTTGGACAAGTTTCGTTCGTATATTTGGGGGAGCAAAGTGGTGGTATATTCAGACCATAGTGCGGTTCGATATTTGATGGAAAAGAAAGATGCCAAGCCAAGATTGATTAGATGGGTTTTGTTGCTCCAAGAGTTTGATTTGGAGATTCGGGATAAAAAGGGAAGTGAAAATGTTGTAGCGAATCACTTGTCCCGAATTCCGGTAGAAGGGAGTGATGATGTGACAGAAATAAATGAAAGGTTCCCGGATGAACAACTTTTAGCCGTGTCTACTCAAGCCGCACCGTGGTATGCTCACTATGTTAATTATTTGGCCACGGGTGCTATTCCGGATCATTGGACCAAGAAGCGACGACAACAATTTATGGTTCAAGTAAAGCAATATATTTGGGATGAACCGGATCTTTTCAAGATTGGGCCCGATCAAGTGATCCGAAGATGTATTCCTGAGTCGGAAGTTAAAGAAATATTGACACATGCTCATTCTTCCGCTTGTGGTGGGCAATTTAGTGGACATAAAACCGGCTACCGGGTGCTTTCATGTGGGTTTTATTGGCCTACAATTTTTAAGGATGCTTGCGAGTTCGCCCGGAATTGTTTAAATTGTCAAAAGTTGGGGAGCATATCCAAAAGGGATGAGATGCCAATGCAACCGATCTTGGTTGTGGAGATATTTGATGTTTGGGGCATCGACTTTATGGGGCCGTTTCCTAATTCAAACGGGTTTTTGTATATTTTGGTGGCGGTGGACTATGTTTCGAAGTGGATTGAAGCAATTGCTACAAGGACAAATGATCATTCGGTTGTTTGTAAATTTGTTCAATCTAACATTTTTGCCAGGTTTGGAATTCCAAGAGTGATCATAAGTGATGGTGGTTCACACTTCAAAAATTTTAATTTTGGGAAGCTATTGAAGAGATATAGTGTGAATCACCGGGTTGCAACGCCGTACCATCCGCAAACGAGTGGACAAGTTGAAGTGTCCAACCGTCAAATCAAAGAAATTCTTATGAAGACGGTTCGTGTGGATAGAAAAGATTGGTCAAGCAAATTAGATGATGCTTTGTGGGCATACCGTACGGCTTACAAAACTCCGATTGGCACGACACCTTATCGGATGGTGTATGGGAAAGGTTGTCACTTGCCAATGGAGTTGGCGCATAGAGCACATTGGGCGATCACGACGGTAAATGCGGATTACGATGAGGCGGGTCGAACAAGAAAGTTGCAACTAAGTGAATTGGAGGAGATTAGAGATGAGGCTTATGAATGTGCATCGGCTTACAAAGACAAACTAAAGAAGGTTCATGATGCCAAATTGAGAAAGAAGACTTTTGAAGTAAGGCAAAGGGTGTGGTTGTACAATTCGCGATTGAAGATGTTCGCGGGCAAGTTGAAAAGTAAATGGATGGGGCCGTACATCGTTTGCAGGATTGGTAAATTTGTTGAGGTTGAAATATTGGATGAAAACAACAATAAGCAACAAACGGTGAATGGACACCGCTTGAAGCTATACTTGGATGGAAATGACATCAATGCGTTGGAGATGGATAAAGCGGGCTATCTTTTACGCCCGGTGGAAGAAGTGCAACAATGAGAGGCCCAGGTTTGGTAGTGTAAATAGTTAGATTTTTTATTTTATTTTGTTTTATTACCAAATTTTGTTTTTTTTATCGAAACCCGTGTTTGAAACAAGTGTGGGGACGTTCGGATCGCGAAACGGTTCTAGCATTGTGTTGAGGACAACACGGGATTTTCGAGGGGGTAGGGTAATTTTAGTGTTTTAAAATTATAGTTTTCTTGAAAAAAAAAAATTGCCCAGGTCCTACCGTATGATACGGTAGGCACCGTACCATATGGTGAAAAAGGAAAACCAACGGCGATGAGAGCCTGCCATACGGTGGAAAAGAAAGAGGTTTAGGCCACCGTACCCATACGGTCCCACCATATGGTACGGTGGGGTCTGTGTAGCAGCGATTTTTTATAAAAAAAAAAAAAAATTTGTTTTAAGGGCTGCACGTGAACTATACCTACCAACCCATCTCTTTCTTCCATAACTTCTTCTTCCTCTTTGTCTAAGAACCCCAACCACCAACATCTTCTTCAACCTTTAATCTTCCATAAATCCTTCAATATCTAACCAATCTTAGTGATTTTTGAGTCAATCTTGACTAAAATTTTACAAGGGTTTCGATTGTGGGAAGAAAATTACAAGAAAATCACGTTTTGGTGGCTGAATTTCGAACCCTAAAAATCGCAAAATTGGGGATTTTTCAAGATTATAGTTTTCTTGTGTTTCAGTCTCTTCTAATCAAAGGTATGTGCCCTATTTGTCCTAATTTTGATGCACATTGTGAAGAATAGAGGTTTTGTTTTTCCTAGTTCATACCCACTTGCTTGTTAGTATATATTATTATGTATATATTGTGTTTTGGTAATAATGTGGTAGTAGATGTATTTTGAGATGCACATTGTGAACTATTGGTAATGTTAAGATTGTAGAGGCGTCATGCCCAATTTTTGTCAAACCAAAGACGGTATTTTTGTTCACAAATATTTACTACCATGATAACAAGCAAGTGTGGGGATGTATTTACTATATGGGACTGATTTGTTTTGGTTGGTTGCTTTTTTTTTTTTTTGTTTGTACATTGTGTAGGAGTATGGCACGAACTGGCGAAGTAGCAGGATCAAGTTCATCTGTCGCCAAAGCTAAAGGGAAGCAACCCGCGCAACAATATAAACGGAGAAAGTATGTTGCACAGAATGACGAGTCTGATGAGGAAATGCAACAAGCACCTGAAGCGCCAAGGTTAGACCCGGCTAATAAGCCGGAATGGAAGACGGGCCCGCTAAATGAAAAACCAAGGGATTGGCAACCGACACTATTCCATGACCAAATTAAGGGGTTGTCAGATCGGGCTGGGGCATTCCTTTGTGAAAGAGAAGTGAGTGAAAGAGATTTTGGACCATTCGGGGGTGTTTGATAGATTCAAGGCTTTAGGTTGGGAAGCGGTGCTCCATTGTCATGATCAGGAAAATAAGGCCGTGTTTATGGAAGAAATTGAGGAATGGATGGCGACATTGAGATGTCCGAGGTATGATTCTCCATCCAAGATGAAATTAATTGGTGAAGTGAATGGAGTTGTAATATTTCGCATTAAATGATTGTACGTTACGACACGTTTTTGGTGATATTTAGAACCCTAATACAATGATAATTATTCATACATATATATATATATATATAAATATATATACATATATATATATAAATATATAAAAGTTATAATAATAATAATAATGATAATAATCACAATAATAAAAATACCCACATTTTAAATCTAAACCTATAAAACAAACCAAACCCACAACACAATTAATTAAACCCAATCCAGCCCAATCACCCAGGCCCAGACTCCAAGCCCAACATCCGGCCCACCTGCCTTTAATAAAAAAAAAGGGTCCTTGCTGCCCACGCGAATCGAACCCGGGTCAAACCAACAACACCACACCACACTAACCAACTGGGCTAACCATCACATCTGATTCAAACCAGACGCGGTTTAAATATATCATCACTTGAAAACCTTCACAGTTGACTTGAAAAGTCAACTGTGATGAACGACTTGCCTTAATCAATCGCGTTAACTCTTGATTAGGCTATTATTGGCAACGCCACACGATTTCCGGTCCATTATGACTCAGAAACACGTTTATAAACATCTAATTATTACCAATTTTCCCTTATGCGCGTATAACATTCATTGTTTAGTCAAATCTTACCATTTCTTCGATCCAGTGTATAATCCTATAAATTGATCATTTGCGAGCCTTCACAACTCGCCAATACTTCTTTCTCAACCACCGATCTTCTTAATTATACACTGCTCGTTCATCTTGATCGTGATTTTGACTTTTTGATTGACCATTCAATCGAGCTCAAAACAACTTCGTAAGTCTGATATTTTCTGTGGGTTTTGTTCATCGGCGTTCACACATCAATAGCCCCATGATTAATTGGGCTATTGATGTGTGAATCAATCTATTGCAGAAACTAGGGTTCGTGATATTGTTTTGGGGATAAACTGATTTTTGCATCGTATATTTATTTTTAGTGAAACAGAATTAATCACAACCACTGGCCTAGGCCAAGTGGTTGTGACTGATGGTATTTACCCAAGCCATCCGGGTTCGAGTCCCGGCCATGGCGCCCCTTTTTCATTTATTTTTATTTTTAAAACAAACCAATTATATAAATATATATTATACATTTAATCTTGTAAATTCATTTTTAATTATTAAAACCTTTTTATAAATTCTAAAAAAAATATTTTTAACAAATCTGATGTAAAAGTTTTACCCACAATTTTTAGTTTTCTGAAATTTATTTATTTAATATTTATAATAATTAAATCAATTTTATGCTATTATATTTATAAAAATTCATTAAAATATCAAAACAATTTTATAAATTTCCACAAAAATTATCCTGAGTTTGTACAATGATAAACTTTACTGAAATAATTTGTAATTCTGAAAAATCCATTATTTAATATTTTTAATCAATTTTTATTAGTTTTAATCATAATAAAATCATAATAAATTCAATTTTTATTATTTTTGCACCAAAATTTTATAAAATTATTTCTGAATATTTAGAATAGAAATATGATTTTTAAAATAATAATTCTTTAATTTTAGTATTTTTAAATATTAAAGTTAAAGTTTGACAATTTGTTATAAATAGAATTAATATTCTATTTTAAAGAAAATAATTTTTTAAAAATTATTTTTATACTTTAAACATATTATTGTGACCATCTCATATTTAAACTTCATAAAAAGAATTTTTGTTTATTTATTTACAAAAATTCTCTCATTTATCAAACAATTTTAATATTAATCAAACGAGCATTTATCCCCAATTCGAAGCCCTAGAAACATATACATTTGTAGACTTGATAGACTTAGACATATTTATTACCTCATTATAGGGTGATACCTGACATATTTGGGCAACACACTATTCTATTTTTCAACAGATACAACATTTTGCTAAGGTGAGTTTTACATAGCCCCTTTTCTATTTATCACCATTTTGGGGTGAAACATGTTACAACATTATTCATGCAATTCAATCATCAATGTGTCTATGTGTATTTCTATGTGGCATTATGTCTTGAACATGACTAGGGTAAGCACAATTCTAGCATAAACATTCATCAGCCAAACGGTATACATTGATAGATCTATTGGACTGACAATCCCACCCGGATACGTGCCTCCTACAAAGGTTACGTGGGTGTTTGTTACTGCAATATAAACGAGTGAACCATGAGCGTATGGGATGTACCACAATACAACAGTCACAAGGTTGATTATGCACTCGATTTACTTCTAGTATGTTTTCGCAAATGGACTAGATTGCCATGACACATGAATTGCACAACAATTTTATTCTATTACCAAAACCTATGTAATTCTCACCAACTTTTGTTGACCCAAAATATTTTCAACTTAACATGTTTCAGGTTCTACTTGCTTGAAGATTTGCTTGAAGATATGTGCATAGTTTTATTCAATTTGATGTACGAATTCTTGTAGAACAATTGTATGTAATTTATTTAAATCATTTAATGAAATTTATTATTCACCATGAGCTACTGAACAATCATCACTACGTGACATCCTGATGTTTCCGCCATCGGTTGGGGTGTTACAGATTGGTATCAGAGCCATGGTTATAGGGAATTAGGTTATTAGAAAAATAATCTAGTCTATAACCATAGGATTTAACCAGTACTTTCTTCTTTTGCTTGCTATTCTCTATCTCCCTCCTACTTCATATCCCTACTTTCATCCCTACAAGAAGGTTGCTCTCCATCACTGGATTCACTCTTAGACTAATGAGGCCAAATCCTCATGTTTAACCTGAACCACCTTGAGATCTCGTCGAAGTTCTTGATTTTAATAACGAACACATGCAATCTGGAAGGGTGAACGCCTGTATTCTGAGTCTTCTGTCTAGGCTGGCGTTGCACATATATCCCAATCAGACGAGGGACCCGGATGCCTACCTGGGAATTCTCGGGATGAGTGTTCACTTATAGGCTAAAGCATGTCTTCATATGTTATTAGAATTTAGAATCTTTGATAAGTCAACGTTTTCGTTTATTCGTTTTAATTAATGAATAAATGATTACATTCCTTATATAACCTCATTCATTTCATTGTGTCACTTACAGATCATGCCTCCACGTCGCAGCACTCGTCTTAACAGTGGTAATAATCATGATGAAGGGAGTAGCAATCACAACCATAATCATGACACTAATCACAACAACAACAACAACAATAACAACAATGGTGTCGATGCTCAACTGGCTGCAATCATTTCTCAACAAATGGCGCAGCAAATCGCAACTCTGTCTCCCAACTTATTAGCTCAAGTCATCCAATTGAACGGCAACGGGAACGACAACGGCAACGGGAATGGAAATGGAAACCACAACGGGAATGGGAATGGACTTCCAGCCTGTACCCTTAAACACTTTAATTCTTGCAATCCCCCAAAGTTCAATGGAGAAGAAGGAGCTACAGGACTCCTACAATGGTTTGAGGGTATTGAGAATACCTTCATTAACAGTGAATGCCCCGACAACTTTAAAGTCCGTTATGCCATGAGTGTTCTTCACAAACGAGCACTCACTTGGTGGAATGAAGAAAAACGCACTCGCGGAGCTGAAGCTGCACTAGCCTTAACTTGGGATCAAGCTAAAGACATTATGAAGGCAGAGTTCTGTCCTCGTAATGAAATTAAGAAGCTGGAAGATGAATTTCATGATCTTGCTCAAGACAGTGGGGAAAACCTTGCTTACAACACTCGTTTTCACGAACTTAGCTTACTGCTACCCCACAAAGTCACCCCTTTGCCCATTGCTATCGAAAAATACATTGGTGGCTTACCGATGCAGATCCAAGACACGGTGTGGGGAAGGAACCCTGCTACTTTGGAAGAAGCAAAGCGTTTGGCTGCCACCCTAACAGATAACCATGTGAAGGCAGGAACCCTAACTCGTAAAGGGGAAAAGAAAAAGGATACTCCCCAACCTGCCATTGAAATCAAAACCGAGGCCTCAACCAACGGGAAGTGCAAGGTCAGGAATTTTGCAATAGACACCACTGCCACACCCAACAAGAAACAATACAACGGGAAGCTACCTAAGTGTGACACCTGCCAGTATCACCACCCAACTCAAGTACCCTACCAACAGTGTACCAATTGCCAAAGGTATGGGCATCTTGCGGATGCTTGTCGAATCCCTGCTGCAAACGCCCTTGATGCTCCAAATAACCCCACTTAAGACCCTCCAGCTACTTAACAGCAAACCCCACCATTTGAATGATGTCTATTTCCTCTTTAATCCTATGTATTAACACTTTTTGGATTCAAGAAAAGTCATAAAAGGACATAAAACCTTAATGTAAGGTAAATTGGTAATTACGGTCCGGAACGTAATCATGAATTTACAGGTACATTAAGGTAGTGAGGAATTTTATCAAGGTTTTCGGTAGTCGACCAATTGTAAACCTGGTGTCTTTCTTTAACTTCGGGACGAAGTTCCTAAAAGTAGGGGAGACTGTAACATTTCGCATTAAATGATTGTACGTTACGACACGTTTTTGGTGATATTTAGAACCCTAATACAATGATAATTATTCATACATATATATATAAATATATATATATATATATATATATAAATATATAAAAGTTATAATAATAATAATAATGATAATAATCACAATAATAAAAATACCCACATTTTAAATCTAAACCTATAAAACAAACCAAACCCACAACACAATTAATTAAACCCAATCCAGCCCAATCACCCAAGCCCAGACTCCAAGCCCAACATCCGGCCCACCTGCCTTTAATAAAAAAAAAGGGTCCTTGCTGCCCACGCGAATCGAACCCGGGTCAAACCAACAACACCACACCACACTAACCAACTGGGCTAGTCATCAC
The DNA here is from genome assembly GCA_028751855.1 of Ambrosia trifida. NCBI lineage: Eukaryota > Viridiplantae > Streptophyta > Magnoliopsida > Asterales > Asteraceae > Ambrosia > Ambrosia trifida. Next base: position 61,468,295 of record CM054123.1, on the reverse strand, counting down.
ATCTGATTCAAACCAGACGCGGTTTAATTATATCATCACTTGAAAACCTTCACAGTTGACTTGAAAAGTCAACTGTGATGAACGACTTGCCTTAATCAATCGCGTTAACTCTTGATTAGGCTATTATTGGCAACGCCACACGATTTCCGGTCCATTATGACTCAGAAACATGTTTATAAACATCCAATTATTACCAATTTTCCCTTATGCGCGTATAACATTCATTGTTTAGTCAAATCTTACCATTTCTTCGATCCAGTGTATAATCCTATAAATTGATCATTTACGAGCCTTCACAACTCGCCAATACTTCTTTCTCAACCACCGATCTTCTTAATTATACACTGCTCGTTCATCTTGATCGTGATTTTGACTTTTTGATTGACCATTCAGGACACCAATTTTCACCAATTTTCAGGACACCAATTTTCACCGTACGGCAGTCTTGATTTACCGTTGGCTTTCTAAACCCACCGTACCATACGGTGGGCACCGTATGGTACGGTGGCCCCTGCACCAAAAGTGTAACTCCCTTATTTAAAGACTACTTGATGGTGTCTTTTCATCATCTCTTCCATTGTGAACGTTTCTAAGAAGTTTTTGGGCGATTTTGGCTAGTTTGGATCATTGGAGAACAATTCTAAACATTTGGTTAATGTTTTTGATGCTTATGAACATTTCTTTGATTGTGATGATGATTCACCAAACCATGCTTGGCTAGAACTCTTGGTGATCATTCCTTGGTGAAGTTTTTCTTGAACTCTTATGTATTTTTCTCTGAATTTCTAGAATGATAATCTAGTATGTTTGCTTGATTATTGTGGTGTTTGAATAATTGTTTGTAGTTGTTAATTACTTTACCAATATTTAGTCTTAATCGTACGTTCTTGGTGTTGCTAACAATCGAGATATTGCGGGTAGGATTTGGGTTGGTAATTGATTAATTGATCATCGGGAAACAACCTCGCATTAATATAATCCGAGTACTTTGTTCCCTTTTATCACAACAATTGTTTATGCACGAGTTATGTCTATGTAACTCTTTCTAGTTGGAACTTTTACATAAGTGTTTAGGGAAAACAGATCCTGGAATGGTCATTGCTTTTATAATCTTAAGAAACAAACTCACTTTGATTAAGTAATTAGTTTATAATTTAGTTCAAATCTAAAACAATCAACAACTTTTGATCTTTATTTTCATTTAGTAGATTAATTTTAGTTAATTCGCAAAATCATTAGTTTACACACATTCCACAAACTCCCTGTGTTCGATACCTTCTTGCCACTATTCAATAGTTGTAATTGGGAAATTTTACGTGTACCACGACAATCACGTCAGCGGGCAGTCGTTTGAGTTCTGCAGATTGTTTGTTTTTTTAGAAAACATTTCACTAAAAAAGTCTTCCTGACCTCTTCTTGGTGTAGATATAAAACAAAGTCTTCCAACCACTTCTCACATCTTCTCTCCTCCTCCTCCTTTCTTCTTTCTCTTTTCTTTCTTCTCCATCAGACATCATCATCCTCCTCCTCCTCCCTCAACCTTCCACCGCCGCCTCCTCACCTCCCCTTTTTCTGCCGCCTTCTCCCCTCCCCTTCACCCTCCGCCGCTTTCTCCTCCTCCCCACCCTCCCCTCCTCCCCACAGTCCTCGGTTCCTCCCTCTTCCTCCCCGCTTTGTGTGTGCTTCAAGATTCTTGAGTTGTTAAAGAAACTGGTCAGTGATTTGAATTGTTGAAGGAGGGGGCAAATAAGGATGTGGGTCTAATGTAAATTCTTCATACAATCTTTTAGCTTCAAGATTCTTTGTGGGTTTTGGGGTTTGATTTTATTGCATATTTTAGCTGTTTAATATTTTTTTAGTTTCTTGATTTAGGATGTTGATAATTATTATTAAGCATTTGATAGAACAATGATTAATATTCTGGATCTATTCTTTATTGTTTATTTTTCTAATTTAGATTCTTCTTTTATTTTATATAATTTATCATATGTGTATTTCAAATCTGTGGATCCTTAATGCTTCAGTATTGTAACTGTTGTTCAATCTGTTTGAGATATTTTTTTTATTTTTTATTGAATGTTTGCAGAACGCAGGTTGTGGTTTGTTATGGTTATGGTGGGTTGTGTTGGTTCACGGTGGTTATGATGGGTTGTGGTGGTTCACGGTGCTTATGGCGAGTTGTGGTGGGTTATGGTTATGGTGGCCGGTTGTAGTGGTTTATGACTTATGGTTATGGTGGGTTGTGATTGGTTATGGCTATGGTGGGTTATGGTTTTAGGTTATGCTGCAGACGTTAACAAACAAACAGTCTCCTTCTTGCAGACTGCATACATTTGATCCACCTCTTCTTCTGCAGATGTCTACAGATGTAATCCGCAGACTGCAGACCTTTTACCTCTTCAAAAACAAACAACACCTTAGTGTAGTGCTTTTTTGAAGATGTTTGTATATTTTGCAATGCTCCCTTTAAAAAAAACTAGATAATTTAGTTTTTAAAGATTTTTTTTTCTCATTTTCCAATACCACCTATAGAAATGTTTTGTAAAAAAATAAAATAAAATAAATAAAATAGAAGATAGATAAACTAACATATACATGGCATATAGATCTTTGATTGATACATATTAACACCTCATGGCATATTGTGTAACATACGCCACGATAGCTTTATATGTACTGTATACATAGGGTCGTCTTGGAGAATGATTTTTTAAAAAAAAAACTTTTGAACCTCGTGCGAAACAAAAAGAAAATTGGACATCCTCTCTATAATATAAATTCATCAGTCCCATATAAAAATAACTCAATATATTACGACGATAAGTGTTATAAAATACACAAAACAAAAAGTAATGTAGTAAAATGATCAATTAGTAATGTATAGTGTTTTTAGTTCTTTTTAAATATATATAATTTTTAAATTAAAAAATTGGGACTCTCTCATGATGGCTTCAGGTTATTGCTATCCTGGCCAGCCAAATAACCGAGCATGCATAAAAAGGTCTAACTACTGGGTTATTAATGAGGCATGAGTTTTTGTGCAACCTATATGTGAAGGTGTACCAATATTTTTTTTAAACGGTCAATAAAGATTTTATTCCACTCAATGCTAGCGGGGTACTTGCAAATACACCATACAATCACCAATAAACGCGACAAAGACACGCAACAAAACCTTACCAACCTACTTGTGACGTATTAAAACTACACCAAGAAGTCCAATCAAGTGATGGTACTTTCGCCCTAGACTTAACCCAAAAGTGGCTCAAAGTTTTAATGTCACCAATCACCTCCTCAAAAGAACACTGCCTTTGATCGAAAACTGCCTCGTTTCTTGTTTAATTCCACAAACACCATACCGTAGCCAGGCATACAGCATAGAAGGCCTTCCTCTTTTTAACCGAGCCACCAACAAACGAGTGCAATATATTAACACCCAAAATCTAATCAAAGAAACACACTGAATGTCTAAAAAGAAACACACTGAATAGTGAACATACAACAAACATGATTGTATGATTGTAACATGCAAGTGCAACAATCTTTATTTACTAAAAAACATATCTAAATATCTTTGAGTCCAAATGCTCCAACTTCTAGTCATCGATTCCGAATCTCTTCCTTAAATGCTGAGCAAAGGCAAATACTTTTGGCAAGTCAGGCAGATTCTTGGACACACTCTCTTTGTTCTGAATGCACCGTTTAGCCCATGCGAACAGCTTCGGACACTCGTCCTCGAAGTTGAAGTTCCCATAGGTCTCATATGCTTGAAACCATGAATAAAATGGGATCAAAGATACATCAAGGTACCCAAATGTTTCACCTCCAAAGTAAGGCTTGTCCCCAAGCTCACCTTCAAGCAATTTAAGGCATTCTAGGAACTCAGTCCTTGATGCTTCATGTTCTTCCCCTTTTGTTGTATACAAATTTCTCCCAGCTTGGTATACCTTCATTTTTCATAAACAGAATTATACTATTTCAATCGCATTGTGAGTAGGACCGTATACAAGCCAAGGTGTTTATGTTAACGAGTTGAAATGTTGAGCTCGAGTCTGCTCGTGACTCGTCAAGCTAGCTTATTTATCTAAAAAATCGTTTTATATTTTGACCCATACATGTATATAAATACTAAAATTTGTTTTAGAAGCCAAGCCGTTTATGTTAACGAGTTGAAACATTGAGAGCTCAAGCCAGCTCATTAAAAAGTATAGGTTTATATTTTTACACATATATGTATATATAAAAACCTAAAATAATGTTTACGAGATACACATAAGAAAGAATTGTTATTTAAAAGTTATAACTTAAATGTATTAAAATTTGTGTCAGAATTTAAGGTTATGATTTATATTACATAAAAATTTGGAATTTTATTTACACAAGCCAACAAGACAAGTTTATTTTGGCTCAAGCTCAACTCATTTATAAATATGGGCGGTTCTTCATTAGGGTCAGACCGGGCCTCGGCCCATCCAGTTTTTCGTTTCGTAATGTAAATGTTACTGAAAATTTCTGAAAAAATTTATACGTATTGAGTCCAGCCCTACCAGATTGAGCCCGACCCTACCAGGTTTTTCGTTCAAGATCCGCCATTGTTTACGAACCAACTCGTTTACACAATTTTCGAGCAAGCTTCAAACTAGCTACTAGCATTTTAAGCAGGCCTATTCGAGACACCCAAAATCAAATCCGAACCTTAAACTTACGTCCCTATAGGCGCTATAAACGGTTACCTTCTTGTCGATAAAATCGGCCCAAAACCTGGCACGAGCATTGGCATAAGGATCAGAGGAGAACAATGGAGCTTTATGGTTCCAAGCTTCATCAATGTATTGAACAATGATGTTGGATTCACATATGGGTTTGCCATTGTGGATGAGAACCGGGATCTTCTTGTGAACCGGGTTCATGTCCAGAAGTGTTAAGAAACATGGATCAAAAACTAAAAATACTCTTTATTATGAACCCAACCCAGAAACTAATACCCAATGTATCAATACTTACAAAAGAAATCTCACTACAATAACTCTCACACTCCCAGATTATCAACAAGATAATCTGATATGAACCCTAACAGATCTACAGACGATTTTGTGTTATTCGAGATGAACAACACAAATACACAATCTAAACCCTAGGATATCTGAGAGAAATCAGAGAGACTAAAGCACAAAGAAAAAGAAACCCTAACACGAAATGAGCTAACCCTTGATCTGATCTCGAGAAAGGGTATTTATATTACAAGTAAGAGGCTCGGGAAGTAACACACCCGAGCCACAGATGACCGTAGGATTAGATCACAAAAACACACTCAGACTTAATCTGAGCCTTTGATTTATAAAGCTGGATTGCCAGCTTGGCAATCCAATCCGAGCCATCCAATAATGAGCCGGGCTTCTATCTGGGCTTTATATCACGAACTGGGCTTTGAACAGGATATGAACTGGACTCTACTCTTTGCACTTGGGCCTTCCTTTAGTCAGCAGATCAGCAACTCATCAACCCACAATAATATGCAAAACAAAAATAATATGCAAAAATAATAAGTGTGACATTTTTGAGAAAATTGGATAAATGTAATACTTTTACATTTTTAACAAGAAGGAGCTGGCTTTTGTTCCTCGTATCTTCTTCTCTGAACTCGTATGGAATACCCTTTTCAGCTAGAGCTATCTTGACCCTCATGAGTCATGCCAAACATGCTGGGCCAGAAGTCTAGTAGAGTCACTTGTTCTTGTTGTTGTTGTTCCCCCATTGTTGTTGTTAGGGTTGGTGGTGGTTATAGTTGTAGTTGGGGTGAGTGCATGTATATGCATGGAGTGTTAGGGACTATTAAATAAGCGTAGCTGCGGATTTAGCAAGAAGCTATGATTGGCCACTGTCACGGTCCATTCCCATATCATTATGTAAATATTTTTCTTTTTCCTTATATTAGATGAATAAATTTGTATTGTGATATATATGATCTTGGTTCCCGTTTGTAAATAGTTTTTTCGAGGCGGTATAATGTTTTTGGACGAACAAAAAAGTTGGACCCTTTTGAAGACTTTTCGTGTAAACTCTCTCCTCCTTCACGCGGGCTTAGAACCAATAGTTATAAACTAAAATTTTATGGTTGGCCGAGTCAACCTATAATAGCATTAAAGGATCTCACAAATTAAGCCCAACTACTATGCTAATATAAATCCTACTTTTAGATCTTCATTTGACTTGCACTAGACCATTACTTTTGGAAGAATTTTTTTTTTTTTTTTTTTTTTTTTTTTTTAACAAACCAGCAAACTATGTTATATCATTTTTGTTGTATTTATCCATTTGTCAAATTTAAGTCAACTAGGTTTTCATCCAGCGCGTTGCGGCGGCGTCAATATGAACCGAAGTATCCACCATATAAACCAACCAACACAACCACCACACCCCAATAAACTTGTTGAAAATATTTGAAAATATAAGTATTTAACATAAAAAAATAAAAAAATAATAAAATCACTATTCAAATACACTTGCTTCTTAATATAGCTAGTGGTAATCACGAAGCGCGCGTTGCGCGCATTGTGCTTCGGTTGTTACCAAAACGCTAAGAAGCTATTATCAGACAAAGTCGCACGTAAGTTTGTGTAATTAGTTTGGTTGAATAGAAAGAGTCACGTGTTTGTTCCCCAAATATCCCGTGTTCGTGCTTGATCTAATTGAATGAGCCAACAATAATTACATGAGTCCTGAATGTTTCATATCTCCTCAGTTACCCGTTTCATTGTTTCATGTGTCATCAACTTGTAATTAGGAGAATAATTAAGAATAAAAGTTAGGATAAAATAGCAGATTATTAGCTCATAGTTTTGGAAAAATGAAATGTGATTTGAAACGACTAATATACAGCTTGATTTGCAAGGATTATTACTTATGCAACAGCCTTGAGCAAAGCATCCATGACAGCTTCTGTAGTCGGTAAAGCTAGAATCGCGCCTCGTTCTGCAACACTTATTGTACCACAAGCATTTGCAAAGCTAAGAGCTTCTCTTAACCGGGATTCATCCTATATGTGTGACAATGTGTTAATTATAACCTATCTAATTACCATCTAATCCAACGTTAACAATGTGTTAATTAAGTTTTGTTGTTTTAAAGTTATACCTCGAGCAATGAGACATCTGCAGCAAGTTTTGATAACATTCCAGCTAAAAAAGCATCTACGGCGCCAGTTGTGTCTACAGGATCCACCTTTATGCCTTTCACTCTTCCACTAAACTCCTATATAATTAACAAAATTCACGAGAAAAAAAGTTAATACAAATGGTTGCAGAAACGCTAAATTATTCGAATTCTGCACAATTGGTTTAAAAAAGCGCGAGGCGCTCCGAGGCGTTTTGGTTCCAAAATCCGAAGCGTGGGGCTTAAAGCGCGAGGCAAGAGCTTCACGTATGCGATGCGCTTAATATTAAAAAAATATTTATATATGTCAGTATGACATATTCTACCTTCTAATCAAACATAAACACAAAAACATTATTATAAAACACCCTTAAACACTTAAAAAAGCATTCAAAACATAAGAATGACCAAACACACATTCATCTAAATTCAAAACACCCTTAAAGATGAAGACAACATTAATTAACTTAACATTAAAGAAGAAAAAAAAAAGAAACATCAGAATATAGGAACGAGTTTGAATTTTGAACTAATTCCCTAGTCACTACAACTTAATATATCTTTGAAAATCATCATAATATGATTCATACCAATTATCCAATGCTTGTGATATAACAATCAATACTTGAAAAGCAACACAGAGCAACCCAAAACAACTCGGGGGTTGCCCCCTTGGCAGGGGTCGAGGGCAACCCCCCGGAAGCAGGGTCCAAGGGGCAGAGCCCCTGGCTGGGGTCGAGCTGATACGAATCACCAAATAAATTGGCAAGTAATTTGGGGTTGAAAATTTTGGTATAACAATCGATAATCAACATAGAACAATCCATAATACGAATCAACATAGAACCTAAGCAGTTAATGCGGTAAAATATCGGATATCGGTCAAGAAGCGATATTTGAGATATAAGTTATCGCGGTGATATATCGGTAATTTTTATATCATGCAAAATCCATATATATATAGAAGTTTAACGCTAACAATTAAATATAATCTCCTACAATTAACAAATTGACCTCTTGCAACATGCAAAACAATAATAGTTGTAGCAAGTGGGAACTTATTAAGACTTTAAACAGTAATATTAAACACTGACAATTAACAATTAAGACTTAAAACACTAACAACATCAATAAGAAGCAAGACAAATAGAAGAACTAATAAGAAAGATACTGATATTGGGAATATCAGTGATATATCGGTCAAATATCGGTAACATATCGTTCAAATATCGGTCAATATCGCCGATAATATTGGTATAAAATATCGGTATTGATATATCGGTTGATGACCGATTACCGAGATATCGGTGATATATCACCGATATATCGGCCGAGTTAACTACTTAGCATAGAACTTCACTTGTTGGGCTAAATAGAATAGGCAAAAAGGTTTTTGGGCTGAGGCGCTACTGAAGCGCCGCCTCAAGCTCCAGGCTTGAAGCGCCGCCCCAAGAGCTTCATGTATCCCAGGGCTTCACGACAAAAAAAGCGATTTCTATGGAGCCTCGCGCCTCAAGAGCTTTAAGCGCTACCGAGGCGCTATTTTTTAAACCAAGTGTGTGACAATATGTTAATTATAACCTATCTAATTACCATCTAATCCAACGTTAACAATGTGTTAATTAAGTTTTGTTGTTTTAAAGTTATACCTCGAGCAATGAGACATCTGCAGCAAGTTTTGATAACATTCCAGCTAAAAAAGCATCTACGGCGCCAGTTGTGTCTACAGGATCCACCTTTATGCCTTTCACTCTTCCACTAAACTCCTATATAATTAACAAAATTCACGAGAAAAAAAGTTAATACAAATGGTTGCAGAAACGCTAAATTATTCGAATTCTGCACAATTGCACATTACCTTGGTGTAATATCTGCAGCCATCTGGTCCCTTTGTCACAAGTAGCAGTTTAAGATTTGGATGGTATAATTTAAGGACAACATTGTCCTTAACCATATTCAAATCAGCAAGAAGTTGAACAACCTTGTGTAGAAAGATCGGGCTTGTTAACATTCTCAACCTGACGTCAAACCAATAACAAACCATATTAAGCTATTGTCAAAATAGGAACCGTTTAATGTTTCATGGATGATTAGCTATGATCAGTTCGGGATCGGTATCAGTTTGGTATTCGGTGCAATATGCTCATCCATACATGATCTTATTTGAAACTTAAAAAAAAAGTGATATCACATATTTTTCAAAGAGAAGCTTGCTGCAATGACGGTTGTAAACTGATTTCATGTTTAGTTCATCAAATTTAGATCAACTCTATTTAGTAACAAAGACATAAATATAAAACAGCAAACGTCTATTCTATTTAGTAAAAAACAGTTAACATGAGTGACAACACCTAAATTCCAAGTTATTTATCCTATTTACTAATTAAAACCAAATATGAATATTTTAACATAAAGAACAAAAGGTAACAATTTGCTTCTTATACTAATAGACTGAAACTATTTAATACTTAGCAACACGAACGATGGTTGACTATATATAAATCAAACTGGCAGCAACAAATTTAACATGTAACTGAATTTTACCTGGTGTCCCGTAGCTTCAGTCGCATAAGGTTGTTAAGTACTTACGGATTTAAAAGACATAACTAAGAAGTAAAAAAGAATCCGGAATTAGCATAGTTATGGTAACTTATGAAGAAAACACAAATTCACAAAGAAGACAGACATTGAATATTACCTGCAACGACCAACTAAATAAAAGACAGAAAACTGAAATCCTTAAGCATGCACACATAATACCACTCCTTATTTTACTCCTTCTAAGCTGCTCCGTCTCCGAATACTTCCAACAATGAGAACTCGCCTTTTGATCTTCCCTACAATCGACTACAAACTTTCATTTCCCAATTATGCATGCATACATCATAAACACCATACACACACATACATATTTATATATATACACATGAAATTAAAAATGTGTCTTTATGTGAGGAACCATCAGTGGTTCTTATAATAAAATTGTCCTCACAGACTTAACCATCAGCTTCAATTGCTACAAAAAAACTCATCAGCGCCTAATAACGCAATTAGCAAAATACACACACACACAAAACAAATACGTATATTGGTCCAATCGGATTTTACCCACCAATCCACAGACAACCTATTTAAATCCTCTAAATTGCTAATTCTATATAAAAAACAGAGATAATAAGTTTCAAATATTAAATATGCTAGGGATGGTGAGAGGTGGGCAAACTTTTCCTCTATCCTAGGAGATAAAGAGGTTGCTCCCACTGAGTCCCCGGACTCCAAAAACATTTCTTTTTAACATGTACAGTAAAATATAGTATAGTAATTCCGATGACATAAAGTGTAGCTAAGAGAATCAAAACAAACAGCAAGATTGAAGGCACTAATAATAAGCGTTGTACCCTACCGATAACATAAAGTGGTTAGGACGTACGTACCATGAGTTCCTCTAATCTCAACTTCTCGTAGTTCTTGTACAAGGGCACAACAGTAGCCCATAAAATGAGAAAGAAAGTTATCACACCACCCTCCTTGCTGGTCAAACAAAGTCAACATGTCTCTACATTAATGGAATATATTCATAGAGTAACAGATGAAGAATCCAATCTTGGGCATTTGATATATTATCTAAAGGTTATAATGATATACATTTATTTAAAATTCTATTACCGTAATATTCGAAGTATTTCGAAGCTTCCTTTTGATGCAGCAAGTATAGCAGCAGCATGATAAAATAAGAGAATAAGCCAATAGCCATGAGCTCATTGCAGGCCGCTGCAAAAGCTGATCAATGCGAACACCAACATGTTTGGCATCATGAAATAGATAAAGACACGATAACCATACAAGATCATGTAAATTCATCAAGATTGTGGGCATGTTCTTACTCATGGGCCAGCCTTGCAAAAGTAGCAATTTTTGAAACCATGACACAAGGAAATAAGAAGGTTTTTATGCCTGTACAAAAGACAATATAAACACCTTCCTTAGAACTCATTAGTAATTTAGTATAATAGTTTTGTAAGACTTGTATAACTATGATGCAAAACATACACATCAATGGCTCTGAAGAACAACCAAGTAAATCTGAATGTCATTCGTCATCTCGGTGTGAGCCTCTAGTAGAGAGTAAATCTTTTTTACTTGTATCCGAAGAACTATTTCTGCAAGAAACTTAGTGTTTTAAGTAATTACAATAATGTAAACTTGTAAGCAAAAGAACCAACCTCGAGACAACCGAATCACACCTGTTTTTATTTTCTTTATAGGTTCCAATATCTGAATAGCCAGGCTCAATCTTCTTGGAACTTTTTTTTGGTTCATCCTTCTTTGATTCGGACTTTGAAACGACTTCTGTAACCTCAATCAAATGTTGGATTACTTGACATGGTAACACATGTTATATTATCTTTTTTAACATGGCTATTATCCTGGTAATACAACACTATTCATGGCCGCTGACTCATGATTCTTAATCATCGGAGTTTGACACCTCTCCAAAACTCTCAATGGCAACATTTTCCTTCCCCTAAAAACTCCATTAAAAACATAAGGAGAAGATGCATAATACGTATTCACCTAACCCACCATTGGTCCCATCTCGCTAAACTCCATTCCTGCGCACAATGACATTTGATTACTCCCATTGTCATCAACCGCGACATTATGTGTCTAACCCACCCATCACATGTTGGAACCAAATTCCACCAGACCTCTTGATTTGCTCTCCTATGTGGTTTTCCTCGCAAAATTTGAAGTCATTTACATCATTCCATTATTCATAAGTCCCAAGATTTCAAGTTTGTATCAACGACAAAATACAAACTACCATGAAAATTATCAAAGAAAATATGTCGTCACATTAAATGGAAAAAAAAAAAAACAATAGAGCCACAATTCAAAACCACTTAAACTAAGAAACCCATCAACTCAGTACATTATTTGAAGAAACCCCAAATATATTTTTTTTGGAATATATAGCAAAATTAACTTGGTAATAAACCAAAGCTCATGTCTCTGTACATTTGAATAGAAGTACCTAAAGAAAAACTTTAATTCCTTGAAGAATTATTGTAAAAGATTTGGCTGCATTCACATATATACTCTATACAATCAATTTTAAAAGCAACAAATCAGTTCAATGGTATAGCAAAGAACACATAAACGGGGTTACCACGGTTCGAAGGATGAGGGTGTGAACCCACCCTCCGATGCATTCTATAAATTCGCCGGAGCTGCGTCCATACGGCTGACCACGACTGTTAGGGTTCCTCAAGAACGACCGGAGTTGCCTTCTAGAGAGAGGAAGCAGATGAAGATTTTGTGAGGAGCGAGAAAGGAATGGGTTATATACGGGAGGACACATGGAGAACTAAATGAGAGACGTGGCTGCAATCCAAAGCCCCACCAACTGAAAACAACATACGTCCCAAACCGCCGTTATATGCCAATGAAGACAAACCACGTATTAAAGTACTATTTAATAATAAGAATACTGTTCAAATGCGTTGGTATAATAATATAGTCTAACTAGTAAGAAACCCGCGCGTTGCGGCGGGGTGAAAAATTTACATGTATAAGTTTAACTGTATAGCTTATAATCCGGTGAGCCGTAGGAATAAGTAACTACTTTAAATCAAATATTTGGAAACCCGATTCAGTAGATCGTTTACAAGTTAAAGCAAGTGTGTTTCTACAACGTAATAAAAGTGTGGGAGTTCGAACTCAGGATGGTATTAACGAATTACTTTGATAGACATCGCTGGTACAAACTTTTGATACTTTGTTATTCTGTATGCGTTTTGCATAATACCGCCTATTATACTCTTTTCGTTTTTCAGCCGATGTAGATGCAACCGAAGTGGATACATCATTTCGATTTTTTGGTTGTCCAGTAGTCATTGTAAATTGATTGATACCTTGTAAAACGAATAATAACGTTCACAATGTTATTAGGCAGTTAAGTATCACTAATATTTTAAACTAACATATTAAGTGAGTGAAATGATTTCTCAATGAATAAAAATACATACTCGTGAATTGGTCAGTTATAATATGATGAATAATGGGTGCAAAGTAGTATTATGATGAGTGAAACAAGTTTTGTAATACAAAAGATGTTATAACATAGTGTTCTATATAGTTCACAAAAAAAAATTACACCTTTTTAACAACAAAACTATTTAAAAAAGTACTTGTTGGAGGATTAAATCACAATGGAGCGTGTTTTCAAAATGTTTTACGATCACCTACCTAAATCTTCACCTCAAGTAATCAAGGCGGCGAATGCGGTGATTGTAACAAGCAGCGGCAGTGGTCCGTGGTAATGGTGGCGAGAAGGATTGTCAACAGTTATTAAGTAATTTCTTCAAAATTCACAAAACAAAAGGGTTAAGACTAAAACAATAAATTAGTGTACAAATTAAATAAAATATTACCTGTTTTACTATCTTTGGACAACACCAACCTTCCAATCCTTCCATAACTTCGAAGTTAAAACCAAATTCCACTACAGATATGTGAATAAAAACTATAGATAGAGTATAAATAACAAAACATGAAATATGTATGTATACCAAAATCCATAATATACATCTAGAACTCTGTAGCAAGTATTAATGATTTTTGTCATCTCACTACATCTTCATTCTAACCCTTGCTGACCATGAATGCAAGAACCCCTCTTCAAACCCTACATAATGATTTAAAAATGCAGAAATGGAATTTTTTGATTTTAGATGAATGAAACTACAAAGAGATGAAATCAAATTTAAGAGCAACTTATAGAGACAAGGGGAAAGGATTTAGGGTTGGTGGAACCGTGAAATCATGAATGCATATTATTAAGCAGAGGAGATGTGTGAGACTTTCCCTCTTCATTGTCTTAAATGGACGGTTAAAGACTTTAAGCGTTTGCTCATTTTTTTCACTCCGTATTCCCACATTTAATACTCCATCTAACCTCCATATTAGTGGCAAAAAGTCTGTTATAACCCCGGAATCTTTTTAACAAACGCATCAACAGTTTGTACTCTAAGCATTCAAACTTGTAATTACTTAAATTTGTTGGGAATCCCTCTTACATGCTTTATAATATAGTATAGATAGATATAGATATTAAATAACAATTAACGGTCAATGTTAATTTATATAGATGTTTCTAGTGTTACAAGTTACAACCTTACAGCTTTTTCAACTAGTGGATTCCTATTGCGATATCTAAGGTACTTTTTAAGTTTAACGGTTGCGTTCTAAGTTGAGGCCCTATCCAAATTTATTTTGGGCCTTAATTTCTTTATTGGGTCCAAATTTTGTTTGCTTTTCAGCTTGATTCTTGAATTTTCTTGCCTTGTTCAAAATCCAGTACATAATATATAAAAGAAAACGTTAAAAATTTGGGGCTCTTGCTTGGCCTTGTAAGCCCATTGGGCCAGTCCACTTTTTTTAATTAACGAGTTTACATCATCCCGCGCGTTACAGTGGGATGTTCAATATATAAGTATATACTATCAATATTTGAGATGCAAAAAAGCTTAGTGTATCTCACCATGCTGTATAATTCAATCAACATCGATTTATTTTGTTACGGCGCGATCGTTACATATATATAAGGAGATAGTTGTATTAAAATGGTATAATAAACAATATTAAAACGCTCTTGTGAATAATGATAATCCAAATGACTTTTTTTTTGTTTTATGTTGAGTAAGCATTAAGGCTTTACGTTGTGGCTTGCGGTGAGCATCGCCATGAGCAAACGACGTGACTCTCAAGTAGATTGGTCACGCCAAGCTGTTGTGGCTAGGGGTGAGCACCGGCGCGATCACAACCTACAAATCCAACACAAATTCCATTTTTTTGTGTTGGGAGCCTGCTCACGTTGGCTCGCTCGCGTCGGATTAGCATGGGGCTGTTGTGGTTGGAGGTGAGCGTGGTGCTGTTGTGTCTGCTCACGTTTCCACAACAAACATTGTAATCAATTATAATTGTATAAGCTAGATAATAAAACATCTTGTGATTAATAATTATACATGATTTTGGTTACGAATCTTGTGCCATAAATGCCACAAACGATGCCGTTTTACATGTTTAATGTTTTTTTATTTTTAAAAATCTATTAATCTATTAATATATATATATATATATATATATATATATATATATATATATATATATAGGATTGAGATCAATTAGGAACCACCACCATAGTTAGGAACTTAGGAACCAATCTTAACCCTCCATCTTTGATTTTGATCTAAAGGGTAAGAGTGTAATTAAACATTTAAATAATTATCATTTTCTTTTAATTATATTTCATATTCTAATCAGTTATTTTTGGTTTCCTTAAAAAGCTCACCCAATTCAATCTCCAAATCAAAATTTCTTCATCCCACTCTAAAGACAAGATTGTTTTATCAAATCAAGGAATCTCCATTCGCATACAGTTTAAACTCAATTCCAATATTAAATCATTATCCAATTCTGATAAGGTTTCTTTTAATTTTAAATGTTGTTTTTTGCATCATTTGTCTCATTTATCGTTCTACCCATTGATTTATTTTTTCCATTGAACAAAAAGCCCTACTATCTTGTTTAATCAAATTGATTAATAATTTCACATTTTTAACGCATGGGGTCATCGAAAATTTTGATTTTTAACCGATTGGGTTTATTATTATTGTGGAATCAGTCGGTTGTTATATAATCTGCGAGACCCAGGTCCACCACCATCGCTACAATGATCCACCAAAACCACCACCGTGAAACACCATCTTTATCTACGAGACCCAATACTACCATCATCCACCGTCGTTTATCCGATCCCTGATTAAAATGGAACACGCATCTGTACGAGATGAAGAGGGCGGCAGCGCCACCGTGGCCTCGTCGTGCGCCGCCGTACACGGTGGTCTGGAACCCACCGGTTCCTTCCTTCTCTCGTAATATAGTTAAACATAATATACACTGATGTATATATGTTGAATTTGATGGTACTATAAAATGTTTTTGTATCACTAATTGGACTTTACACTGATGTATAATTGTTGAAATATGAATATACACTGACGTATATTTGTTGAATATTATGGTACAGTACAATGTTTTTGTAGTACTAATTGGACTATACACTGATGTATAATTGTTGGAATATGAATATACACTGACGTATAGTTGTTTAATGTTATCGTACAGTAAAATGTTTTTTGTAGCAATGATTGGACTATACACCGATGTATAATTGTTTGAATATGACGATACTAAACACTGTTCTATAGCATCAATTTTATTGGGGTCTGATGTATATTGTATGTATACACTGATGTATATGCTAAACAACCTTTTTCTTTGTTTCAGGTTACTCTTGATAAGACCAACCTATCAGTTTCGTGTGAGTGCATGGAATATGAATATACACTGACGTATAGTTGTTTTAATGTTATCGTACAGTATAATGTTTTTGTAGCAATGATTGGACTATACACTGATGTATAATTGTTGGAATATGAATATACACTGACGTATAGTTGTTTAATGTTATCGTACAGTATAATTTTTTTGTACGCACAAATGATATTAGTTGTGGTTTTTGTCAGTTACAATGTATACTAAATAACCTATTAATACTCACATACCAAAAGACAATATTACCCCTTGATTTAATTAAAAAGTTAATTAATGTTTAACATATTTACCATCATGCCATTGAAGATGGATGGATGAGATTGGTTCCTAAAGTTCCTAACTAAGGGTTGGTTCTCAATTGAACCCTACCCTATATATATATATATATATATATATATATATATATATATATATATATATATATATATATATAAAAGAATTGATGTTTGCTCACATGGCATTCAATGGTGGCCTCAACCCCCCCCCCCCTCTGAATGTGTCACGTGGCATCATGTGAAGCCTTTTTAGGGGCTTTTTGGTAGTCTCTTAATCATCCTCTTAACCATGCTAGCCAATTCACGAGAAGCTATCAAGTTCTTGGAGATCTCATAAATCAACCTGCTATGAAATTCACCCCTAGAGTGGTTACCCGAAACCCGAAACCTCCTCGGAACTCTTTTCGAACCAAAAACATCTCCGGTTCCGCCTATTCTAAGCATCATATCTATGTACGCATTCTTCAACTTGATCCAGAGCCTGATCAGTGAAATTTTCTTCAATTTCAACCGTCGAATCACTTTACTCTTCCAAGATGGGCGTCTTTTATCCCCTAATGTAACAGTCTTCGAATTGTTTTTGTGACCTCAGGAGGGCCGTAGATTCCTCCTCCTTCTCTGATAGAAATTGATATGTATGTTAAGATTGTTTTGAATGTATACGGTTATGGAGGGAAGAAAGGGTAGGAATCTTTTAGAGGGAAACTTTGTAAGTTAGTTATTGAAACATAGCATACACACACTAATAATGTTGTACATCGACCCCTATAAATACTATACGACCGGTTGTGATTAATCGTCGTGTCCCTTCAAACTAACATAACCGCCTAATACATATTGTGACACATCGGTTCACAAACTAGGACTTCTAGACATAGGATAATAATAATAAACATAATTCTAACATATGTACAATCTAATATTAACATATGATTATCTAATCAAGATTATATTCTAACATTTTCCCCCCTAATCTTGATTAGTATGATCTTGCTTCTTGATCATTCTTCTTCACTTGACGATGTGCGGGATCTTTTCTTTGGTGGGAGATCTTGATCTTTCCATTCGGCATTCCTTCTACCTTGATCATAAACGTCTTCTTCATTGACTTGAACTACCAATTCTCTTCCTTTGTATTTTAAGTGATACCACTCCATCATTTCTAGGTATCGGACACAGACTTGCCTTAGGGTCATTGCAATCTCGTCTTTCGTCACTAAACTTGGTGGTCCTCTCCCATATCCCATTGACATAGCAATCACTGCCCAATTGTCATCATTCGTCACTTTATCATAACCTCCGAAAAGTTGAACCTTTGTGTAAAGATCTAACAAGTTAATTGGATATCCGTATCCATCTCTAGGAGGCACTGGTGCCTTGTTCTTTATCTTGAGGAAGTCTTGCATAAACCATTCAATGAATCTTTCGAATTCTAGTTCGAACTTTCGTTTGTATCTCTCAACCGTTGTAGTGATATGAATTAAATCCATGAACACAACACAATCATTCAATCTTGTGCCTTGGGTTGGATACATAATGGGTCCTTGTTCCATAAAGCTTTCGGCATCGTCTTTGTTAATCGAGAATTGTTCAAAATTCTTGAACACCGAAGCCTTTTCTCTTTCCAAATCAGTAAGATCTTCCTTCAAACTGGTTTCGTACGCTTCCTGCATTCTTTTCCCTTTGTTTTCTGCCGTGTTTCTGATCTGCGCATCATGTGTGCCTTCTGCGCATCCGGTATTGATTTTCTGCACCACATTATTTTTCTCGGGACACTTCAACGTAAAATGATCATCACCATCACACAATCTGCACGTGATTATTCTTCTTACTTTCTGAATAATCGGCCTTCGGATGTAACAAACAACCCCTTCAAACTCGACTTCTAGGCCTTCGGATGTTAATTTTTCGATACTTAAAACATTCCTTCTTAGAGTGGGTATATAAAACACAAATTTTATCTTGTGAATCTGGTTTCCACTTGTGATGATCACTGTCCCTTTTCCTCTAAAATACTCTTTCCTATACCCGCTTGGACAACCTTCTATTCCGAATGATTTGCTAAACAACGTGTATTGATTTTTATCACCACATCCGTGTTCTTTGCGTGTTAGGCTTGCACACCATATGTCGTCCCTTCCTTTTTCATCGGTTCCCTTCACCATAAATTCCGTTTTCCCCATCTTCTTCGGACACTCCCTTCTAAAATGAAATGATTGTTTACACTTACTACAACACATCGTTGGTGGGTGTTCGGGGCCATCTTTTTTGAACTTCACTTGCCTATTGAATTCTTCTTGGGGCTTAAACAACTTGTCTTCTTGGATCTTAGACGAAGATCCGATGTCACACTTTGAAAATGTGATATTGAGAGGGTTCTCATAACCCTCGAAATCCACTGCCATCTTGGCCTTCCTTCTACGATCATCACGATCGGACAAAACTAGGAATTAACGTGCACTCGTCTTCTTTTCCTATTGTATCAACATCTTCTGATTTTCGATGAACATCAAATATACCACAGGTCTTGGATCTTGGCTCTGATGCCATGATAGAAATTGATATGTATGTTAAGATTGTTTTGAATTTATACGGTTATGGAGGGAAAAAAGGGTAGGAAACTTTTAGAGGGAAACTTTGTAAGTTAGTTATTGAAACATAACATACACACACTAATAATGTTGTACATCGACCCCTATAAATACTAGACTACCGGTTTTGATTAACCGTCGTGTCCCTTCAAACTAACATAACCGCCTAATACATATTGTGACCCATCGATTCACAAACTAGGACTTCTAGACTTAGGATAATAATAATAAACATAATTCTAACATATGTACAATCTAATATTAACATATGATTATCTAATCAAGATTATATTCTAACATTCTCCATGATCTATTTAAGGTGCCAACAAAACCACTTGAAAGGATTTCCATCTTTCATGCAACTTTGTTCCTTCACAATATTCTAATTAAGATCGTGTGGCTTCAAAGTGTTTGTAGGTGCAACTGTGATAATATTAAGTTTTAAGGCTCTGACTATATAGAGAGCGATAGCCATCAGTGTGTTTAATTAATTGCAATTTGACTAAAAGTATAACTTTATATTTGACTCATGTTTATTCAACCAGCTTAAGGTATGCATATGTTAAGATGACAATGTAAGATGATTATATTCAGTATGTACTCCTAATTAATTTTGGATTTTAGGGAGTTATGTTCTGTATACATTGTTCTTATCTGTAAATTGGTACCGTTGTGTATGAATTATATTTGGTGAAGTTTGATGACCTTTAGAATTCTGCAAGTAGTCAGAATGGTTGTGGTGTAAATAACAATGCGAATTCTATACTGAACAATGGATATAACGAGAAGAGATTTGAAAGTTTTGCCAAGTTAGATAAGATATATGGAGGGTCTAAATCTTTTTCTAATGAAGAAATAGTAGAGCACCTAAGGCGGTTTAATGATGATAGTTTTGTGGATGATGACGAAAATTCGGCTGTTGAGAAAAAGTAGTATAATCTCAAATATATTATCCATGGATTTTGATGGGTGTGATGATTCAGTTTTACCTCAAACTGTAATCAGATTGTTTGAACAAGGGTTTCGCTTATGAAGGCACATTCGAATGTGGTTTATTTAGTTGCTATTATTTTACATATTATAATTTTGAAAGGTCGTCAATCATAAAAGGAGTAGCAGAACAGAGCATTCACTCCTCCTAATGACCTCCTTTTTCTTTGAGGTATATATTAATCACATATCATGTTCTTATTATTATTATTATTATCATTATTATTATTATTATTATTATTATTATTATTATTATTCATGCTCATGTTGTTTGTGATTGAACTTTGCGATGATTTCCATCAAAGTCTTATCTACCACTAAAAGGCCCTGGAAGCTGTGCGGTATCAAGAGATCAGAAGATCTTGAACTGCAGAACACAGTAAATAAGGAACTTATTGATCACCCATGGCTGCTCCTGATCCCGAAAAGCTCATCGCTGAAGCTAATAAACTGTCAGTTTACACTCTTCACAATCTCTCTTCATCTTATTATTATTATTATTTATTATTATTATTATTTATTATTATTATTATTATTATTATTATTATTATTATTATTAAACAATCAACATCTGATTTCATGCTCATGTTGTTTGTGATTGAACTCTGCAATGATTCAAGTAGGTTTAAATTAGCATATAGTTTCCACCACTTAAGGCTTATTCGTTTGGTTTCAGTTACTATTGGACTCGAATTTTATTGATGTAAGACGTTAGTTATACCGACAACTGTGATTAGGTTCAGCACTGGAATTATGTGCTTTGAGTTAAATGTTATTCAGTTAATTGTCTCATAGGCATTATTTCAGTTGATTGCAAACTTGGAGAATGGAGATCACTAAGATATTCTCATTAGATTATACTTGAAAAGATATTAGGTTAGATAGAGAATAAGTGACAGGTTTCTTTATTATTGCAACTTAAGTGATTGTTTAGTTGATTAAGTTTTATATTAGGTTAGGTTTAAGGTTATAGGAGCGATTAGAATGCCATAAACATGCAGTGATTAAATGTGAGGGATTAGAGAGATGTGATAAGTGTTTGAAGTGTTGCAACTTACTTTATTGATTGTTTAGTTTATTAGGTTATAGGTGAGGGAATACGGGAGTGGTTAGAATGCTATAAACATGCAATTATTGAATGTGAGAGATTAGAGAGATGAATCATGTGATAAGTTTTTGAACTGTTGCAGCTTATTTAATTAAGTGATTGTTTAGTCGATTAGGTTTTAGATGTTGATGTGTGAAAATGTGTATTAAATAAATTCGGGTCAAGTTTTAAAAATGGATAAACCCACTAAACCACACACTAACGGCAAGTGCACCGGTCGCAGTGTAGCAGAGCAAGTAAGTCCGGAATATCGATCCGTGGACACAATGTGGCGACTCTCGGTACTAAACCTCTATCGACTCCTAGCCTAATAATTTGGATTTTTTGTTGATTTTATATTAATTAATTACTAAAACAAATAAATTAAAAATAAACTCAAACTAACAGATAGTGGAGGATTAATAAGGAGGGAAATCAGAGATGGGAAAGGCAACCACCTAGGTATCGAATCCTACTAATGAAATTGGAACTGCCCCGGCTTTGGAAATTATGTTGGCAATCAGGATCTTATAATATTCACCCCTAGTATCCTAGTGGCTCCCAGATCATTTACCAAGACTGACCGAAAAGGAATCCTAAAGGCTACTAATCTCACTGATTGGTTAGATCACCTCTCGGTCTCACTAACTATGCTAAAGTACTCGCTAGACTGGTTTAGATTTCTCACTCTCCAATCACAATACACCCTAAAGTGCAAGGAGTAACCTGTAAAGTCAATCTATGACACAGATAAGCAAATAATACCAGAGAACCTAGGAAAACCTGATCTCTCAGCGTTTCTAGCCTAAACCTCTAGCACCAAAGACAAACCTGACTACCTATCACCTCTCGGTCTCAAGAGTAGGAAGAATACTAATTACCTCTAAACTCACAATCAATGTTCCTATGGAATTTAGGCCTAAAACCATAAAGTAAACTACAAGCACAAAGCAAGTAATTCTAACAAGTGTCCAAACATGAAAGACATTCACTAAAACACTCGTGGAACATTAAAAGATCATAAATTAGTAAAAAGTACGCACACACATCATAGAATCATAAACAAGTTTCTTACTAAAACATAAATCCAACTATAAAATCCAAAACCGAAACATAAACCAAAATCAAAAAGTCGTCATGTCAAACCTAGGTGGCCACTAATGTTTTAGCCAAACATAATAGTAGTGGAACAAGATAAAAATATAGGTTCAAAATATAGCAAAGTCATGGTACCAATATTCATAGACACGAAGTAAATAAATATAAAACCTATAACTTGCAGTGATTAAACCCGAGCCTTCAATACTTGAACCCCGCCTTCCTCTTCAAAATAAATCTCTTTTGCGGCTGCTCCGTTGTGATATGATAATGTCCCCCTCCTATTCTGTCTTGTAGCGGCTGTTCCTCTGCTTGCTGTATGAATCGTTGATAATTGTTCCCCCAAGATATTATATACTCCCTCTTTAATAATGTGTCATAGGGTTGGTATTTTTTTTTGTCAGAGTCTTTGGGCCGAAGGCCTTTCATCCATTACAATCTTGTACTACTTTTATTATTATTATTAGTATTATTATTATTATTATTATTATTATTATTATTATTATTATTATTATTATTATTATTATTATTATTATTATTAGTGGTAGTATACTTCAAGCTCGCATCTCGGGTGTTCTTGGTTCGACCAAAGTTGCTCGTTTACGCTACAACGTCCATGAACACCGGCTCTCAAGTGTCGGTGTATCGATTAAAATTCTTTCATTTTGAGCTCATTTTCTCCAAACACCTATAAAATAATAAAATACATAAATATATAATAAAAACAACACGAAACAAATAAAAACATGACCAAATAATATACAAAATACATAGGAAAAGAGATGTGTTTTGCAACACATCAGATGTTATTGCAACTTAAGTGATTGTTTAGTTGATTAGGTTTATGTTAGGTTAGGTTTAAGGTTATAGGAGCGATTAGAATGCCATTAACATGCATGTGATAAGTTTTTGAATTGTTGCAACTTATTTAATTAAGTGATTGTTTAGTCGATTAGGTTCTAGATTTTTCAACCCCGGGACTTTCCCGGGGTAATCAGCTAGTAAAATATATTTCTCAAAACCATGAGTCATACTTTTAAACAAAACAAACCTGATATTGTTTTTACTATGAAACTATTTATTTTGGATTATAAACAAAAAGTTGTACCTAAAAAGGTAAAAAACCATGTTCTCAAAACCTGGTTATTCTTCCAAGCAAATATATGAAAGTAAAGAGAGAAGAAGAGAGAGAGGGAGGGCAGGGGGTGCCACCACCGTTGGTGGCCAGATCCGACTGTGTATCCATCATAAAATCACTCCCTCTGCCATCAATACCACTGTCAAACTCAAAACCACCGATTGAACGCCACCGCCGTTGCATGTTAGAGTTCCTGAGTGTTTGTCTTCTCTCTAAAATACCCTTTCCGGCAACGTACCACCATGACAGTACAGTCGCCTTGCCGCCTCTCTGCCTCTTTTTCTCTCTCCGTTTCCAGCAGTGGCCGGCCACCGTGGTCACCCCGTCTGGGATGTGCTTGTAATTTGTGCTTTGTGTTAGAAGATATGAAGTTACAATGTTCAATGGTGTTTTTCAAAGAATTCGTAACCCATTTACGGACATGGGCGTAGCTTTTAAGGGGCGGGGAGGGGCGGCCACCCCCCCCTGAATTTTAGCTCAGAAGTTTCGATTATATAGTATTTGTATAGCATATTTTTGGTATATACGGTTTCGACCCCCCGAAACTAGTTTTCGACCCCCGGTGACTTCCGACCCCCCGAAGTCTCGGGTTAATCTTCGCCACTGTTTACGGATGTGATTAAAGGTATCTATACATAACAAAAAGGTGTCTTGAATCGTTGTGATAACCGTTTACCTATTGCTAGAAACCGTAACCGTCGGTTGCCACAAACGTCATTTGTAACAGTTACCAATTGAAGGAGCCATCGGCTGAAGGGGTAGCGACAGGAAGGGTAAAGCGGTTAAAGACGGAAAGGACAGTTGAAAAGGGAATAGGCAAGGCGTCTACGAATGATGTGATGGAGACGGAAATGATGGCGGAAAAGGACGACATTAACTTGCAACGTTAAGTTGCTAATTGTATTTATATATAACTAGTGGGGGTGCCCGCACGTTGCAGCGGCGACCAAAACACTTTAAATAGAAAACATGCAGTATTGATTCGTTAGGGTCTAGGGGCCTTTCTTTCAGCTCGTACAAGACACATAAATCCCGAGGACCGACTTTGTGTATGAGTATAACGTAGTAATTTCATAATTCAAACCGTTACCTAATGATTAAAAACACAACTTTCATTATTGAGTTTTCGATTTCTATATATTATTATCAAGTTTATAAAACTTTAACTTTCTAAATTACCTAATTTTATATAAAAGATTATAACAAAACATAGCATTATGAATTGTTTTTATAGGTTTTCTATTTAATGTGTTCAAAGTAATTATAAAATTGAATGTCATGATCTCTCATAAACTCTCTTGACTTTTGACTTCTTTTTGATTAAATATGGTGTTGTAAAGACAACTTTGCCCCCAAAAAGTAGTTATTTTATGCATTTTGTGTTGTATCATTAGCAATTAAACTTGTACCTCTTAAGTTTTAAGAAGTCATTGGGAAATGCTTTATAATATAGTATAGATATAGATATAGATATAGATATAGATATAGATATAGATATAGATATATGAACCTTGGTTACTATTTAATGAATATTTTTTCAATAAAACTGTGGTTATTGACACAATTAAAAATCGGTTGTCATCTTGGAAGGCGAATACTTTGTCGATGGAGGGAAGAATAACTCTTATTAAATCGGTTTTATCGAGTCTTCCTATTTATTATTTATCGTTATATAAGGCTCTAGTTATAGTGTTAGATAATAGGGAGAAGCTTATGAAGAATTTTTTATGGTCCGGTACGAATGAAGATAGAAAGATGCATTGGGTGTCTTGGGAGGTGATTACAACGCCTAAGAAACAAGGGGGTTTGTGTATTATGAGATTATCGTAAGTTAATTTGGCGTTTCTTGCTAAATGGGCGTGGAGGTGTAAAGTGGAAGGCGGTTCGGTTTGGAGGAATATTATAGAAGGGATACATGGAGGGAGGGGTTGTTGGACCTTCTTACCGATAAAAAGATCTATGCCGGGATGTTGGAAGGTCATTGTTAATGTTTTGGAGACGAAAAGGGTTAATAATAGTTCGATTCATCAGTTGATTCGTGGTGTGATTGGGAATGAGGAGCAAATTCGTTTTTGGTTTGATTATTGGTTGGGTGATACTATATTAAAAGATAGATTGCCAAATTTGTATAGTTTGGATAGAAGTAAGAATTGCTTGGTTTGTGATCGGGTTATTCAAGGAGCAGCAGGTTAATCTTTAAATTCAAAATGGCGTAGGCAGCCTAGTACGGTGGCGGAGATTTCGGAGCATCAAGACTTGGAGAGATTGCTTTCGTCACAGACCTTAAGTGGGACACGTGATGCTTGGCGCTGGAACAGTGGATCGGAGGCTTCTTAGTCTGTTAAGGATTTCGGAATTTGCTACAAGATGTTGGAAATGCGACGAGTAATACGGTTTTTAAAGGGGAAAGGTGGGTGCCTATTAAGGTTTTTTTGGTGGCTTGGAGAGTGGCGAGAGATCGGATTCCTACTCGGGTGGCTCTAGTTAGAAGACGGATAAACATACATGATATATCCTGTCCTCTTTGCAACTGCGACAGTGAAGATTTGAAGCACTTGATGGTGGGCTGTGGTTTCTCTTATGGGGTGTGGAGTATCATTTGCAAGTGGTGCAAGTTGGACCCTTTCTATGCATACGATTATGAGGATTTGTTAATGCTTTACAAGAATGTTCATGGAGAGAAATAGAGGAAAAGCCGATAAGAGGTATTGTTATGATTACTACTTGGGTTATATGGAACACAAGGAACGCAAAGGTTTTTCAAAACAAATCCTATAAGGTTATCGAGGTAGTGGCAGAGGTGAAGTCCAAGGCGTTCTTATGGTTGAAGCATAGATCGAAATTTAAAAATGTAACTTGGAATGAGTGGGTAAATTATCCATTGTAAGTATGTGACTAGTTTTTGGCGGTTCTAGTTTTTAGAACTTGCTACTGTTTAATGAAAGTTTCTGTTAAAAAAAAAACTTGATTACATTATTCAGGAAATTGATTGATTTCAAATTTCTAGGGTTTTTAATTTGCGATTACCCTTAATTTGGTGATTAATTGCTTTCTGATTTCAGGGGTTTTTAATTTTGTGGTTGATCCTAAAGTTAAAGCATGTGACTATTTTTACCCTTTAGTACTCTTATTTGTTTTAGGAAAATTTACAGATTCGTCCTTTAGGTTTGACCCATTTTCAGTGGATGTCCTTTCGCGTTTCAGTTGATGAGATTCGTCCATAACGATCTAAAATCTTATACCCACTGTCCTAAGGGCCTAACTTGGTTAGTTTTTAACGTTAAATCTGGTCATGTGGCTGGCACGTTAGGGTATCTTCGTCATTTCATCTCCTCATTTCCCTCCCTCTTTTCTTCTATAAAACCCTTCATATTGTCAGACACAATCACAATCAACCTTCAACTTTATCGATCATCTTCTTCTTCACTTCTACTTCACAATCACAACAATGACGTGGGAGGATGGCTGGGATGATGGCTGGACCATATGAAGACCAGGGCATTATGTTAATCTCGATGATGTATACTGTAAGTTGTAACCTATTTTTTTTTATTTTGTTGTTTTACTATTGAATGATGTATAAAGTTCAAATTTTTAAAATTTTGCAGTTGGAATGCCCCATTTCTTCGGTATAAAGCTTCATCATGGTGGTAGATTGACTCAAAGTCCAGGTCGTGAGTATGTAGGTGGTATGATTAACTAAATTGACTTGTGTGATATTGATATGTTCTCTGTGCATGAAGTTTCCTTGATGCTGGGTCTGTTATGATACTCTGTTGTTGATCATATTTATTACTTTTTCCAAAATTCTGAAAAAAATTTAGATGATGGTATTGAAGACCTAAGTTCTGATCAGGATGTGTTGAGGCTTGCTCAACATGTGGGAGTGCATAAGTTAATCAATATTTTTACTCAACATGGTTTAGATAACATAAAACAAATGTTGCTGACACCAACTAAACCTAAACACAGTGTTACCATTGAAGAAATTGATGAACCTGGACCCTATGCAATAGTCCCTACGAAGCTAAATGTTGTTAGAAACTTAAACTTTAGTGGATTAGGCAAAGGTGTGGAGTCTACGACTGTTAAGATAGAGGTTGAGTTACCTAATCATCCAAATGACCCCACAAGGAAGTTCAAAAGAATATATGTCTGTTTGGGAGCATTAAAACAAGGTTTTAAGGCTATTGGTAGGGATGTTTTGGGTTTGGATGGTGCCTTCATGAAAGGACCTTATCCTGGTCAGATTTTGAGTGCGGTGGGTATTGACCCAAATAATGGAATCTACCTAGTTATGCAATTGTTGAGGCTGAAAACTACAACTCTTGGTCCTGGTTTCTAGATCTGTTGGGAGATGACTTGGATTTAGATAGAGAGTCAAGGTTCACATTCATGAGTGATAGACAGATAGTATGTTCTCCAGTTTTTATTTACTAAAGTATATAACATTCATTTCATCTTCAGGGACTTATCCAATTTTTAAACAGGGTCTACTTCTAGCACTTTAAGATTAACCCAATCAATGGCAGAGCTTTATGGCCTAAGTCTCAAGTTCCTACAACTTTAACACCACCAAATCATCACACACAAGTTGGAAGACCCAAGAAGGTTAGAAAGAGATCAGAATTTGAAAAGGATGATCTAGTATGAGAGGGCATGCTGTCTAGGAAAAACACCAAAGGAAAATGTGGCAAGTGTGGGAATACTGGACACAATCAAAGGACCTGCAAGGGACAGAGTCAACAGGTTGAAGGTAGTCATGCCAAGTCTAGAAAGAAGGGAAGAAAGAAGAATAGCAACAAGGGTACCACTGACAAGGTTCAGGGTAACAAGGGTTAGGATGTTTATGTTTGTTATGTTTGTTGAACATGTATTTTGGGAACATTAGTAACTTATGTTTATGTTTGTGTTTGTTGAACAAGTAGTAATGCTTAGGCTATGTTGAACATGCAGTTTATGTACTTAATGCAGCAAAAAATGTTGCAATTTTGGTTAATGGGTTATGTGCAGATGTTTATTATATGTTGCAGTGTATTACAGTTTTGTTATTGGTTAAACACAGTTTATTACAAGTTGGTTAAATGGGTCAATATCTTTCAAATGGGTCAATTTGGCTGAACATTCAATATGCAGATTGTCAAATGGGTCAATTTAGTTGAACATTAAATATCTGCATTATAAGCACTTGCATTATCATTAACCATTAACCATTAACCATTAACCATTTCTTACAAGGTCCTAACAGGCGCATTATATTCACAGTTCAACTAAGAATACAAAATTATATACACCAAGAAACCTAATCAACTACATATCAACATCCTTTTCCATTTGCTTCCTTGAGCTTTCAAAGCTTTAACTTTTTCTTCAAGCTGGTGGTTTGCAACAACAAGGTGGTCATTATAAACTTCAAGGTTGTTCTTGGCTTTTAACAGACCTGGTATGATCTGTACATGGTATGATCTGTTGACACCTTTGGCACCTCAATTCATCATACCATCCAATAAATCCACATCGTGATAGCTAATTTGACAGAAAAAAATCCATCAGATGCAACATTATGTAATGAAAATCAGAAACTTGAGTGTATAACGTACCTGGTCAGGACAAGCATAAAACTTTCGACCTGGGTTTTTACTTGTCCACGATGTACGTACAATTGCTGGTTTTCCACAATGGCAGTAAACAGGGTCCATGATCGATTGAAGTGCTTGCCCTAATTTGGGTTTCTTGAAGAACCCTAGATGATCTGATCAATTTCACTGAAACGTTATAGATATATAGGTGGGAGATGAAAGAGGGAGATGAAATGACGAAGATACCCTCACGTGCCAGCCACATGACCAGATTTAACGTTAAAAACTAACCAAGTTAGGCCCTTAGGACAGTGGGTGTAAGATTTTAGATCGTTAAGGACGAATCTCATCAACTGAAACGTGAAAGGACATCCACTAAAAAATGGATCAAACCTAAAGGACGAATTCTGTAATTTTTCCTTTGTTTTATTTAGGGTTATTGGATTCTAATAAACTTAACTATCACGTGTTAGGCGCTATCACTTCCCACAAACAATTTAACCGTCACCACTCCCAACTTGTAACTTATTTTCCTTTGCCACTCTCAAACTAACTGAATTCTAACTAGTTAGTTTTTTTTTTCTAATGTGGCAGTGGCTTTATCATCATGCCATGTCATTAAACAGAGCCACGTCACCAAAAAGTGACACATCAACAAAAAAAATAACTGTGTTAGGGTTTAGTTAATTTTGGAGTGGTAGAGAAAAATAAGTTACAAGTTGAGAGTGATGGTGAGCAAGTGGTTAGTTAGAAGTAACATTAACCAACACGTGATAGTTGAGTTAAGGGCTGTTTGTTTTTTGCTCAAAAGCATTTCTGACCTTTTTTATCTGCGCCGAGCATACGCAGACAGAAGTTTGGGGCTTCCACATTGTTTGTTTTTTGGAAAACCATTCACTCAAAAACAGTGGCGGAACTTGAACAATTTAAGTGCGGGGGCCGGAAATATTATAAAAAAATAACTTTTTTTTTTGCTAAATAAATACATTAAATCCCAGAAAAATTTCACCAAATAAATACTATAATTTTAATGCTAAGAATAAAAGTTGTTTGAAACCACAAGGATTAAATGTGCTAAAGCTTAGATTTTCTAAGGTTGTTTAATGAACTATGATCTAACATAATATGACAAACAATATACAGCCGCCTCTCTCACTTCTCACTGCAATATTTCTTCTTCTTCTACCTAAATGTATTTCTTCTACTACCTAAATTCTAACGTGTGAAACCATAGTTTTTAAACAAATATCCCCAAGTTTTGCCTTTAATTACTACATTCTTGACACTTAGAATAGTTGAGGGGCTTCAATTTAAAACAAAAATATCAAATTTCAAATAGAAATCCACCATTCAAACAGAAATCTTTGATTTTGAATGCATCCGCTTGATAAATGAGATACATAAAGGTCTTCTAGCCCCATTATATTCCGCCACTGCTCAAAAAGGTCTTCCTGACCTCTTCTTGGTGAAAACTTGTTTCAAGGTCTTCAAAGGTCTTCTCCTATTCTCTTCTCCTCACCCACCACCACCACCACTGTCCACCACCACCACGGTCCACCACCAACACCATCGTCCACCACCACCATGGTCCACGGTCCACCACTACCACCACCACAGTCCACCACCATCACCACCGACCACCATCACCATCCACCACCACCGTCCACCACCACCGTCCACCACCACCACGGTCCACCACCATGCTCCACCACCACCCCCATGGTCCATCACCACCACCATCCACCACCACGGTCCACCACCAGACTGTTGTAAAAATCAGTTTATTGAAATTTCAGCAGCCTGCACGTTAACAAACAGACAGTCTTCTTCTTGCAGACTACATACCTTTGGCCCACCTCTTTTCTTGCATATGTCTGCAGATGTGGTCCGCAGACTACCGCCACCACTACCATCCACCACCACCACCATGGTCCACCACCACCGTCCACCACCACCTCCGTCTACTACCACCGCCACCGTCCATCACCACCACCACCACCCACCACCACCCACGGTCCACCACCCACCACCACGGTCCACCACCACCACCACCATGGTCCACCACCACCACGGTCCACCACCACCACCACAGTCCACCACTAGACTGCTGTAAAAAAATCAGTTTATTTAATTTCAGTTTATTTCAGCAGCCTGCAGACGTTAACAAACAAGCAGTCTTCTTCTTACAGACTGCAGACCTTTGGTCCACCTATTCTCTTACAGATGTGGTCCGCAGACTGCAGACGTTTTCCTACAGAAAAAACAAACAACGCTTTACTAAATCCGATAACCCTTTTATTTATGTGTGTTGATTATTTTTTTTATTAGTTTGTGTATGTTAATTTATATTATCTTTCATCTAAAAACTCTTAACAATCTCTTATAAAAAATGCTAAACTTTAGTCGACTCGTATTGTGCCCTATACCAAAAAAAAAATTAATTAATTAATTAAAATTGTATTCCCCACATAGGTATGGGATTTATCTTCGTTGTTTTTTTTCTTTTTTGTATATTTTTTTATTTCTAAATTCTTCTTAAAGATGTAAGATCTTGCCCGATCTAACCAAGAGACACAGTATCGTTATCTTTGGAGGAAATTCTTGGAGCAACATTTAGGTAACCTTTAACTGGTCGACTAGGAATGTTTGAGCCAAACCATAAAGATGTGTACCAAGTTTCGAACTGGTTGGTTTATAAACCAAACAAAGTTTTTTTTTTTTGTAGTTTAGTCTTAAACCGATTCGGGTTAAGAAGGTTTGAAAACCTCAACCCATCCATGCCAATTTGGATTGGGTCCAAAACCGATTTTAGCGTTTAACATGATTTTTTAGGCGAGCTCAACCTCGTTCGATTTTGAACCGATTCACAACACAAACATTCCAAATGTGTACCAAACCATCAGGTCGGGTTGAACCCAAATCGTTTTTTTTTTTGTATGGGCTAGGTCAGTTTCCATGTCACCAGCCCCAAACTGCTATTTTGTAGATTCACGAGGGTTTTAGCCCACCCCTGTTAGGTATACGCACGCGGAAGCAACACACACACAAACGATTAATCTGCAGAAAATAAACGAACACGAGAACACAAGGATTTACGTGGTTCGGTCGGCTGACCTACGTCCATGGGCTGCAACCAAGATATTTTTATTATTACTTTGTGCCTCACTCGTGATGAGGAATTACAAGTACAAGATGTCTATTTATAATTATAGATTAGAGTTTACTACTTAATCTATAAGAAAACTAATAATGGGCTAATTTAAATAAAACGGGCCGAGTCTTTAATTTAATTAGTCTGCCACTTACTTGTCTTCTAATCCAAGCCCAAAACAAGGCTCCACAAAACCCAATAATCTCCCACTTGGAGGCTTGATAATATTCAAACTACTATCTGTTGTGAACTTGTACCTCTTATAATCTTCCTCATTTTTCTGATTGCAGCGGCCTTATCATCAGTTAACCTGAAGGCCTGTTGTGCTCCCTCGAGCTCCAACACATCAATTGTGGCTATGTATGCCACTTACTTGTTCTCCATCTCTACCGGCTCCCACTGACACGAACTGCCGGATCCTGAAACACCCTTAGAATAAACACACTCCATATTTAGCAAGTAATCAACTGGAGAGATTTTATTAGCTAGAACATTTGTTCTCCTAACCCAATGTCGTCTAGGAACTCTGACTGAAGCACAACCCATGCTCCCACTGCCACGAAAACCTTTGACTGTTATATCTGAAACTTTCCTCGCTCGTTCATCCTGAATCTGACATGTGACTCAAGGTTTCTCACTTGCAAAGACAACCTTCTTCTACCCATAAGATTCTGTGAACCCGGCCTTGTTTCTCTTCTGAACTGACATGGTCACTATCCATGTAAAGCGAACCTCGCTTTCTTCCTCGAGCAAAAAAAGGTGAAAAAATGGAGAGCCAAACATTCTCTTTCTTTTGTATTTCACGGCCGATTTTGTTTTCTATATCTAATTTATTTGCATTATTTTGCCAATCTGTTTTTTATTGTTTGAACAGATATAATTTAAAAAAAAAGCCAATTTGCAGAGCAAGGACGCCTATAAATCATGGCAAAATAAGGTTATTAACACACTTTTTTATGATTTTGTTGAATGAAATTAAATTGGGAGAATTATGAACTAGTCAACCCGATTGAATAAGAATCTCAACTCTGAATGCCCCAAAATTTTCCAAGCTATAACATCAATGCTTTGAACCTGACTTGTTTAATTTATTAAAATGCAATGTATTTCTTCACGGGCACTCTTTTCTTCTACCCTTAAACCCCCTAATCCATCGGTGCATTAAATTATGGGAAGATCACGGGAATATCTAAGCCTGTAAACAAACTGAACGAACACGAATAAAGGAATATTCGTGTTTGTTCATTTAACTTTATCCGAACACGAACACATAATCGAACACATTTTTGTGTTCGTTTTTGATCATTAAGAAATTTGTCATGTTCTTGTTCGTTCGTTTAAAACCTAAGCAAACATAAACGAACGTTCACGAACATAATAAATGTAAACGATTTTGTATTACTAATAAAAAACCAAATTTTTCATTGGTAATATTTATACAAGTAGCTATAACCCAATTTATGTTTATAATTATATAAATATAACTTCTTATGAACTTTATAAAACTTAAACGGACATAAATAAACGAACATAAACAAGCATTCATGAACATAAATGAATGAACACAACGTTTGTTCATGTTCGTTAATTTAACTAAACGAACAAATTTGTGTGTCCGTGTTTGTTCGTTTATTTAATAAACGAACATAAACGAACTTCTCGCCGAATATGTTCACGAACAATTCATGAACGTTTGGTGTGATACCCCGCAATTTCAGGTTCTCACTTTAACTAAACTCTAGTTACGTTCCTTGCATTATACTTAACTAGGGTTAGCTAGATAGGACACACGTTACATAGTTGTATGTTAATAACTGCATAAGGTGGTAATTCGAGGAATTACCAGACTGTATACATGATTAGTGAACCTCGGACGTTGGTGAATAATGAAGTTTAATAATTGTGAGTTAACTGATTTGGATTGATTGCGATTACGTGCTTCTGTGATACTCGGTGAAACTATTTGCAAACCATATATGATTATGTGAACTTAAACCGAATACGTTAATAAGAATAGTTAAAGGTGGACCATTAGGATGATTGGGGTCTTAACACATGGGGTCACACTTATTACGGTCCGAAATAGCGAAAACGTCGAAGGAAAACACGTCGGGTGACGAAACGGGCCACCCACGCGGGCCAAGGCCCTGTGAGCGGCCGCTCACAGGGAGCGAGCGGCCCGCTCGCCGGTACCTGACGTCTCTAAACCGCCTTAAACACCTATTTAAGCAACCTTAAGCCTCTTGTATCACCTAAACTCAAACCCTAATCGTCCCTACTGCCTCACTTACGAAATATTAACCCCAAACAACCTGCTAAGGCGCAAGAACATCGATTGGGAAGCTCCAAAGGCGTTCGGTTGATTATATCGAAGAGCTTGGGGTATAATCCTTAATCTTTTACACTTTAATCTTGTTTTTATGTTATAAAAATCCTATAACGAGGTTTGTCCAGGTCTGAACTCTTTTTATAATTATTAAAACTTGAGGTTTTTGAAGATTAAACAAATTAAACATGATGATAGGCGATTAGTAATATAATAGGTTACTTGTTGCGCAAGTTGTTGAACTTTTGATCATTAAAGTTGTAATCTTTGCATGTATAATGATAGAATCTGATCACAATAGGTCTTAGGAATGTTAGGTAATGGTTATTGATGATTGTTGATTGATTTCATGCACACGGGAGTTGTTTAAAGAAAGATTTAGGCGTAATTAAAATCTGGACAGAATGATTAGGTGAACTTGTAGGGGCTGTAACGTGACTTTAACATGATGATTTTGATACTTTCTTTGCATGGTTAAATCACACCTGGTCTTAGCTTTTCATAATGGGTAAAATCAAGTGATTTGGACGTCGGTTGAGTCATTTTTGGAATTTTCTTTGAGAATAGGTCATATCAGAATTTCGGGTTAACAAACTGAGTCGATTTTGAGTCATCATAACTCGAGTTTTGTAAAGAGTTGGGTTATGAAATTTTTACAGAAGGTTAACATTGGAGTAACTTGAGTTTTCCAAGTAGATTCATCCCGTTTGGATGAAAACACAATTTTTGGGAATTTTTCTACTAAACTGACCTGTTATGAAAATTTTCTGAACATAGCGGTGTTGAACGAATTTTTATTATTTTTGTGTTTGGTTTTGAGACAAAACAAAAATATGGGTTGTTAAGTGAATTCCAAATAATATTCAGTAAAAATTTTAGAGGTTAACTCACTGATTAAGTATTTTAAATAAATTGGTTTTGATGACGCACAATCTGTCCTAAAAACACAGATTGTGTATTATGTGTTTATGTGATTAATTGAGGTCCTAGGTGGTATGCAATTGATGTGTAACTAAACGAACACTTGTATGAGACGCATATGGAATGTAAAAACTAATTATAACCAACATATTCACCAACGAGTCTGTAGGGTTTACTTATGCATGTAGAATCACTAGGTGTCACCTACACACTTTTGAACGTTTAAACGCCTTGGACAAACGGGTTATATGGTGTAATGATATTACGCCCATACTTACTTAGTGACACTTATACTAGGGGAGTCGGTAGTGCACCCTACTTGGAGTTTGGATTTCTTTTGCTTGCACACTAAGGTGAGTTTCACTATTCTTTTCTCAAAAGCATGCGTCTCGGGTTTGAGACAACTTACAAAACGTTTTCTAGTCCGGTTTGGGACTACTTTTACATCTCGGGTTATGAGATGCTTTGACTCCTTGCGTGGGTCGGGTTTTGACTCCTTGTGTGGGTCGGTTTTACGATTCCTTGTGTGGATCGGGTTTTTGATCAGTTTAAAACTTATTGGTCCTTTGTAAACTAAACAATCTGTCATTTTGGAAAGTCCTTGCATATTATTGGGTTAATCGCTGGAGGCGAGCGGGGTATTAGTTGATAGCGCTATTAGGTTGTGCAGCAACCTCATGTCTGAGGTGCTTGAGGCACGGGCATGAACTTCTGACCACATTTGAGAACTGGTGTTGATAGACACCAGTTATTGAGGCAAACTATTACATTACTGAAGGTGTCCCAATAATTCTGTTTAGTTACACTGAGTGGGTTAGCTACCCCTGACACGTTTAAACTGATAACTCTTGAACATTTTGGTCTGGAGGACCTACGCTTTTACTTGGTTACGTGGTTTTGGAAACCAGCGCGTTTACATACTCAATTACTTTACTTTGTGAACTCACCAGCTTTATGTTGACACACGATTTACATGCTTTGGCAGGTAGTTAGCTTCCGGTGCCAGGATTAGAAAGCACTGTACACTTCACTGCATTTGGGGTCTTGGGCATACACATAAAATGCACATTATGCTTTTACATTTTTTTTTTCATATGGTTTTAATTTAGGCGCGTTGTTTTGCGCATGGCTTTTAAAAAGGGTTTAAATTTGGTTTACGCTTCCGCAACTTAACTAAACTTGGTTTTCGAAAACGAACTAAATGGTTTGGGCATTTAGAGTTCGTTCATGTGACTTTTGGCTATGGGATCCTGGTTTGTCATGCGCCTCGCGGTATAAACCCCGCAGTAGAAATTTGAGGGTGTGACATTTGGTTCGTTTACAGGTCTAGGAACATCCCATTGACCAATGGATTTACGAAAAAAAAACCCCCATCCTGTCTCTTTGGAGAGACGGGTCACCCTTTTCGAGACGTTTCGGACATCTCCCGTTCCAGCAATTATGTCATCGCCATGTCTTAGCGGTGACCCCGAGACGTGTCAGTCATCTCCGAGACATGTCAGCGCCGCCAAGATGTCTCAGGTGGCCCTTAGAAATGTCTCTGTCATGGATCGGCTAGCGGCTTATTTAAGTGAGCTGTCTCTTCTTAAGAGTCACCGGTGATGTCTCCGGCCTACAAAAGATACCACTGGAGACGTCTTTGGCAGGCCACGTAACGTCATTGGTGATGTCTCTGGCCTGCAAAAAGACACCACCAGAGACGTCTTTTGAAGGCCACGTAACGTCGCCTGTGACGTCTCTGACCTGCAAAAGACGCCAGTTAGTTCAAAGTTAACGGAGGTTCATTTTTAACACTCACATGTCCAGTTGAGATTATATTGGTTAAACGGTAAAGTTCGGATAATAATTGGCTAATGGGCTAAATTTTGGATTATTTAAATCCAATACCCCCATAAAATATACTCTCCTTCCCAATTTCCCAGTTTCACTCCCTCAATAACTTCTCATTCACTTGTAAACCATTATTAGTACTTCAATGAAACACTTCTCTCACATTCAACTCTCGTCTCCAGTCTTCTCTTATACAACTCTGGTTTCTCTCGGTTGCTCCTATTCTCTTTAACCCTAATGCTTTCTTCTTTAATCCCTAAAATCTATTGGTATTTGCCAAAGAATTATACTAAGAGCTTCAAGGTTTAATTTCTTCTCGCAGGGTGGAAGTCCTCGTCTACATAGGAAATCTTCTCCTCAATTACACTCGTTGATGAATTCTTGAAGACAGGTGTCACACCCTCAAATTCCACCTGCGGGGTTGTACCACGAGACGTGTGATACACCAGGATTTAACTCATTGATCATGTTGAATGACCACTATATGACTTTTAAAACAACATTTCACATTCGACATGAATTTAAAATAGTTTGAAAAGTTATACAGCTGAAGCAAAATAAGTTTTGCAAAATAACGGAACCCAAACACGCTCTGCAAAGTAATGTAGGTCATCAGACCTAAGCTCAAGTTCTTTCAACAGGAGGATAATGTGACACCCAACAAACTCAGGTTAATATTTTTACAAACATAGAAGTTTACCTTAGTGAAACATTTTATATAACATACTTAACTGGGTATTAGTTGAGTTGGTTCGATGATTTGGGGAATCATCGGGAGTTGGTTCATACTTGCATAATGTCCATAGTTGTCCATTGTTCAATGATTCAGGGAAACATATGTACACACGAGTCTTGAGTCCCATTGTTGGTGAAAAGATATAATTGGTGTAACTTATCAAGTATTACATGTTCTATAATCAATTAACAACTTGTGAATGCATGTTTATGTGATTTGATATGCTAATGTATGTTAAAATGCCATTATGGGTCGTAGGTGCGAATGAGTAAAAGAACTCCATCACTCGCATAGTGAAGGATGCGAATGAGAGGTTTCTTGTCTCATTGCACTCTATTAGACTCATTCGCGCCATTGGGTATGCAAATGAGAACAGAGTATATGTATATACATACATATATATATATATCTTTGCCTCATTCTCATCATTTCATAACCATAACTTGCCCCCAAGTGCTCTCTCTCAAACCACAACCTGTAGAAACGAGTTTTTGCCCTCATTTCTTGGATCCTAAAGCTGAAACAAGTTTTGTTTTATCAATATCAAGTGAAGATTCAAGGTGTGTAAATCAACTAAGCCCTTTTCAATACAGTTTCATACATTTTTTACAAAACCTTTCTAACATCTTTCTAAACTAGATCAAGACCTAACCAA
Source organism: Ambrosia trifida (assembly GCA_028751855.1). Classification (NCBI taxonomy): domain Eukaryota; kingdom Viridiplantae; phylum Streptophyta; class Magnoliopsida; order Asterales; family Asteraceae; genus Ambrosia; species Ambrosia trifida. The sequence goes on along the minus strand of CM054123.1, from coordinate 61,429,367 downwards.
TGAGTTTATTTATAAAAACCTAAGTTTAAATGGTGTTGGTGACCATATGATTGGGGTCTATGTGTTATATGTTAATTGAATGATATTAGAATGCTATTGAGATGATTGTGAATTGTTTAGGAGCATGGTTAGGTGTTGTATGAGTGGTTTATTGTTGATTGTGCAGTTTTACCCATTTTTGGGGGGTTATGTTAGAAATCTAGGGTTTGTAACATGAATATGAGGATCATGATCATATGGTTAGGACTTCATCTAGATGAGTTAAACTGTGCTTAATAATCTGGAAATGATGTTGTTTTAATACTTTCCATTTTGGGTAAATTTCTCATGCAATTGATGTGACATCTCCATAATTTGTCATTTTGGGTAATATATGATTTGGTGTATGAAATGGACAAATTGATGACTGAAAGAGTTATAGTAACATGTTATTAGGATAGATTAATGTAAATGCAGTGTTTGGTTGCATTTTGTGAAGTTTTCTATTGGGTTTGAAGGGTTTATGTTCGTCAAAATAGCTGAACAACTAAACGAGTACGAATAGGTTCCCATTCGCACGATCGACTGTGCGAATGAAAGGAGTTTATACCCATTCGCACCAAATTGACTCATTCTTACCAAAGGTCCATTCTGTTGATGCGAATGACTAATTTCAGGACCCACTTGCATGGGCACAGGGTACGAATGAGACTGGAAATGGTCTCACTCACACCAACGTTGAAAATTATGAATATTTGGTATAAACTAAGTGTTTTACGTGCATTACTTGTGTGTGAACTATATATACTTGATGAACTAACATAACAGGTCACCAACAGGGATGTCGATTCTTGTGTGTTCGTGTCAAACGTCAAACTTTTACAAACACTCAAAGTCAAGTTTTGGACAACTTGGGATTATTAGACAAACATATCATTGGTGTGACATCCAGCAAAAATCGGTGTATTTCCGTACGTAATTAGTATATGTAATTAACGGTAATTAAGTGCAATTCTAAATTAATTGTATTAATTTAGCCTTTAGAGAATAGCAAATTACCTATAGGAATGAAATTGTTTAATTGAAGGCACAGCGAAATCGCGTGCAAATAAACTTGTCCGGAACGGACGTTGGTGATTACCCGGTAACAATTAATTAAACGGAAACGATCCTGAACACCCAGGATACAAAATAAAGGGTATTTTCATGAAATATTATGTGTTTTGGAACTCCAAAACCATAAATGAAAACTCCAAATAAAAATCTCCCTGTAACAAATAAAGTTCGCGTATCGCACCCCATACGCGCGAAACTTATAAATTCACCCAAATGAAGCCTAAATAACTTACCAATGTCTAAACTAGAAAATGTTTAAGGGTAATTGGGAGTCGATTATTGTAACAACCCGGCACCGACCCCCAAAAATTTTCGAGTAATAATATTATTACCGGGTAATAAAAGCGAACCAAAACCAATACTGAGCGAGCCGGCTATGTGCGAAACTGAAAACCGAACCGAATAATATAAACAATATTATTATAATACGCTTACAGGACCGAGTTAAAACGCATTAACGAACCCAACCCGCACCCAAACGGAGCGGGTGAGTCACCAAGGGAGAGGACACTTGTCCTCCCCTCTTGATGACACCCATCCCATTTGTTTTTATAAAAACTCTCACACATATACATCTGCACATCCCTTTCATCTTCACAATACACACACACAACGAGTTAAGAGAGAGAGACTTAGAGAGAGGGAGAAAGAGACCGAAGGTCTCCTCCGCCTCCGGCGGAGCTCTGGCAGCCGGTCCCCTATCCAACACCCGAACCCTCCCTCCTCTCACACCTACACACACACGCGCGTACAGAAGGTTAGAGAGAGAACAAGATGAGAGAGAAAGAGAGAAGCAGAAGGGAAAGGAAAGAGAGGACTCGGAACCAAGATGGAAGAACACGAAGGTGACCATGAAGATGTTGGGGGTTCTAATCAGAACTAGATCTGATCTCGGAGGAGGGTCACGAGGTGGTGGGTTCTGTCTATAAGGGTGCTCATCAGCAATGATTGGACTGAAGGTTGAGTGGTGGCGGTTAATGGTGGTTACAGTGGTCAGGTGGTGGTGACGATATGATGATGGATATTGGAGGTGGTGCAGGACGACGGTGACAGCGGTGGTGGTTCGGGTGTGCTTCTGATCGAGTAGATTTGTCCTCAAAGGTAAAACCCCTTCTCCTATCTAATAACTATGGTGGTTCCTTGCTGGATGGTTGTGGGTTACGGTAGAGGTAGGGTGTTCCAATAGGGGTTACAGTGGAAAAGGGGTTGGTGCTTGGATGGTGATTGTTGGTGTTGGGAGACGACTGTGATGGTGATTACCGGGTGATGACGACCGGTTGTTGATGGTGGTTTGGGTGTTGGAAGCTAGCTGTGGTAGTGGGTGGTGGAATATGAATAAGATGGGATCTTGGTGGTCACGGTGGTTTACGACCGGGAAACAGAGGTGTTGGTCATAGATGGGCCGAAGTAGATGATGAGGTTTAGTGTTGGGTTATGTTCGGGTTACGAGCAAGAGGTTAGCTCAAAGGATTGGTCAACAAAAGTCAACCCTCGGTCAACAGAGGTTGACCAAGTCAACTGGACAGCCAACCAGTCAACATGTATCGAGTCCGGACGAGAGGTATAACCAAGACCCGAACCATTACACGTTCTAATTATCTATATATATATAATTATATATTTTGTAACATATCGCGTGTGAACTTGACGAGCTCGTATGGACCGGGACCAAAACATTGGACACTAGTTAGTACCTTGAACTTGATAATTGGAGCTGGATATTATGACATGAAAACTCGGACTTATAGATTAGATGCAAACTATGAGAAAGGAAGCATTAGACTCGACGGTTGGACATTTAGATTATTAACTCGGACATTTAATAGGAACAATAGGCTATTTGAAACATTGGGAATATATAACTTGTACAATAACATAAGATATTAATTCGGATAGTCGAACTAGATCCGGACTATGGACATTGGAACTCTTAGATGTGACGCCTTGGACAATAAGACACTAGACAAGAATACCTAAACCCCGGACTCGACACATGAACACCTTATTATCTATATACTACCATTACATAAACTAGCCACAATATACCTTATGAACACATATGTTGAAATGAACCATAGCGGCAATATTGGACATAGGATTCAAAGCGTTGGACAATAACACTTAAATAATATACGACAATTAAGACTTGGACACCGACTCGAATATATGACTTAGAGTACGGACTCGAAGACTAAGACTCGGACATAGATATTAGATGAAGACAATGAAATGGAGCAGCTACGACTCGGAGTATCACTGGCGGACGAATCAGAAGTCAAGCGAGAACCTTAGACATTACCTAGAATATTTGTATTAGAAGACGTATATTATTTAGATATGTAACCTACTATTTATATAAGAATAGTTATTTACATTACTTCCGCTGTTTGCTTGCATTGTGAGATGTTTTGGTAGCCATCTGTATTCCGACCGGGCCCACCTGGGTCGGGTTGTGACAGTTGGTATCAGAGCAAACAGCTGAAGCGAATAAGAACTCCATTAGGCTTCAACTGTAAACCCTAGGATCCTAACCTTTGAAGTCATAAAGTTTATTTCGGTTTGGAGAACCGAAACATGACGAATGAACTGGAGATGCAACAAGGTGATACCGAACGAGTCGACCACGGGTACTGAACACATTAGGATGAAACCTTACCAGGAACACTCGAGTAAACTAGCGGAACCAAACACGAGAAAGTGAGATGTCATGATTTTAATGAGAATATACTTGGATGCTTAAGTGAGGCGAGGAAGTGATTATGGTCGCGAACATAATCATGAATCCGCAGGCACAAGGGCATTTCGGGGATATCTTATTAAAGATCATGAGAGTCGAACTAACAACCTTAAATGCGAACTTTGTCTAAACCACATCAGCCTTGCTACCAACGACTTAGGAATACATTTCACCTTTTGTGCTTCTTAGTTCTTAAACCATAATGTGGTCATTCGACAGATTGTAGTTTGGAACCATTAAGTGATTCCCCTCGTTTGCGTAGAACATTTTTGACCAACATCCTAAACGCCTATTTTGGAAGACCAAACACCTACTCGATGTCTCGCTTACAATTACGAAACCTTACTTAGACATCCCTTGAGACCCGAAATCATTCATTGAACCTTTGCACTTAATCTTTCAATTGGAAATATCGGGAGATAACATTGAAAAGCGTGTTGAACTCTATTCGTCGCATTCTCCTTGATTTCATTTTACAAAAATCTTGAAAATCCATGGGTACTTCAGCAAAACTTGTGAGCAAAGGCACCCAATCGTGTTCAGAAACTTGGCGATCTTTTCGTGTTTATCATCAAAGACCCTTGTACACCATGTTCTAACCCATTTTAAAGACGCCAGAGTACAAAACGTCACTCATTCGTTAATCCTTTAATGTTGAGTTCCCTTCCAAACTTCGCGAAATCTTGAAACTCCATGAGTACTTTAGCGAAACTAGGAGTAAAATCATCCCACTGTACTCATAAATCTAGTAATCCTTCCGTTTAATGAACCAAAAAGCTCTTGGACACCATGATTTAAACCTCTCCGGTAACATTTAAGGGTGTAATCTTCGTGTTTGTTCCTTGTCCTCTGGATATTTACGTCCCTTTCGGATTGTGCAAACTCCTGAAACCTATGTGAACATCAAGAAAACTCTTTCTGTTTGTTACGAAACCATTAATTCCGACCAAAGCAAAACATTTGCTCTTTCCCCATGCTATCCAAAATTTTACTAGTCATTGCATTTCGATCATTCTTGTTATTCGAATTAGTATCATTAAGAAACACGACACCTGAATGTAAGGTAAATTGGTGATTACGGTCCCGATCATAATCGCGAATCTACACGTACGTTATGGTGGTATGAAATTCCATGAAAGTTCTTGGGAAAGATTTCCAGTACATTTTTGAAGTACCAAAGGTGTGGTGGGTTAGCTGCGGTACGCCCTATATATAAACACCGATGGTACATCAGGAATGGGACTGGAAATCAATCCAAAAATAAAACATATCCCTTGAAAAAGACTTTCAATACGTTTCTTAGGTATCAAAGGTGTGGTGGGTTAGCTACGGTACACCCTATATATAAACACCAATGGTACGTCAGGGATGAGACTGGAAGTCTGAATCAGAATAAATTCTAGTTTGTTTTCAGATATTGTATCCAACCGGATGTTCTTTTCAAATTGTTAAACGAAACCATTGATTCTGATCAAAATGTCGCAATCCTTGCGAAGATGATACGATCGATGTGAAAGCAAAGAAAATAATTGATCTTTCCATTTTTCCAGTGAAACTCTCTGGTCAAAACCAGAAGATACCGTTCAGGTGACGGACGTTGAGGTTCCCTGAAATTCTATCCCGTTAAACTCACTCATTGAAAAATAAGAGCGCCCAAACCATTTTGGTCCTACATTGTAAACGACAAGAAGAACACTCGGTATGAATAGTGTTTCTTTATCAAAGCCCAAGTGACGCCCAACTTGGTGAGTGTAAAGTTGGTTTTCCTTTGCTCGTCCATTCGACTGCCTTTCATCCCTCCCCATTAACTCGTTTCGTTAGACTGATAAGGAAATTAAACAGCATCATTCTTAAAACCACTCGAACGACCAGAAGCTCGAGGAATTTGCAGGTCCTGTTTCCATAATTTCCATGTCCTAGCTGTTTATCTAACCATTTTAACGATTGATAAGCCACCAATTTGGTAAACCTTCCTGTATTTGGACACCCTATCGGATGAGCCAATCTCCATACCTTCATTTTGTAAATAGGATTGTTAAGTTTTAAAGCCCCTATTGCTCGTATGAGCCGCAAACCTGTTTTGAAAAACATAGTATGACCGTATAGAGCTCTAGTATCGGTTGTTCCTTGTGATTTTGTGGTACGTTGTGAATTTATTTTTCCCTTTTCCGGTAGTAAGACCTGTCTACCTAGCAAAGTAACTTTAAGTTCGCATCCATGAGTGACAATAGATAATCGGATAACCTTAACAAGGATTGAGAATGGTGATTGGACTACGAGATATAACCCCAACCATAATTTCGAGGACGAAATTCTTGTAAGGAGGGGAGAATGTAACAACCCGGCACCGACCCCCAAAATTTTTCGAGTAATAATATTATTACCGGGTAATAAAAGCGAACCAAAACCAATACTGAGCGAGCCGGCTATGTGCGAAACTGAAAACCGAACCGAATAATATAAACAATATTATTATAATATGCTTACAGGACCGAGTTAAAACGCATTAACGAACACAACCCGCACCCAAACGGAGCGGGTGAGTCACCAAGGGAGAGGACACTTGTCCTCCCCTCTTGATGACACCCATCCCATTTGTTTTTATAAAAATTCTCACACATATACATCTGCACATCCCTTTCATCTTCACAATACACACACACAACGAGTTAAGAGAGAGAGACTTAGAGAGAGGGAGAAAGAGACCGGAGGTTTCCTCCGCCTCCGGCGGAGCTCCGGCAGCCGGTCCCCTATCCAACACCCGAACCCTCCCTCCTCTCACACCTACACACACACACACACGTACAGAAGGTTAGAGAGAGAACAAGATGAGAGAGAAAGAGAGAAGCAGAAGGGAAAGGAAAGAGAGGACTCGGAACCAAGATGGAAGAACACGAAGGTGACCATGAAGATGTTGGGGGTTCTAATCAGAACCTGATCTGATCTCGGAGGAGGGTCACGAGGTGGTGGGTTCTGTCTATAAGGGTGCTCGTCAGCAATGATTGGACCGAAGGTTGAGTGGTGGCAGTTAATGGTGGTTACAGTGGTCAGGTGGTGGTGACGATATGATGATGGATATTGGAGGTGGTGCAGGACGACGGTGACAGCGGTGGTGATTCGGGTGTGCTTCTGATCAAGTAGATTTGTCCTCAAAGGTAAAACCCCTTCTCCTATCTAATAACTATGGCGGTTCCTTGCTGGATGGTTGTGGGTTACGGTAGAGGTAGGGTGTTCCAATAGGGGTTACAGTGGAAAAGGGGTTGGTGCTTGGATGGTGATTGTTGGTGTTGGGAGACGACTGTGATGGTGATTACCGGGTGATGACGACCGGTTGTTGATGGTGGTTTGGGTGTTGGAAGCTAGCTGTGGTAGTGGGTGGTGGAATATGAATAAGATGGGATCTTGGTGGTCACGGTGGTTTACGACAGGGAAACAGAGGTGTTGGTCATAGATGGGCCGAAGTAGATGATGAGGTTTAGTGTTGGGTTATGTTCGGGTTACGAGCAAGAGGTTAGCTCAAAGGATTGGTCAACAAAAGTCAACCCTCGGTCAACAGAGGTTGATCAAGTCAACTGGACAGCCAACCAGTCAACATGTATCGAGTCCGGACGAGAGGTATAACCAAGACCCGAACCATTACACGTTCTAATTATCTATATATATATAATTATATATTTTGTAACATATTGCGTGTGAACTTGACGAGCTCGTATGGACCGGGACCAAAACATTGGACACTAGTTAGTACCTTGAACTTGATAATTGGAGCTGGATATTATGACATGAAAACTCGGACTTATAGTGTAACAACCTGAAGTGGACCCCAAAAATTTTTCGCGTATTATTATTATTTTCGTGTAATAAAAGTAACTCAAAACCAATAAAGAACGAGACGGTTATGTTCGAAACTAAAAACCGAACCATTGTATGTAAAATATTATTAGGAACTACGTTTTACGAGACCGAGCCAATACGCGTTAACGAACCCAGCCGTGACCAACATGATTAGTCATCATGGGACACATGGCAAGAGTGCCATGTGCCCCATGGCCTTTTAATATTATTACACACCTACACCTAATTCTTATAAAAGACTCCACCACACACATAAACACACATACATAAACATTATACTGAAGATAGAGAGATGGAGAGGAGGAGGAGCCAGGGGACTCCCGCCGCCGCTGATGGCGGAGCCCCGGCGGCCGGTCACCACAACCACACCCTTCAACCCCCACCCCTTATACTTACCCATGTTCAAATCTGTAGAGAGAGAAAGAGCCGAGAGAGAAGAACAGATGTCGAGCAGAGAAGAAGGAAAGCGAAACAGAGCTAAGAGAGATAACGAAGTGAGAGAGAGAGAGAGAGAGAGAGACGACGAAGATGGTGGTGGTTTATGGCGGCTCCGCCGCCTCTACCTTTCTGCTTTATAACCAGAGGTATAACCTCAACCCGTCTCTTTACCTTTAATAATAATCTTAGATAATTATGGTGAGGATGCGGTTGTGATGACGGTGGTTATCAAGGTGTTGGCTAGCAGTGGTTACAGTGGGTTCTTATGGTGGCTTAAGTCAAGGATGAGTGTCCGATGGGGGTTGCAGGCAGCAGCGGTGGTGTTGGTTCTGTGGTGGTCTCAGTGGTCACAGGTGGTGGTGGCCGAGAGTTGTAAAGGGGAAGATGTGTTGATGCTTTAAGGTAGCGGTGGTGCTAGTAGGGTAGTCAAGGCTTCGGGTCAGGTCCAGACACGGGTCCAGGCATGGTCAACGAAAGTCAAATGGGTCAACGGGTCAACCCAGTCAACATGGCGGTCAACTCGGTCAGCTTGGTCAACACGAACGATAGGTATAACCGACTCCTAAGACTCGACAAACTTAATTAACTATAATTACTTATAGTATATTTATATCGCGTGTGGGACTTTGACGAGTATCTTAACGAACCAGACATAAGGCGAACATATATATCTACATACTAATAAGTATTGAAAAGATTGGGTTAAACGCTTGATAACTTGGACCTTCGGACTAGTAATATGGATTAGGTTACTTGGGACTTTGAATAATTGTTATGGACCCGACATCAAAAGCTCGGACATTTGAACTTGACACTAAGAACCTTAGCATTGCGGCTTGGAACTTGATATTGGTAGTAATCAACATAAGTTAGGATAAACAATGAGTCTTGGACATAATTGGAATAAAAAGCGACATATGGTAAAGTGACTTAGATAACTTGAACAATCGCCTCAATGGGACTTAAGACTTGGACAAATGAGCTAGAGGCGAATTATTAATATTAGAGACCTTAAGACTCGACGCATTGGACAATAAGAACTTAAGACACTAATTAGATTGAACACTTTAGACTTAGAATGAAAGAATGAAACATAAGTCGAGACATAAGGATAATAGAATATGACACCCGACATAAAAATGGACATAGTAATAACTACTACTTGTCAAATACAAGCGGATAGGTTGTGGATTAACGGAACCCGAACATAGACATGGAACTGTAATAAATGGAAACCATACGCTCGAGCTCGTCCCACACGTGTAACCATTACGAATGAAACCGAGACTAATAATGTTGTCGACTTAGGATTCGACCAGGAGTATAGCCGTACGAGATGTCAGACGCTTTGGTTACTATAAACTATTCGTATGCATTGTTTCCAGGTGAGTCTCGTGAACCATCCCCTCTTTTATTATTTAAACTATTTTGGGGTGAATGCATGCTTCCTTTTTACGAATTGTATGATGTGACAAGATAGTAGCTGCCGAATAACCATACCGACACTCATTAACCCAGGGGATTGGGCCACTTAATATGTGGGTAGCGCTACTTGGGGAAACCCCCACGCACAATGGATCCGGAAGCCCGGAAAACCCTCCACTGAGGCCTGCGGGCCGCTGTGACATGTATTTTGCCAGGAGAATCTATAATGGCAGTAGATAGATTCAGTGTTAGGTTTGAGGTGTCGCTTGTACATCACCATGTGTTGAACAGTGTAAACCTTATAAACTTGCTTTTGAAATGATAAACTTGTTGAAAACCCTTTTAAACTAACGCACGGACTCACCAGCGTAATCGCTGACCCAAAACCAATTTAAGCATGTGTTCAGGTACCTGTCTGAGTTGGAAGGACGGAGCAGCTACGACTCCGAGTATCCCTGGCAGACGAATCAGAAGTCAAGCGAGAACCTTAAACATTACCTAGAGTATTTGTATTAGAAAGCATATATTATATAAATATGTAAACTATTATATTTATAAAAGAAGAGTTATTTATATTGCTTCCGCTGTTTGCTTGCATTGCGCGATGTTTTGGTAACCATCTGTATTCCGACCGGGCCCACCTGGGTCGGGTTGTGACAGTTGGTATCAGAGCAAACAGCCGAAGCGAATAAGAACTCCATTAGGCTTCAACCGTGAACCTTAAGATCCTGACCTTTGAAACCACATAGTTAATTCCGGTTTGGAAAACCGAAGCATGGCGAACAAACTAGAGTTGTAGAAAGGAGATCCCGGACGAGTCGACCATGGGTACTGAACACATTAGGATGAACCTTGCTAACAACGATACAATGTGCACATGAACAACACTGCGAAACAACCAAAGTATAAGATAAGACATTATGATTTTGATAGGAATATGCTTGGATGCTTAAGTGAGGCGGACAAGTGATTATGGTTGCAAACATAATCATGAATCCGCAGGCACAAGGGCATTACGGGCATATCTTATCAGAAATCATAAGTGTAAGAATCGGATTAACACCCTGAATGCGAAAACTTGTGTAAATCACGCCGGCTTGATACTAACGAACTAATAATGCACCTCATCTTGAGTGTTTCTTGGTTTCCTAACCATGATATTCTCACTCGATGGAGTGTAGCCTTGAACTCATTATGTAATCCTTCATCATTCCTTTATATCACCCTGATCGAGTTATCCAGGATAATTCCTTGTTTATGTAACAAAGATTCTAAGCGCCTTTTCTTGAGCACCGGGTAAACGCTAGATAACACCTGTATAGTTGTGGAATCTTAGTTTATATTCCTTTGAAGCTCGAAATATATCATTCAAAACTTCATGTGAAACGCTTCGGATAAGACGAAACCTTGAAGAAACGTCTTGAGGAACACAATTGGACCCCGTTCATCATAGTTCTTTCGACTCTATCACACCAATTCTTGTAACTTCCTTCAATGCTTCGGTGAAATCTTTGAATAAAGTCACTTAATTCAGTTTAGAAACCTGGTGCATACTCAGTTTTATCACTACGAACTCTCGTACACAGGTTTTTAATCTTTTTATAACACTTGAGTATAGAAATTTCGGTGGTCGCTCCTTGCTTTTTGGATGTTTAAGTCCTTTCGGATTGAACGACTTCTTAGAACCATATGTAAATGCTAAAGAAACCTTAGATTACTCAATGATCATTCCAAACCAATGTTCAAATCTTTAGAATACCAACCTACCACCATGATTATTCAACTTGAACGAATCAAATGACTCTTGACGTGCGAAACATTACTCTACCATGACTTGTGTAAAACCATCTACAATCCTTCATACCAGAATCTTTCGGAAAATCTCGGTAAGACGCTAGCAAGAAATATGAAATCTTCACCCATATTAACTGTTCCGACATAGAAACCCTCGAATCAGTAAGTTTTGACAAGAGACAATCTAAGGAAAATGTTCCCCATCATTAGAAAACACTTTTCGTTTGTTATCAAAACCATTAAACTCAACCAAGTAAAACGTCCATCTGTCTCCTTCATTGTTTATAACAGATTTTTGTACTTTTAACCTCCCTTGTTAACTAAGTTATTTATGTAAAAAGACATAGCACCTTAATGTAAGGTAAATTGACGGTTACGATCCGGAGCGTAATCGTGAATCTACAGGTACGTTTTGGTGGTATGAAATTCCACGCAGGTTTTGGGAAAAATTTCCAGTTCGTTTTTGAAGTACCAAAGGTGTGGTGGGTTGGCTGCGGTACACCCTATATATAAACACCGATGGTACATCAGGAACGGGACTGGAAATCAATACAAAAATAAACCCTTTTTCTCGAGAGAGACTTTCAGCACGTTTCTGGGCATCAAAGGTGTGGTGGGTTAGCTGCGGTACACCCTATATATAAACACCGATGATACGTCAGGGATGGGACCGGAAGTCTGATCTACTATAAACCATAGTCTGTTTCCTAGTTTCGAACACTTGTATCAAACCAAAGGTATTCATCATCGTTAACCATGACGAATCTATTCTTTTTGATCGAACATCGCAGCCCTTACAGAGACAATGTGCTTGCTATGAAAACAAAGATAAGATTTAATCTTTCCATTCTTCCAGTGAAACTCTCTGGTCAAAACCAGAAGATATCATTCAGATAACGGACGCTGAGGTCCCCCGAAAATTCTATCTTGTTAAACTCACTCGTTAGAAAATAAGAACGCTAAATTCATTGTTGTTTGGTATAGTAAATTGCAAGGGAAACACTCGGTATAGAGAGTATTTCCTTACGGAAGCCCAAGTGATGGGCAACTTAGCAAACATGAAGTAAGTTTTCTTTCGCTCGTCAATTCGTATGCTTTTCCTCCCCCTCCATAGTGTTGATTCTATTGGTGGATAAGGAAATAAACAGGATCATTCTTAAAAGCAATCGAACGAGCAAACACTCGAGGAATTTATGGATTCTGTTTCCATGATTTCCATGTCATCGCTGTTTATTTACTTGTTTTGATGACTGTCAAGCCACTGATTTGGTAAACCTCTCTATATTTGGACACTCTATTCGATAAGTCAATCGCCATACTCTCGTCTTGAAGTAGAATTGTTAAGATTTAAAGCCTCACCGTGGTACGTACGAGCCTCAAACGTATCTTGGAAAAAAAAACATAGTATGATCCGCATAAAAGCCCTTATATACATGGTTCGTTGTGATCTCGTGGTATGTCTTGAGTTTATTTCCCCATTTTCCTGTAGTATGATCTGTCTACCTAGTGATGCAACTGTACGTTCGCACTTATTAGTAATGCTTTAGAACTAGATAACCTTGACAACGTTATGAGTATGGTAATTGAACTACGAGATAACCCTAACCATAATTTCGTGGACGAAATTTTTTTAAGGGGGGGGGGGAATGTAACAACCTGAAGTGGACCCCAAAAATTTTTCGCGTATTATTATTATTATTTTTGTGTAATAAAAGTAACTCAAAACCAATAAAGAACGAGACGGTTATGTTCGAAACTAAAAACCGAACCATTGTATGTAAAATATTATTAGGAACTACGTTTTACGAGACCGAGCCAATACGCGTTAACGAACCCAGCCGTGACCAACATGATTAGTCATCATGGGACACATGGCAAGAGTGCCATGTGCCCCATGGCCTTTTAATATTATTACACACCTACACCTAATTCTTATAAAAGACTCCACCACACACATAAACACACATACATAAACATTATACTGAAGATAGAGAGATGGAGAGGAGGAGGAGCCAGGGGACTCCCGCCGCCGCTGATGGCGGAGCCCCGGCGGCCGGTCACCACAACCACACCCTTCAACCCCCACCCCTTATACTTACCCATGTTCAGATCTGTAGAGAGAGAAAGAGCCGAGAGAGAAGAACAGATGTCGAGCAGAGAAGAAGGAAAGCGAAACAGAGCTAAGAGAGATAACGAAGTGAGAGAGAGAGAGAGAGAGAGAGACGACGAAGATGGTGGTGGTTTATGGCGGCTCCGCCGCCTATACCTTTCTGCTTTATAACCAGAGGTATAACCTCAACCCGTCTCTTTACCTTTAATAATAATCTTAGATAATTATGGTGAGGATGCGGTTGTGATGACGGTGGTTATCAAGGTGTTGGCTAGCAGTGGTTACAGTGGGTTCTTATGGTGGCTGAAGTCAAGGATGAGTGTCCGATGGGGGTTGCAGGCAGCAGCGGTGGTGTTGGTTCTGTGGTGGTCTCAGTGGTCACAGGTGGTGGTGGCCGAGAGTTGTAAAGGGGAGGATGTGTTGATGGTTTAAGGTAGCGGTGGTGCTAGTAGGGTAGTCAAGGCTTCGGGTCAGGTCCAGACACGGGTCCAGGCATGGTCAACAAAAGTCAAATGGGTCAACGGGTCAACCCAGTCAACATGGCGGTCAACTCGGTCAGCTTGGTCAACACGAACGATAGGTATAACCGACTCCTAAGATTCGACAAACTTAATTAACTATAATTACTTATAGTATATTTATATCGCGTGTGGGACTTTGACGAGTATCTTAACGAACCAGACATAAGGCGAACATATATATGTACATACTAATAAGTATTGAAAAGATTGGGTTAAACGCTTGATAACTTGGACCTTCGGACTAGTAATATGGATTAGGTTACTTGGGACTTTGAATAATTGTTATGGACCCGACATCAAAAGCTCGGACATTTGAACTTGACACTAAGAACCTTAGCATTGCGGCTTGGAACTTGATATTGGTAGTAATCAACATAAGTTAGGATAAACAATGAGTCTTGGACATAATTGGAATAAAAAGCGACATATGGTAAAGTGACTTAGATAACTTGAACAATCGCCTCAATGGGACTTAAGACTTGGACAAATGAGCTAGAGGCGAACTATTAATATTAGAGACCTTAAGACTCGACGCATTGGACAATAAGAACTTAAGACACTAATTAGATTGAACACTTTAGACTTAGAATGAAAGAATGAAACATAAGTCGAGACATAAGGATAATAGAATATGACACCCGACATAAAAATGGACATAGTAATAACTACTACTTGTCAAATACAAGCGGATAGGTTGTGGATTAACGGAACCCGAACATAGACATGGAACTGTAATAAATGGAAACCATACGCTCGAGCTCGTCCCACACGTGTAACCATTACGAATGAAACCGAGACTAATAATGTTGTCGACTTAGGATTCGACCAGGAGTATAGCCGTACGAGATGTCAGACGCTTTGGTTACTATAAACTATTCGTATGCATTGTTTCCAGGTGAGTCTCGTGAACCATCCCCTCTTTTATTATTTAAACTATTTTGGGGTGAATGCATGCTTCCTTTTTACGAATTGTATGATGTGACAAGATAGTAGCTGCCGAATAACCATACCGACACTCATTAACCCAGGGGATTGGGCCACTTAATATGTGGGTAGCGCTACTTGGGGAAACCCCCACGCACAATGGATCCGGAAGCCCGGAAAACCCTCCACTGAGGCCTGCGGGCCGCTGTGACATGTATTTTGCCAGGAGAATCTATAATGGCAGTAGATAGATTCAGTGTTAGGTTTGAGGTGTCGCTTGTACATCACCATGTGTTGAACAGTGTAAACCTTATAAACTTGCTTTTGAAATGATAAACTTATTGAAAACCCTTTTAAACTAACGCACGGACTCACCAGCGTAATCGCTGACCCAAAACCAATTTAAGCATGTGTTCAGGTACCTGTCTGAGTTGGAAGGACGGAGCAGCTACGACTCGGAGTATCCCTGGCGGACGAATCAGAAGTCAAGCGAGAACCTTAAACATTACCTAGAGTATTTGTATTAGAAAGCATATATTGTATAAATATGTAAACTATTATATTTATAAAAGAAGAGTTATTTATATTGCTTCCGCTGTTTGCTTGCATTGCGCGATGTTTTGGTAACCATCTGTATTCCGACCGGGCCCACCTGGGTCGGGTTGTGACATATAGATTAGATGCGAACTATGAGAAGGGAAGCATTAGACTCGACAGTTGGACATTTAGATTATTAACTCGGACATTTAATAGGAACAATAGGCTATTTGAAACATTGGGAATATATAACTTGTACAATAACATAAGATATTAATTCGGATAGTCGAACTAGATCCGGACTATGGACATTGGAACTCTTAGATGTGGCGCCTTGGACAATAAGACACTAGACAAGAATACCCAAACCCCGGACTCGACACATGAACACCTTATTATCTATATACTACCATTACATAAACTAGCCACAATATACCTTATGAACACATATGTTGAAATGAACCATAGCGGCAATATTGGACATAGGATTCAAAGCGTTGGACAATAACACTTAAATAATATACGGCAATTAAGACTTGGACACCGACTCGAATATATGACTTAGAGTACGGACTCGAAGACTAAGACTCGGACATAGATATTAGATGAAGACAATGAAATGTATCAAGGATAGTATATGCAATACTAAGTTATCAACATAGAACTCTGATAGAAACCTGACAACTCGAGCTCGTCCCACACGTGTAACCATTACTAATGAACCCAAGACTAATAATGTGTGTCGACATAGGATTTGACCAGGAGAATACCAGGACACAATAACACGCATTCCATTTTACACTTATGCTATGCTTCCAGGTGAGTCCCGTGTACCTTCCCCACTTTTCGTGTTTTACTGTTTTGGGGTGAATGCATGCTTCCTTTTTATAAAACTGTTTGATGTGACAAGATAGTAGCTGCCGAATAACCATACCGACACTCATTAACCCAGGGGATTGGGCCACTTAATATGTGGGTAGCGCTACTTGGGGAAACCCCCACACACAGTGGATCCGGAAGCCCGGAAAACCCTCCACTGAGGCCTGCGGGCCGTTGTGACATGTATTTTGCCAGGAGAATCTATAATGGCAGTAGATAGATTCGGTGTTAGGATTGAGGTGTCGCTTGTACATCACCATGTGTTGAACCGTGTAAACTTTACGAACTTGCTTTTGAAATAAAACCTTATTGAAAACCATTTAAACTAACGCACGGACTCACCAACATTATTGTTGACCCAAAACCCTTTTAAGCATGTGTTCAGGTATCTGTTTGAGTTGGAAGGATGGAGCAGCTACGACTCGGAGTATCCCTGGCGGACGAATCAGAAGTCAAGCGAGAACCTTAGACATTACCTAGAATATTTGTATTAGAAGACGTATATTGTTTAGATATGTAACCTACTATTTATATAAGAATAGTTATTTACATTACTTCCGCTGTTTGCTTGCATTGCGAGATGTTTTGGTAGCCATCTGTATTCCGACCGGGCCCACCTGGGTCGGGTTGTGACAATTATATGTCTGGAATAGCTCGTAATAAACCCGCGTTAAAACCCCAAAAACCCTAACCGAATTAATTAAAACATAACTACACATTATGAGATATTTTGGAAAAGTGTGTGGGCCCCACCAAGGGCTCTGTAGGCCAGCCACCACCATCACTTTAGCCACCCTAAGATCATTTCCTAACCATGCCTAAATGATGATGTTTGGCATGCTTAATGTGTTGTCAAATCCTAGTACATGTGTGTGTTTATTATATACAAGTTCTTCCATATTATCTTCACATCAAAAAAAAAAAAATATTCTCTTCCTCCCATCATCAAACTTACGGCTACCACCATGAATCCACCATTTATCGTTGTTTTTCATCCAATAACACACAAAATCATCTCCTTTCCATACCTTAATCAAGTATGTTTGGAAGCTTGGAGCATAACCCTTGGAAGAACACACTAAACCCCATCCAAATCATGAGTTTTTGTCTTCCCTAACCTTGTGCTAGTAGTAAGCTTCTTGATCTTGTCTTTTTAATCTTGAAAGTTTATGTTTTCATGTGTTAAAAGCAAGTTGTACATGGGGTAAGGTTATGGATTCTGACATAATAAAATGCATGTTAATACAAAAACTACAATGGGTGTTAAAGATGATGTTTGGGCCGTAGGGTGTGTATGGTGTTTGTTATTGTTTTTGTAAGTTAAAAAGATAAACATAATCTTACATGTGTTAAAGATCTAAACATAATAGGTAACATGTGTTTTGAACATGAGATGCCATATGTTTTACAAGAAAGAAATGTATGTTTGAAAACATAAACAAGGGTCGTAGGTTATGGCCATTAATGTTAATGTTTTTGAAAATATTAAAAGTTTACATAAACATATGTTGAAGGATGGTTTGGATGGTTGTTATAAAAATAACTTAGAACACACTTAAAAGTGACTTTAGCCATCTTAAAATGACCACCTAAGACACAATATTATGATGAATCCATGAAATGTTACAAGATCTAAAAGTTTCATATTCTAAGTTACTAACTTTGAAACTTCAAAAGTGGACATTTAGGACTAAAACTACCAAATACACTTATTATTATCCTTAATAATATCATTATGGACTATTAAAAGTGTTGAAACACTAAAACAAACCATGATGAAAAAGATGACAAAACTAAGTTACTAGTTTAGTAAGAATTTGTCATTCTTGAAAGAATAAGGATAAAAGTGTAACTTTTAAAAGTTGAGGATGTTATTTGCTAACTGTGAGTGTTAGAGAATGCAAATTGTTATTTTAGGAACTTGTGGCTAAAATGTGACCTTTTGGTAAAGTTGCGTGTTGAAAATGGAAAGTTGTAACTTTCCAAGGTTGTTAATGAAAGTGTTTTCAAACTTATAAAAATGTATTTTTGTATAAATGTATTTTTATAAAATAGGAGTTTATAAAAATATAAACTACCTAACATGTTGGAAAAATATAAAAACAAAGGTTTTTATAATAAATTAGTAATTTAAAAGACTTGGATAAATTGTATAAAAATGAATACTTTTATATCTATGAGAATGTAAAAGTGTTGGAGCGTTTTTGTGTTGTAAATAATCAAGTCTTGGTTTTAAATATATAAAAGTTATTTTATAAATTCCCGAGTAAGAATATGTAGAAATTAAAAGATTATTAATTTCAAGTAAAACATATTGATGGGAATTTAGGAAAAATAACTAAAAATATATTTGGATGTAGGAAAATAATGTTACGACGACAAGTAATTATTCCTAAAAAATATACATATGAATAACTTGTATTATTCGGGACGTGAGAATATAAAAATACAAATAATGGAATGTTGACGTATTTATATTACGACGTGTTAAAGGACAAAATGTGAAATGGACGGGTACGTATTTATTGTATAACTTCCTACAAGATATGTATATATGTTATTGCGTCAAATGTGGGCATGGGAATATATATTTTAAGAACTAAAATATATAAGGTTAATTATGGGTGAAAAATGTCTAAAACTTTCCTAAGTGTTGAAAAAGTAGTCATGGGAGAATTAACATTAAATAATCTATAACGATTACACGTTTAAAACTAAGTTAAGTATGCAAACTTAACAAAGTAAAATATGTTGTCGAATCGGTAAGATCTTATATATTTATTTAATGAGAAAATAAATATATGGTAATGTGAGTCGAGTCGAGTGTTGTAGATGAAATATCGATCGACAAGATCCTAGTATAATTATTTAATGGGAAAATAATTATACAGTAAAGTGAGTTGAGTCGAGGATAATGTGTTCTGAGTTAATTAATACGGAGATATAAGTGTAACTTATAACAAGGGTAATCCATCACCAATAATCCTAGGACTTATGTTTGATTAAACGGGGAATTGTGTCTAACAGTGGTGTTGGGAGTTAGGCGTACAGCTTGCCGGATAGCATGCGCAATAGACTTAATGACTTATACGCACTAGGACGTTCGTAGGTGCTTGACCTTGGACTTATTATTCTTTGCTAGGCGATTGCACGTTGTACTTTAGGTAAGTTTCACGACCCCTTTTTTACTATTTTGTTTTGGGGGAAAGATATGTTTGTCAAATGTTGTTACATGTCAAAATGTTTTTTTTTAAATGTTAAAATGTGATAAGTGGCATGATGATTACTTGGGTTTGTTGTTTGTACACCACTCAGGGTGAGTCCTCGCTACTGTAACCATTTACTCGTGTGTTGTGTGTGTGCTGAAATTGAGAACCGAAGGAATATTTGGATAGTACTATTGGTGCCTAACAAGGCCCGCCCCTAATCGATAGCATCGATTATGAAACTGTATGCCAGGGGTGCACGTATTCTGAACTCTAAGTTGTTATTTTCCGAGAAACAACTTCTGCTCGCGGGGCATTATTAGTCTTGGTTTGGTTATGGACTAAAGGGATTGCTCGTCATCGTAGTTTTGTATGAGCTAGCTACTCCTTACAAAGGCCACTACTTGTGTTTGTTCCGCACATGTTGTTGTTGTTAAAATGTTGTTGTTATGGAACTAAAACCTGTGAACTCACCACAATTTTATATAGTAACGTCTTTTTAAACATATCTTTCAGGTAACTAAGTGTTGAATAGATATGAGGCTAGTGCGGTAGAATATGGGATGTCAAATACTTGTCGGGGTTTCATCAATATTTTCCATTGGGTTGGGACTTGGATGAAAAAACCCCATGTATGAACTTGTTCTTTGTTGTTTTGTGAATGTTGTAACAAGATACTCATTTTCGACATCACAATAAATATTTTTTTTCTAATTGAATATGGTTTGTGTTAATCTTGACTTTAATATGCTTTCGAGCGTTACGCCACGTGTTTCCGCCATTGGCGTGGTGTGACAATTCGTCAAACATTTATACGCTATTCGTGGTAGGCTTCCAGTAGTAGGAATTCCACAACAAGCCTGATTTATTATTTATGTGAAGAACGCAACCTAAGGTGAGTTTCAGAGCCCCACCGTTTACTGTTTTCATTTTTAAGGGAGAAACATGCGGTATGAACACAAACTTCCAGACCACGGTATTACATTATATCACATGGGTACTAAGCGACATTCCATCATTAAGTCCATTCTAACTTGTGAACCATGAATATGTGGATACATAGTTGGGAAAGTATTTATAGATCTATTGGGCCCGGTAAGCCCCACTCGGGTCGACTAGAGGTCGGACGACTGCATATTTGTCCTATCTAACTTACGACACCGGGTGATGACTGCTGGCGTGTATTAAAGGCAAATTGCTAACGTTCAGCAATGGTTCACGACGCTTTAATATCATGTAACGATGTCTAGCTAGCATCAGGTATAGATGTAAGGATTGTTGGGTCTGGTTTACGAACGTTTACTTACTTTTACTAACATAAAACTCTATGAACTCACCAGCACTGTATGTGTTGACTAACATTGCATGTTTTCTCAGGTCTCTAAGGTAGCAGCACGGGTTAGGCGCACGCGGGTCGCACTGTGTCTCATCCGGTTCATGCATCTTGTTAAACATTATTTTAAACTTCCAAACTATTTACTTTTGGAAATTATGGATTGTAACTTTTAAACTGCTTCCGCCGTATGTCTTAAGTTTAACTTTTAAACTGTTTGGTCATTTATTACCTGGTATTCATATCATATAGTTGTCGTTTATTATGACCGTTGACTTGGATCTTGGTATGTCACGCGCCTCATGGTAAAACCCTGCACGTGGAATTTGAGGGTGTGACACAATAGCTTTACTCATTATATCTCAATGTTTGAGGTTTATGCGTTTTACTAAGCACCATGAACCATTGCTGACAGTTGGTAGTTTTGCTTGCCTCCCGCCACCGTCCATTACACGGTGGCAACTGTTTAGGACAATATGCACTTGCTCGACCTCTAGTCAACACAAGTGGGGCTTGTCGAACCCAATAGATCTATTCACATCTCCCTGCTATGTTACACATACTATGGTTCATACTGTAAGCACTTTTGTGATGGAGTGTGCTAAGTATACAAGTGATATAATAGTAATTGTGATCTACCATGTTTGTGTGCTTGTGTAGCATGTTTCTCCTCTAACAAAAAAAAATAAAAAGGGGTCGTGAAACTCACCTTAGGTTGCGTACAAATAAAGTACCATGCGTGTTAATAAAAGGTATCTCGTCTACTAGTAACTTAACATCAATAACCTATAAGTGTTTGTCCAAATGACCCATTGTATCCGAACAATGACCTACGTTGTATTCATGACAACTATTTGACCAGATTTGATTGAGTTTGACCCGATGACTAGTTGGTGACCCGTTAGCAATTTATGTTTGGTCATGTTTGATAAGCATAGAATTACATATTACACCAAATATGCAATCCTAGTGTATTAGCATGCTAACTGATCACACAATTTTGTCATATATCACAAGTTTAGGTTCTATGCTATGACTCACACCTAAGATGTCATAACAACAAGTCATACAATGCCCCATATCAGTCCTACAACTCATTCAACATGCATGGTTTCTACCTTTAGTAACCTATGAACATGATGAAGATTAATCATGCATAAAGTTTTCCTTTTTAGTGAGCTATGATCCTAGCTATATTTTCAACGAAACGAATGTTCTAACTCACTCATACAATCATTTCTAAGCAAGTTCTATCATTACATAACTCATATCATGTCTCGATCTTAATATCAAAATCTCAAAATCCCAAAATCAATAAAGTTTTCTTTAATGGCAGAGATTAAGAACATCATCATGTTTTCAATCCAATTAATCATCCAAACTGAAGAAACAATAGGCAATCGAGGATTATCGCTAATCACCGAGGGGTTATACCTATGTTGCTATGTGAACGTTCCTTTACCCAAACCTTTGGATTGACCCGAGAATGTAATGTGAGTGAGTGTGTGGTGAGTAAGTAAAGCAAGAACACAAAGATGTAAGTGGTTCGGTCGAGTTTGACCTACGTCCACTGTAAGGAAACGAGGATATTATTGCTTGAGAGAGTACAAAGTATATGTGTAATCCTAGCTCTCAGTTACTAGTGAATAATTATCGGTCCCTTTTGAAGGGAGTTGATGTCTTCTATTTATAATGGAGGTCGTGGGCTTGAGGAGAAGCTCACGACGAGTCTTGTGATCTTTGGTCCTTGGCCCGGCCCCACTCTCTTTGGCCTCTGAGAAAGGCGGGAAAAGGACGTCCACTATAGATGACGTCAGCGGTGATCTTACCGGAGGACACGTGGCGGCCTGTGACTGGTCCTTGTCGGTACGTTGTTCTGGATCAGTATGGTTGACTCACCTGCCGGCGTTTGATGTAGCATCTGACAGAAGGTGAGCATGCCTGGTCAGAACAGTAGTGGCAGCATGGTGGAAGCATGGAACCAGTCACGTCATTGTAGAACCTCAGTGGTTGTTGAGCAGCTGCGGACACGTGTCCTTATCTAATTGATGGTGTCTATGATCCTCTGCAGGCAGATTACTGACTCTTGATCTTCCGTACATCGTACTTGGAATGTCTGTGGTATGAAGCAGCCCGCGCGTTGGTAGACACACGCGTGCTTGACACAGACGTGTAGTGTTGCAACCCAAGTCCTTTCCTCCGAAACTTTGTTGTGCGCCCGTTTTCACGGATCTTCTGTTAGGCGGGGACAGGGAGGCCGCGTCCCCCTGGATTAGGCTCCCTATCCCTTCAAGTCCCCCTAGTCTAGGGCTTCTCCTGTTCTTGATTCGAGAGGAGGTGGAGCGCTGGACTGAAATAAAAGTGAGTCATGGATGATAGCTCTTTCGTTCGTGTTTTCTTTCCGTTGATTAAGCGGGGAACTTCCTTCTCTACGTTACGTCAAAAGTCCGTGGACTCTGACGTTCCGTGCTTGTCTCTGAAGGGGGAAGGCGGGGAACGTCTTTGTCCGCGTTTACGTCAAGAGTCCACGGACTCTGACGTTCCGTGCCTTGTCTCTGAAGGGGGAAGACGAGGAACGTCTTTTTCCGCGTTTACGTCAAGACTCCGCGAGTCATGACGTGTCACGCCGTATCTTGTTGTAAATGCGGTTGTGTACTTGGAGTAAATGCTGAGTGATGCATTTATTTTGTCGTCAATCATTTGAATTTATGGCGCCTAGAATTCAAATGTGGATAACTTTGTGGAGAGGTTTAGCAGACGTGTCAGACAGCTGTCTGACACGTTGTCTGCTTTATGTCACCCAGTCCTTGTGCAGGAGCCTTTTTGTCTGGTGTCAGGCGCGTGAAGGTCACGCGCGTCTGTTGATTGAATGAGCGATCAGGGTAGTTCCACGTGTCTTATCCCACGTGAGTTATGTCAGACGCGTGGGAGGGCACGCGTTTGGTGTTGTGAGATGGTGAGGTTTGCTAACACGTGTCCGGAGACCGATCAGTTGCCGGCTGTGGCCATTGCACACGCGCTGTTGTGAGCCGTCCGATGGTGCCTGTGCCACGTGTCGTCATTTCCATCCTCCAGGCGAAGAGATGCGACGGTTGCTTTTTCGGTGTGGGGCCCCCTGTCATAAATGCGATGGGTATTTATATGTTGGAGGGCTTTGAGAAACGGTTACACTTTCAAATTTCTCCCAAAGTCTCCCATATTTTCCGATCAATCTTCATCTTTTCCGTCCATCTCCTTGAAGTTTCCGAGCAATCTTCAAGTTTCCCGGCGAGTTTTTCGGTGACGACTGAAGATTTCCTTGAAACTTCACCGTTTTATCCTGCTTTCCCTTCCTTTCTTTTGAATCTTTCTTCCACTTTGTTACAATGTCTGATATTTCAACCAATGTTTCTCCTACTGGTGAGATTCATCGTGATGAGTCTGAAGCCAGCAGTCAAGAGATAGACCCAGACGTTCCCGAGATAAAGGTGAAGGAGAGGAAGTTGGCAGTCAATACTCCTTGCAAATGGACGGCTGCCACTTTCACCGTGTTCTGTGCTGATCACGGCATCTTGTTGGAGAGGGAGCCGAAGTTACCTGGTCCTGGGAAGACCATCTTGACTGTACCAGAGGGAAAGCTTTCCTTCTATGAGGCCCACTTCTCCAAGTATGGGTTTCGCCTACCCTGCACCCGCTTCCAACTGGACACCCTGATAGAGTATGGGGTGGCGGTGTCTCAGGTTAGTGGGTTTGGGATGCTCTGGTTGGGGCATTTTGAGAACCAATGACGGGCATTGGATATTGAACCGACCATTGATCGGTTCAATGTGTTCTACTACATGGCCCGGGACGAGTCATCGTTTACTTTTAAGCTGCGGCCCAAGGTTCTGGTTATAGTTACTGAAGTTCCCAAGTCCCTCCATGGGTGGAAGGACAAGTTCTTCTACTTGAAGAAGGGCGTGATTCCTGTGGCCATGCCTTGGAAGGTGGTGGCGTCAAAGGAGCGGGTACCAGACTGTGAGGTGATGCGGAACTATAAGGACGAAGCCTGGTTCGTCGCCCTTACAACTCATAAAACCAAGCTGGAGTTGAAGGGCTTGTTTGAGGGTACCTACAACCTGCTGGGCACCAGCCGCACCGGTATCCACGAGGGAAAAGAGCCATATATCACCCAAGAAGGTATGAGCTGTCGTTTTGCATTCGTTGTAATTATAATTTTTTGCTAAGTATTTTGTTGAATGCGCAGGCGTGACAAAGTTTGACATCTTTGAGTCCCGCAGGGCTCTTAAGCTGAAGTGGAGGCGGATCCCTGAGGGATAAGTCTCTTTTTTGGAGGACTTTGTTGGCAGGTTCTATTATCCAAACTTGGAGAATCCGCCCGCCCACATTACGTCACCCGTAAGTCTTCTGATCATTATTCTGTATTTGTAAGTGAGGTGTCGCATTTGGTGCGGCATTCTCAGGGGCGCATGAAGCATGCCCCACGTAGGCACTGCTATGTGGTCAAGCCAGTGACCTCCCTTTCTGATACAGGGTCTTCGGATATAGGCGGGGAATATGTCAAGAATCGCCATAAGCGGAAGGATAGGCCGCCTTCGGATGATGATGATGATAACGATGAGACTAAGTTGAAGACTCGGAAGAGGGGTCCCCGCGAGATGGGTGCTGGTGGGGTCGGCGGAGCGAGTGGGAGTGCTGGAGGCTCCAAGGGTGTTGGAGGTGCGGGGGATAAGGGTAAGTCCCCTGCCCAGGTTACTCAGCCACAGGGGCCTGGTGCCCCTGTGTTTTCATTTGATATAGGCGCTCCGCCTGTGCGCCAGCCTTTTCTTCAAAAGATGGTGAAGAAGATCTCAGGTACGTATGCTCAGTCTTCAATTTATTATCATTTACTTTTGTTTGTGCTAAGTGCTTTTCCCCTTGCAGGCGTGGCGCTGAAAGTGACAACCAGCCCTTCCCCTCCGCCTATCCCTACTCCTGAAAGAGATAGCGGAGGCCAAGAAGAAGAGAGAGGAGGAGCGACTCCGTAAGGAGGCGGAGTTGGCTGAGAAGGCTAGGGCCGATGAAGTCGTTAAGGCTGAAGCCCTTTTGAAGGCTGAGGCCGATGAGGCTGCTAAAGCTGAGGCGGAAAGGAAAGCGGCGGCCGAGGATGCCGCCAAGAAAATTGAGGCTGAGCGGCTCCGCATAGAGGAGCAGAAGCTCCTTTCTGAGAAGGAAACTGAGGCCAAGGAAAAGGCCGATGACGTTTCGAGCTTCAGGATGACGCCTCCGACGGGAAGCGCTGGGGGCTGTATTGTAACATTTCGCATTTTAAACTTGTACGTTACACTATCATATTTAATAAAACGTCAAGTTCTATCGATAATGCTCGCATTTAATTATTTTGTCGCATTTTTGAAGCCCTAATACTATATATATTATATACATATATGATTTATATCATGGAAAATTATCAAAAAATAAACTGCTTGGGCCGGGATTCGAACCCGCGCCCAAGACCGGCCCAAACCACACATAAACACACTTACCAGCTGGGCTGACCAACATATTTGAATGAATCCAGGCACGTTTTATATATATAATTGATTTAAACCTCCACAGTTGACTTGAAAAGTCAACTGTGGACGCGAGTTGCCTAAATCAATCAAATTAACTCGTGATTCGTATAATTTTGGTATCCATACGTGATTACCGGCCTTGTCTGACTAAGATACACGATGATTATTGACCAAATGTCCATCAATTAACCACATTACGCGTACAAACTTCAATGTGTGGTCAACCTTGCCAATTCGATTACTGATGCATCCACACTATAAATTGATCCTCTGCGAGTCTTCACAACTCGCCAATAATCCTTTCTCAACCTCCAATTTTCTTAATTAAACTCTGATTGTTCTTCACGATTGCATTCTTGACCTTGTGGGTTGACCAATCAATCGAACCCGATACAACATTGTAAGTCCAATTATTTCAGTGGGTTTTGTTCATCGGCGTTCACTCATCAATAGCCCCACGATTAATTGGGCTATTGATGAGTGAATCAATCTATTGCAGAAACTAGGATTCGTGGAATATTAATTTGGGGATAAACTCGTTCTGTATCGTTTATTTATTTTAATCAACACAGAATAAATCACAACCACTGGCCTAGGCCAAGTGGTTGTGACTGATGCTTATTACACCAGCCACCCGGGTGCGAGTCCCGGCCATGGCGCCCCTTTTTCTTTTATTTTCATTTTTAAAAACAAACCAATTATATATATATATATATATATATATATATATTATATACCTTTAATCTTGTAAATTCATTTTTAATTATTAAAACCTTTTTATAAATTCTAAAAAAAATATTTTTAACAAATCTGATGTAAAAGTTTTACCCACAATTTTTAGTTTTCTGAAATTAATTTATTTAATATTTATAATAATTAAATCAATTTTATGCTATTATATTTATAAAAATCCATTAGAATATCAAAAAAATTTTATAAATTTCCACAAAAATTATCCTGAGTTTGTACAATGATAAACTTTACTGAAATGGTTTTTAATTCTGAAAAATCATTTATTTTATATTTTTAATCAATTTTTATTAGTTTTAATCATAATAAAATCATAATAAATTCAATTTTTATTATTTTTGCACCAAAATTTTATACAATTTATTTCTGAATATTTAGAACAGAAATATGATTTTTAAAATAATAATTATTAAATTTTAGTATTTTTAAATATTAAAGTTAGATTTTGGCAATTTGTAATAAATAGATTTAATAATCTATTTTAAAGAAATTAATTTTATAAAAATTATATTTATACTTCAAATACATTATTGTGAACATCCTAAATTCAAACTTTATAAAAAGACTTTCATTTATTTAATTATCAAATTTCCCTTTATTTATTTAAACATTTTATTATAAATTCAACAATTGGATATCCCCAAATCGAAACCCTAGAATATACTTATAGACTAGATAGACTTAGACTTATTTGTTGCCTTATACATAGGGTGATACTTGGCAATCTATTGGGCTACACTTATACTATTCCTCAAAACCTAATACTATACCAAGGTGAGTTTACGTAACCATGTTTATGCGATGCTTTATACTTGCAACATTTTATTAAAGCAATTCAACATTTATGTCTAGTTGTAAACTTTATTGCCTCATGAATTAGTCAACAACAGTTTCAACGAGTTTCAACGAGTTTCAACATAACATAATCATTAGCTATGGCCAAGCCGGCGATATTCAATAATAGATCTATTGGATTGACAACCCCACCCGGATACGCGTACCTCCTACATAGGTAGCGTGGGTGATTGTTATCGTTCCAACATATTACTAAGGTGAACCGTAGATGACGGGATGGACCTAAACTAGTCGGAGGTTTGATTATGTCGATTCAACATACTATGCTATTCATGTAGACTTAAATTTACGATTGACATATGAATTGCTAGACTTTTATACTTAAACTATTTGCTTAACATGGATTATGTATTCTCACCAACTTCTAGTTGACCCCCCCCCCCCCATTTTTACAACTCAACAGGAAATAATGATGCATGAAGACTAGAGTGTTTTATGAAGACAATAAGGAGTCTATGCTTGCTTGATTCTTGTGTGATGTATTAGATTTCCACATTTAAAACTCTTATGTATTTCTATTTTGGATATTTGCAATTTAAATTTATTTCAATTAAAATTTGGATTACCATGTGCTACTGTATACTCATTCTTACGTGACACCTCGATGTTTCCGCCATCGGTTGGGGTGTTACATGTATGGTTGATCACCGGGCGGGCAGTGCGCTGCCTGGCGCGGAGAGTAGGGAACCCGCTGGGGAGTATGATGGCTCCAGCTAGGTTGGGGGCGACACTATTTGGCGCCCCCCGTTGGGCTGTCAGGGAGAACACTTTATTCTTCAACTCTCTGGCCGCCGAGGAGTTTGTTAGTGGGGCGGTGCCCCCCTACGAGCAGGCGTATCAGGACAGCCTGAGTCGCCCTGACTTGATCATAAACATGTGCATCGGCCAGGCGAGTCAGCTGGCCATGATGGACTCCCTTCGTCGGCGGGATGCCGCCATGCAGCGGGACTTAGCTCGCTTGAAGTCCGAGAAGGCCGCCCTTGCTGAAAAGGAGGCGGACATGAAGTCTCGTGTTGAGGAGTACCGCCGTCGGGCTCACTGTGCTGAGGATGAGGCCAAAAAACTTTTGTCCGAGTCGGCGGCGGACAAGAAGCAATGGACGGAGGCCTGTAACCATACAAACGAGGAGAGGCGGCAGCTGAAGGAGAGGATCCAGCAGTTGAAAGAGACCAATAAGGCGGACCTTGAAGAGCTTGAGAAAAAATGCAAGGCACTTGCCGAGCGCACTATCAAATTTGTAGACATGCGCAAACACCTGGATTCCGCGGCTGCCGACCTTGAGAAGGCCAACTCCCGCCTCGCCGCTCTTGAAGAAGAGCGCTTCAAGAGCGGTTCACTATGCTGGAGGCCAAGGAGACGCTCCAGCTGGAGAGAGATGCGGCTCTGAAAGACCGTGAGGCTGCTGTGTCGGAGGCTGAGGCGGCCAAGTCGCTACTGGACGCCTCAGTGGTGGAACAGGAGCAAATGCGGGAATCTCTCCGCTGGTTGATGACCAGCGGTATTGACAGAGTAAGTTCTCTCTTATCCGTTGTCCTGATCCTTGTTTCCCTTGAGTACTGTTATTAACTGTCTTTGTTTTTGCAGATTTTCAAGCGCTTCTGGCAGAAGCCAAAGCTTGGTGACCAAGTTGCCAGCATAGCCGCCACCGCCCACGCTTATGGGTACGGCGAGGGGTTTGAAGATGGCTTTCTACACGCGCAAAATAATGGGCGCATTATCGACGCGGAGCATTACGGAAAGCCCTTGAAGGACGAGTATTTGGCGGAACTCGCCAAGTTTGACAAACTTGAGTTCTCCGTCCTTCAGGTTGTGGCGGACTGTAATCGCCACGTTGACCCCGCCGCTTCCCTTCGCTATTTCATCGAGAAATCTGATGAGCTGGGTGAGAAGGCCAAGGAGCGGGCCGCGGAGGCCGAGAGGTTGCGCTTGGAAGAAGATAGGCGAAAGGCCTCTAGTGAGGGGTTCTCTGGGGCGAGGCCAGATGACGAGGATCCGCCGGAGAACGAAGAGCAACTGGTGGATTTTAGCAGCTCTGATAGTTAGGTTGTTTGTTGCTCTGTTTTCTTGTAAATATTTTTTGGGTTTTTAATCCCCAAAGTTAATGAAAGATTTTTGTTTGTTATATCTTGTGTTTTCTCGCGTTAACTCCTGTTATACTTATTTAACCAAGTCGTCACCTAGTGTGTAAGTAAGAGTTAGCGCGTGTGTGGTAAGTGGTCCGACATCTAAGTATAGAAGACTTTTGCCTTGAAGACCAATACATGACACAACTTGTGCCTTAAGTCCGACAAGCGTACCGAATAGGCATTGTCTTGAAGACGTGTATTCGCGCCGCGGAGCGTCATGCTGCTCGTAAAGTCTGACTCGCTTTAAGAGCGAGTCTAGAAGACTGAGGTTTAGCATGACGCTTCGGCGCGAATGTTTCCGTCTGACAAGTGGGCTATGTCTTGAAGAATGCAGCGCGGGTTAGGTGTTTATACATCCTAGCCATAGCACGAGGCTGCATTAGTCCGACATAGCTTGTGGCGTTGTCTTGAAGACCTGGGCGCGGAAAAACAAGTAGAGTAACAAGTATAGGAGACAAGCATTCTTTTATTAATGGTTGCCGCGGCGTGTGTAGCCGGGCGTTATAACAGGATTACAGATAACATAAGCGCAATTGGGCCGCATTGCAAGATCGCGGGACGGGCGTGCCGTCCAGTCTTTCCAGCACGTAGGCCCCCTTGCCTAGGATTTCTTGGATTTTATACGGCCCTTCCCAAGTTGGTGCCAGTTTCCCTGGCTTTCCGCGTTTGAAGCTTCGTTGTTGCAAATAACGTAGTCACCAATCTTGAAGGTGCATCCTTTGACACGCTTGTTGTAATACCGCTCTAGTTGGGTTTTGTACTTGGCTTCTTTGATGGCGGCTAAGTCTCGCCGTTCATCAAGTAAGTCCAAGTTTAGACGGAGTTCCTCATCGTTGTTATTTTGATCGGCCAGTAGGACCCTTGCAGAAGGGCAACCAATTTCGGCTGGGATCACCGCTTCGGACCCATAGGTTAGGCTGAACGGAGTTTCTCCGTTACTTGTTTTTGTGAGGGTGCGGTAGGCCCATAGGACGTGGGGCAATTCATCCACCCATCCTGTGCGCCTGGTGCCTAGCCGGGCCTTGATTCCTTCTACTATGCTTCTGTTAGCTCTTTCGACCTGATCGTTTCCCTGCAGGTGCGCCACGGATATGAATACTTGTTGGACACCCATTTGCGCCAACCAGGATTGTAACATGTTATCTATGAATTGCGTGCCATTGTCGCTGACTAGTTGCATTGGTAGGCCAAATCTGCAGATTATGAACTCCCAGATGAATTTCTTTACATGGGCTCCGTCGACTTTGGCCAAGGGTTTCGTCTCGACCCATTTAGTAAAGTAATCGATGGCCACGATGAGGAATTTAACGTTTCCTGGAGCCGCGGGAAATGGTCCAACTAGATCGATCGCCCATTCTTGAAAGGGCCATGCCGCCGTGACCGGCACCAAGTCATTCTTTGGTCGCAGGGTATTTGGCGCATGGCGTTGGCAACTGTCGCACTTGCGTAGTTCCCTGACTGTGTCGGTGTGCATGCCCGGCCAATAGTACCCTGGGTTCATGATCTTAGCGACCACCATCCGTGGCCCTACGTATAGTCCGCATGTGCCTTCGTGAATATCTCTTATGAGGAACAATGCGTCTGCGGAGTCTACGCAGCGGAGTAGTGGTCCTAAGTAGGATCGGTGGTATAATACGCCATCCATTAGCTGATAGTGTAAGGCCTTTTGCTGTATCTTCCGGGCCTCTAACTTATCGTCAGGCATGGTTCCGGATGAGAGGTAAGCCTTGATTGGGGTCATCCAGGACGCGTTGCCTGTTTGGACGACGTTAACTTGTCTCAGCGGGACAGATGGGGTGCTGAGGACTTCGACGCAGACTTCTTTAGCCATGTGTTCGAAAACTGTGGAGGCCATTTTGCTCAATGCGTCTGCTGGTTTGTTTTCACTGCGCCTGATGTGTTCTACGGTGCAGGAATCGAATTTAAGCATGAGTTGCTTGGCCTGTTCTAAGTATAACGCCATGGTTTCGTCTTTTGCGTCGTAGACCCCATTGATCAGTCGAGCGACAAGTAATGAGTCCACGTGTGCCTCCACGTGCCTGGCCCCATTTTTTTCGCGATGCGGAGGCCTGCCAGCAACGCTTCGTATTCCGCCTCATTGTTCGTGCTTTTAAAGTCGAGGCGGATGGCGTATGTGAACTCATGCCTATTTGGGCTGATAAGGCGTAGACCTGCGCCTGAACCGTCATCGTTGGAGGCCCCATCCGTAAAGAGGGACCAGATCTGCGATGGGTTTTGGGTTGGCGCGGGGGATTGCTCTGCTTTGCATTCCTCAACTTTGTCAGTTGGTATTTCCGTGGCGAAGTCAGCCAAGACTTGTCCCTTGACCGCGGGTCAGTGCTTGTAGTATATAGTGTTCTCTCCAAGCTCGATGGCCCTTTTTGCCAGTCGACCTGAGTGTTCTGGCTTGCGCAAGACATCGCTGATCTTGTAGTCTGTGAGGACTTTGATTGGGTGTCCTTGAAAGTATCTTCGCAGCCTTCGGGACGCGTGCACAAGGGCTAGAACCAATTTTTCCATGATGGTGTACCTTGTTTCCGCATCAAGCAAGGTGCGGCTGATGTAGTAGATAGGCGTTTGTACCCCCTTGCGGTCTACCAGAAGAACTGCGCCTACCGCCCGCTCGGTTACGGAAAGGTAGAGTGTGAGCGGTTCCTTTGGTGTTGGTGCCGTGAGGGTTGGCAGGTTCATGAGGCACTGCTTCATTGCTTGAAATGCGGCTTCTACGTCCGTCGTCCAACGAAAGTTGCTCTTCTTTAAGCAGTTTTCAGGGTGTCCACGAATGGGAAAGATTTTGAAGCGTAATTGGACAAGAACCTGTTGAGCGCTACCAGGCGACCCATCAACGTTTGGACTTCTTTGATTGAGGCGGGGGAGGGCATTCGTTCTATTGCTTGCACTTTTTCCGGGTTGGCGCGGAACCCGTCCCGAGTAACGATGACGCCCAAGAACTTGCCCTCCTCCATTCCGAAAGAACACTTGCTGGGATTTAACTTCATGTGCACCTTGCGCAGCTGGTTGAAGGTCTGTTGGATATCCCGTAACATGTCACTTTCCTCTTTACTCTTGATGACCAGGTCATCCACATATACCTCTAGGCGCACGCCTATTTCGTCAACGAAGGCTGTGTCCATGGGGCGCTGGTATGTGGCGCCCGCGTTCTTTAAACCGAATGGCATTTTTGTGTAGCAGAACGTGCCCATGTCAGTGCGGAAGGCGGTTTTGTCCTCGTCTTCCTTTGACATTTGTATTTGGTGGTACCCCTTGTATGCGTCAAGAAAACATTTGAAGCGGTAGGGGGCCAAGGAATCCACCTTTAGATCGATTTCCGGCACGGGGTAGCAATCCTTGGGGCATGCCTTGTTGAGATCCTTGTAATCGACGCACATGCGCCAGCTGCCATTGGATTTCGCGACCATGACCGGATTCATGAGCCACGATTCGTATCGTTCATGGCCGCGTTGAGCAGCTCGGTGACTTGCTCGTTCATGGCCTTTGTTTTCTCCGGCCCCATGATTCTCTTCTTTTGGACCACTGGCTCGACTGATTGGTATACGTTGAGCTTGTGTTCCGCTATTTCTCGCGGGACGCCGACCATGTCCGCTGGTTTCCATGCGAACACGTCCATGTTGTGGATCAGCAGCTGTTTCAGGTGGTTCCGGGTGGAGTCGGAGATTACATGGCCTATGACCACCGTTTGCTCTGGAAATTTAGGGTTAAGAACCCATTTTTCAGGCTCTGTGCGGGCGTCTATTTTGACCATTTTTGGAGGCTTGGTAGCCTCAGCCGAATGGCAGTCTTTGTTACCCCGGATAATTGCTACGTCGGTCTTGGTCGGGAATCCTACCATCGCGTGAGTAGTGGAGGCATTGGCGTTGATGCGCGATACCCTCGCAGCCTAATAAAATGTCGTGGTTGGAGTTTGCTAGCAGGACCATGAAGTCACAAATTTCGGTGCGCTCATGTGTGCCATCAGACATTGTTACTGGCATTGAAATCATGCCGCGGGGCATGATGTGTAACATCACGCATTAAATACTTGTACGTTACGTGTGACATTTAATAAAAACGTCAAGTTTCATTTTATACCTCGCAATTATTATTTTGTCGCATTTATGTAACCCTAATATGATATATATATATATTATAATATGCTAAATGTTTGTTGGTTTGTGTTAAAACAAAAAAATATAAAAATCCTGCTCTGGCCGGGGTTCGAACCCGCGCCAGAGCCACAC
Source organism: Ambrosia trifida (assembly GCA_028751855.1). NCBI lineage: Eukaryota > Viridiplantae > Streptophyta > Magnoliopsida > Asterales > Asteraceae > Ambrosia > Ambrosia trifida. The sequence goes on along the minus strand of CM054123.1, from coordinate 61,395,010 downwards.
TGAACAACATACACAACCAACCGGGCTAGCCTTCTGTTTTGATAAAACCCGGGCACGTTATTATTATAAACACACATTGAAACTCCCACAGTTGACATGGAAAGTCAACTGTGGGTTGTCTTGGTGATCAATCCAACATTCTAACGCGTAATCGTGCTATAATTGGTAAACTCGTGCATAATCCGGCCCATTACAACCAAATTGCACAACAATTACACGGCAATCGTGCCCTAATAATCAAATTGGACGCGTTTACACATTATGGAAAGTCAACTACCTAATTAACCCTAACCCTAACCCTCTAGTATAAATTGAGGCTCTCTGGACCTTAACAAATCGCTCATAACACTCTCTTCATCCTCAATTCTTCCTACTACACACTGATTATTGATTATCTGTTCGTGGTTTGACTTTTCCCTTTGACCCGATCATCATCATCATTACCACACTGTAAGTACGATTATGATAGTGGGTTATGTTCATCGGCTATCAGACAACATTAGCCCTAACAATAATCGGGCTATAGTTGTCTGATTTGCTCAATTGAAAATCTAGGGTTCATCACGTTTAAATTGGGGATAAAACTGGGATTGCATACTGTATTTATTTAATTTAATCCAGAAGATAACACAACCACCGGCCTAGGCCAGGTGGTTGTGACTCTGGTCTTGTATCGAGGTCATCCGGGTTCGAGTCCGGCTCTGACCGGCTTTTTGTCCTTCTTTTCTTTTCTTTTTATTAAACAAACATTAATTATATATATATATATATTAATCCTTTAATCTTTTAAATTCTTTTTAAAAAATACCTAAACTATTTTATAAACTCTAAAAAAATTAATATTACTTAATCTGATATAAAAGTGTTATTTACAATTTTTATTTTTCAGAAATTCTTTTATTTAATATTTATAATAATTAAATCATTTTTATACAATTATAATTATAAAAATCCATTTATATATCAAAACAATTTATTTAAATTCTCCAAAATTTATCCTGACTTTTTATAAAGTCAACCTTTACTGAAATAATTTTTAATTCAGTAAAATCATTTATTTATTATTTTTAATCAATTTTTGTAAGATTTAATCATATTTAATTCATAATAAATCCAATTTTCATCATTTTTGCACCAAAATTTTATACAAATTATTTTTAATCATTTAGAACAGAAATATGATTTTTAAAAATAGATTTCTTTAATTTTAGTATTTTTGCATATTAAAGTTAACAATTGGTTATTTATAAATAAATAGATTTAAAAATCTATTTTAAATGAAATAATTTTATAAAAATTATTTTATTGCTTCAAACACTTTAATGTGCACATTCAAAATTCAAGTTTTATAAAAAGACTATTTTTCATTAATTATCCAATTTTCTCTATTTAATTAACATTTTTAAATTAAATTTAACAATTGATTATCCCCAAATCGAAACCCTAGGATACACATATTAGTTATATAGACTTAGACTTATTATATATTACCTCATTATAGGGTAATATTTGGAATCACTTTGGGCAACACAATTATCATATCTTTTTCAACAAGTTAACATTTGCTAAGGTGAGTTTACATAGCCCCTTTTTCTCTATTTTCACTATTTTTGGGGTGAAACATGTTCAAATATTTTATACTATCATTTACTCATATTTACTTGTGATTCAAGTACATCATCATTCTATCATTTGACTGTAACAAAAAGACACAGTACAATCATTAACAATGATCAAGCCGCCTGTTTAGATTATAGCGCTATAGGTCTGACAAACCCATCCCACCCGCATAGACTCAGGGATGATCGATAACAGTAATAACATCTAACTAACTTGCGAGTTAGTCATCAGTCGACACAAGGTTTGGTTGTACAAAGACGCATTGCTACATGTCGGTATCATACTCTATCATCATACAACCCTGAGTGTTGTACAAACTATTGTTATCAACTATTTCTCAAAAACCTATGTAATTCTCACCAACTTTTGTTGACCCAAAATATTTTCAACTTTACATGTTTCAGGTTGTACTTGCTTGAAGATTTGCTTGAAGATATGTGCATAGTTTATTCAATTTGATGTACGAATTCTTGTAGAACAATTGTATGTAATATATTTAAAGTAATTAATGAAACTTATTATTACTCCATGAGCTACTGAACAATCATCAATACGTGGCACCCCGATGTTTCCGCCATCGGTTGGGGTGTTACAGATTGGTATCAGAGCCATGGTTATAGGGAATTAGGTTATTCGAGAAATAATCTAGTCTATAACCATAGGATTTAACCAGTACTTGCTTCTTTTGTTTGCTATTCTCCATTCCTCTCCTACTTCATATCCTCCCTACAAGAAGGTTGCTCTCCATCAGTGGATCTACTCATAGACTAATAGGACAAAATCCCCAGGTTTAACCTGAACCACCTTGAGATCTCGTCGAAGTTCTAGATTTTAATAACGAACACGTGCAATCTGGAAGGGTGAACGCCTGTATTCTGAGTCTTCTGTCTAGGCTGGCATTGCGCATATATCCCAATCAGACGAGGGACCCGGATGCCTACCTGGGAATTCTCGGGATGAGTGTTCACTTATAGGCTAAAGCATGTCTTCATATGTTATTAGAATTTAGAATCTTTGATAAGTCAACGTTTTCGTTTATTCGTTTTAATTAATGAATAAATGATTACATTCCTTATATAAACTCTCATTCATTTCATTGTGTCTATTACAGATCATGCCTCCTCGTCGCAGCACTCGCAACAGCAATGGTGAGAACCACGAAGAAGGTGGTGATAACCATAACCACAACCATGACCAAGGTCCTAACCACAACAACAATGGAGTCGATGCTCAACTGGCTGCGATCATTTCTCAACAAATGGCGCAGCAAATCGCAACTCTGGTTCCCAATTTACTCGCTCAGGTCATCCAATTGAACGGCAACGGGAATGGTCACAACAACGGGAACGGGAACGGCAATGGCAATGGAAATGGACCCCAAGCCTGCACCCTTAAGCATTTCAACTCTTGTAACCCTCCAAAGTTCAGCGGTGAAGAAGGAGCTACTGGACTTCTCCAATGGTTTGAGGGTATTGAAAATACCTTCATCAACAGTGAGTGCCCCAACAACTTCAAAGTTCGTTACGCCATGAGTGTTCTCCATAAACGAGCACTCACATGGTGGAATGAAGAAAAGCGTACTCGTGGGGCCGAGGTTGCTCTTGCTATGACATGGGACCAAGTCAAAGAGATCATGAAGGAAGAGTTTTGTCCTCGCAATGAAGTTAAAAAGCTTGAGGATGAGTTTCACACTTTGACTCAAGATAGTGGGGAAAATCTTGCCTACAACACCCGCTTTCATGAGCTTAGCTTATTGTTGCCACACAAGGTTACTCCTCTGCCGGTAGCCATCGAGAAGTACATCGGTGGTCTGCCCATGCAAATCCAAGACACTGTTTGGGGTAGAAATCCTGCAACTCTGGAAGAGGCCAAACGTCTAGCGGCCACTCTTACTGATAATCATGTAAAGAACGGGACTCTAGTTCGGAAAAGCAATAAAACAAGTATTGTAGCCGCGGTAACTACTGAGAATCAGAAGCGTAAGGCCAAGGATCCTGATGTAGACCTCACTACACAAGCTTCTAACAAGAAACCTTATACAGGAAACCATCCATTGTGCAACACATGCAACCGACATCATCCCACTGCTTCAGCATGTCGCTTGTGCACCAATTGTGGTAGGTATGGCCATCTAGTTAATACATGTCGCGAGACCCCAAATCCTAATGCCAACCAACCCATCAACCCTGCTCAGGCTGCTAATCCTAATCGATACAACTATGGTCAATGTTATGAATGTGGAGACCCAGATCACTTCCGTAACCGATGCCCTAAACTGAACAGAGATCAAGACCCTCCAGCTACCTAACCGCAAGACTCACCATTTGACTATTGGTTACTTTTTATTCTATGTATTGACGTTATTCGATTCAAGTAATAAGATTCAAGTATTATCATAACATCTGTGTGCATGTTTGTCTGAATGTGAACTAATTGCTATATCTGTAATCATACTTGCTTGTACAACAATTAGTTAACTATCAAACGACCAGCTTAACGATTGGTAGAGGTCATCATGTCATTCCAACAGTCGGGAGAGGCCCTACCACCTGAACGACTGACGGAGACTATCAGACCTGCTTAACAATCGGTAAAGTCATAAAAGGACGCAAAACCCTAATGTAAGGTAAATTGGTAATTACGGTCCGGAACGTAATCATGAATTTACAGGTACGTTAAGGTAGTGTGAAATTTTAGCAAAGTCTTCAGTAGTTGACCAATTGTAACCCTGGTTTTCTCTTAACTTCGGGACGAAGTTCCTAAAAGTAGGGGAGACTGTAACATCACGCATTAAATACTTGTACGTTACGTGTGACATTTAATAAAAACGTCAAGTTTCATTTTATACCTCGCAATTATTATTTTGTCGCATTTATGTAACCCTAATATGATATATATATATATTATAATATGCTAAATGTTTGTTGGTTTGTGTTAAAACAAAAAAATATAAAAATCCTGCTCTGGCCGGGGTTCGAACCCGCGCCAGAGCCACACTGAACAACATACACAACCAACCGGGCTAGCCTTCTGTTTTGATAAAACCCGGGCACGTTATTATTATAAACACACATTGAAACTCCCACAGTTGACATGGAAAGTCAACTGTGGGTTGTCTTGGTGATCAATCCAACATTCTAACGCGTAATCGTGCTATAATTGGTAAACTCGTGCATAATCCGGCCCATTACAACCAAATTGCACAACAATTACACGGCAATCGTGCCCTAATAATCAAATTGGACGCGTTTACACATTATGGAAAGTCAACTACCTAATTAACCCTAACCCTAACCCTCTAGTATAAATTGAGGCTCTCTGGACCTTAACAAATCGCTCATAACACTCTCTTCATCCTCAATTCTTCCTACTACACACTGATTATTGATTATCTGTTCGTGGTTTGACTTTTCCCTTTGACCCGATCATCATCATCATTACCACACTGTAAGTACGATTATGATAGTGGGTTATGTTCATCGGCTATCAGACAACATTAGCCCTAACAATAATCGGGCTATAGTTGTCTGATTTGCTCAATTGAAAATCTAGGGTTCATCACGTTTAAATTGGGGATAAAACTGGGATTGCATACTGTATTTATTTAATTTAATCCAGAAGATAACACAACCACCGGCCTAGGCCAGGTGGTTGTGACTCTGGTCTTGTATCGAGGTCATCCGGGTTCGAGTCCGGCTCTGACCGGCTTTTTGTCCTTCTTTTCTTTTCTTTTTATTAAACAAACATTAATTATATATATATATATATATATATTAATCCTTTAATCTTTTAAATTCTTTTTAAAAAATACCTAAACTATTTTATAAACTCTAAAAAAATTAATATTACTTAATCTGATATAAAAGTGTTATTTACAATTTTTATTTTTCAGAAATTCTTTTATTTAATATTTATAATAATTAAATCATTTTTATACAATTATAATTATAAAAATCCATTTATATATCAAAACAATTTATTTAAATTCTCCAAAATTTATCCTGACTTTTTATAAAGTCAACCTTTACTGAAATAATTTTTAATTCAGTAAAATCATTTATTTATTATTTTTAATCAATTTTTGTAAGATTTAATCATATTTAATTCATAATAAATCCAATTTTCATCATTTTTGCACCAAAATTTTATACAAATTATTTTTAATCATTTAGAACAGAAATATGATTTTTAAAAATAGATTTCTTTAATTTTAGTATTTTTGCATATTAAAGTTAACAATTGGTTATTTATAAATAAATAGATTTAAAAATCTATTTTAAATGAAATAATTTTATAAAAATTATTTTATTGCTTCAAACACTTTAATGTGCACATTCAAAATTCAAGTTTTATAAAAAGACTATTTTTCATTAATTATCCAATTTTCTCTATTTAATTAACATTTTTAAATTAAATTTAACAATTGATTATCCCCAAATCGAAACCCTAGGATACACATATTAGTTATATAGACTTAGACTTATTATATATTACCTCATTATAGGGTAATATTTGGAATCACTTTGGGCAACACAATTATCATATCTTTTTCAACAAGTTAACATTTGCTAAGGTGAGTTTACATAGCCCCTTTTTCTCTATTTTCACTATTTTTGGGGTGAAACATGTTCAAATATTTTATACTATCATTTACTCATATTTACTTGTGATTCAAGTACATCATCATTCTATCATTTGACTGTAACAAAAAGACACAGTACAATCATTAACAATGATCAAGCCGCCTGTTTAGATTATAGCGCTATAGGTCTGACAAACCCATCCCACCCGCATAGACTCAGGGATGATCGATAACAGTAATAACATCTAACTAACTTGCGAGTTAGTCATCAGTCGACACAAGGTTTGGTTGTACAAAGACGCATTGCTACATGTCGGTATCATACTCTATCATCATACAACCCTGAGTGTTGTACAAACTATTGTTATCAACTATTTCTCAAAAACCTATGTAATTCTCACCAACTTTTGTTGACCCAAAATATTTTCAACTTTACATGTTTCAGGTTGTACTTGCTTGAAGATTTGCTTGAAGATATGTGCATAGTTTATTCAATTTGATGTACGAATTCTTGTAGAACAATTGTATGTAATATATTTAAAGTAATTAATGAAACTTATTATTACTCCATGAGCTACTGAACAATCATCAATACGTGGCACCCCGATGTTTCCGCCATCGGTTGGGGTGTTACATGATGGTTTCATGAATGAACCCCGAGATCGGTTCGTTTACGGGGACAAGCTTTGCCTTGTCCTCGTCATCCAATTGTTGAAAGCATTGGTCATACATGATATATGTGCTGCTGCCGCCATCCATGAACATATACCTTGTTCGATAGTGACCGAAGACGGCAGTGATAACTAGAGGGGCGGTGCAAGATGCCCCACCGCAGACTTTGGGTAGGATGACTTCCGCCTCCTTCCAGAGTCATTGCTTATTGGTACCCGGGCTCTTTTCCCTTGTTGGCTCTTTTTTCCTGGCCTTGTCATATTGCATTGATGGCGCGGGATGATGGTGGCAGTGTGCGTGTTTAAGTCACGGATTTTTTTCCGCGACCCTTCCGCTTGCGTATCGTCACCAGCTTGGCCCTTAGCCGCGCGGTGGACGTTTTTAACCAGATGACCCAGTTGCCCAGACTTCAGGGCAGTCTCAATTTCCATCTTTAGGCTGTAACAATTGTCTGTGGGGTGGCCGAAGTCGTTGTGGTACTCGCGGAACTTGGATGTGTCTACGTTGCGTCTCCTCCCAAGGGGTTTGGGCTCCTTGAGGGTGACTTGTTCCGTCTTTAGGACTTGAGACGGACTCTTGACCAGCGGGGTCTAGTCGTGGTTTTTCTTGGAATGACCACGCTGTTCCCTTGATTGTTTGCCGCTAATGATGTGGCGAACATCATTTGCGGGAGAGTACTTCCCCTCGTCTGTTGAGCCAGAGATGCGGTTCCAAACGGACTTCCCCTTGTTCTTATTATTATTATTATGGTGATGCTGCTGGAAACCATGCATTTGATTGAATGACTTTTCCGATGAGGCGTATATCTTGGCGGAGTGAATGACTTCGTCCCAGGACTCTGGGATGTCGTCTTTGCCTGTAAGGCACTTCAAGAGTTCCGGGCTGCGCACGTTGTGGATGAACGCAGCGCGGGTTAATTCTTCACCGCAGCCTATCTGTAGGGCCTCCTTGTTGAAGCGGACAATGAAATCTTCGATGGACTCGTGGTCGTATCGGCGGCACAAAAGAATGTGTGCCTTGTCTCTCCTGTGCTTTCGAAGATGTGAGAAATGGTTACCGAACTTGTCGGTGAGATCGTCAAAGTCGGCAATGCTCCCCGCGGGGAGATTGTCGAACCAAACCCTAGCTGCGCTGGTCAGTGTTTGGGCAAAGAGGTGGCACCAAACCTGGACCAGCCAGTTAACCGAACTTCTGGCACACTCAAATTCGTGAATGTGGTCATCTGGGTCACGCAGGCCATCGTACTTGCCGATGCTGCTGGGAAGTTTGGCTGTTCTGGGGATCGCTGTCGTCGCTATACAGGCGACGAATTTTGATTTTTCCGCAAAAGATTTTGGGCGGAAGGGTTTAACCAAGTCGTCGTCCACATCTTTGCGATGTGAGCGACGGGTATGGTCCTTTCCTCTGCGGTCAAAGTCCGTGCTTGACGACTCGTACCCATCCGACTCGTCGTGTGTGCTGGTGCGGCCCCGAGCTCCAGCATTTCCGCCGAGCTCCCCGCCACGACCACTACGACGACCGGGGGTTTCTTTGCTCTTGTGGCTCTTTTTTGGTGAATAGCCATCGGTCAGGGTTTTGCCCTTCTTCTTCGCTTGTCTCATGAGCATCCGCTGGTAGATAGTAGCGCTTTTGGTACTTTGGCGGAGGAGCCACTGATCTGGATCTTCCTCTGAGTCGTTGCCATTGCTTTCGTCTGTTTCCTCGTCACGCACCTCGTGAACAGGTTTCTGGATGCGTGAGGTGGACTGTTTTATGACCGTGGCTGGGGTGCCGTCGTTTCCAGTGAGCTGGATGTCGACGTCCTCAGCCTGGTTGATGACACTTGTGTTGGGGTTGGGTTCAGCCATGGGTGGGTTAAAAGAAGAAAATGTTGTAACCGAACGGATGGCGCCAATAAAGAAACAATAGGCAACTCGAGGATTATCGGTAATCACCGAGGGGTTATACCTATGTTGCTATACGTACGTTCCTTTACCCAAACCATTGGATTGACCCGAGAATGTAATGTGAGTGAGTGTGTGGTGAGTAAGTAAAGCAAGAACACAAAGATGTAAGTGATTCGGTCAAGTTTGACCTACGTCCACTGTAAGGAGCTGAGGATATTATTGCTTGAGAGAGTACAAAGTATATGTGTAATCCTAGCTCTCAGTTACAAGTGATTAATTATCGGTCCCTTTTGAAGGGAGTTGATGTCTTCTATTTATAATGGAGGTCGTGGGCTTGAGGAAAAGCTCACGACGAGTCTTGTGATCTTTGGGCCTTAGCCCGGCCCCACTCTCTTTGGCCTCTGAGAAAGGCGGGAAAAGGACGTCCACTGTAGATGACGTCAGCGGTGATCTTACCGGAGGACACGTGGCGGCCTGTGACTGGTCCTTGTCGGTACGTTGTTCTGGATCAGTATGGCTGACTCACCTGCCGGCGTCTGATGTGGCCTCTGACAGAAGGTGAGCATGCCTGGTCAGAACAGTAGTGGCAGCATGGTGGAAGCATGGAACCAGTCATGTCACTGTTGAACCTCAGTGGTTGTTGAGCAGCTGCGGACACGTGTCCTTATCTAATTGATGGTGTCTGTGATCCTCTGCAGGCAGATTAACGACTCTTGATCTTCCGTGCATCGTAATTGGAATGTCTGTGGTATGAAGCAGCCCGCGCGTTGGTAGACGCGCGCGTGCTTGACACAGATGTGTAGTGTTGCAACCCAAGTCCTTTCCGCCGAAACTTTGTTGTACGCCCGTTTTCGCGGATCTTCTGTTAGGCGGGGATAGGGAGGCCGCGTCCGCCTGGATTAAGCTCCCTATCCCTTCACAAACCATGTTAGTTAATCTATATTATCATAAACTCAATCCAAAACATCATCAAGAAAGTCTAAGAATCATATCCCTAAAACTTGTTTCATCAAAGTTTCATCATAAAACAAGTTTTTAGATCTAGCATGCATCCTAATGTATTCAATAATCAAATCATCATATAAACATATAATATCAATAATTGATTTGGTTTTATGTTTTAAAAGACATTTAGGTCAGATTTGGACATTGCGTTTGTTAATTTGGACAAAACAAGATCTAATCTTAATCAAAGCAATTAAACCAATCAAGATCTTATTTACACACCTTAAGCTCTTCGAATAAATGATTCTTGGCCTTCCAAAGCTCCAAGAATCGATTGTTTTTGGTTATGGTAGAGGTTAGGGAGTGGGGTTTCGAAATATGGTGGCTAGAGTTGATTAGGTTCATGTGTTTTACGAAAATAAATTGGGTGTTAAAAACGTTTTTACAGGGCAAAACACGTTTTGGGTTGATTTAAGCCTTGTCTATCGCTTCGCGCGACACCCTAGAGTCCCGTCGCGCGAAGCCACAACCCTTTTTTATTCATTTGGAATTTTATAAAAAGTTTATAAAACATTTAACTAAATATTTTACCACTAATATACGGTCTCGGTCCGTCTAGTATCAGTTACGGACCCGGTAACGTATATTCACGCAATATCATATCATATCAAATAACCCCACATAGTTTCACATAAGCTATATAATTGCAAATAATTTCAAACGAATTAAACTGCAATTATTTAATTTATTGTTTCACCAACGTTTGGGGTTCAATACTCGTTTGTATGTTCCAGTAATTCCGATAATTCACCGAATTATCTTCATTTGGTAGTTCGTATATGTTTGATGCACATAATTACTGTAATTAAGTCTAACGCATGTATGTTTTACTAAGATAAAGGGTTCGTGTTTGACCTAAAATTGTTGGGTGTCACAACAGGAACCGTGATTGTTACTGCCAATCTGCGAAGATCAACAAATCATTTTTATTGTTGCTAAATAAAAAAGGTACACTGTTTCAATCTGTTACCGTTGCCCCAACCACTGGCGGAGCATAGTAAGGGCGGGGAGGGGCGGCCGACCCCCCCCCCCCCCCCGGATTTTCGCGCAGAAGTTCCAATTATATAGTATTCGTATAGAAAATTTTGAAAATATAGGGTTTCGACCCCCCGAAACAGGTTTTCGACCCCCCGAAACTAGTGACTTCCGACCCCCCGAACCTTCGGGTCAAGCTTCGCCACTGGCCCCAACCTGTATTTGCTATAATTTGTTGTACTTGTAATTTGTTTATGCCAATTTGCCCTAATCTATTTTATATAGTTGTCAGATCGAGTGTGTATGCAGGCGTGCACGCTTTTGGACGAAGATTAAAGAGTCGTTAGAAGATAATGATATAGTATATGGAAGTAGTTTGTAATAGATTTTGAGTTTCTACACTGGATCGATATTCATGGAATCATGGGAGTAGCCATGAGAAATGAGGGATTAACTCTGCCTTAGTTATTGTTACCTTTATAATATCATCATCATCATACCCAGTTAACCCTACCAATAGCAAAGCTAAGGTAGGGTCTGAGGAGGGTAAGATGTAGACAGTCTTACCTCTACCCCGTGGAAATAGAGAGGCTGCTTCCAGTGATACCCTCGACTTGATAGTGATTTTGTATCAGGACTTGGACATAAGGCACATAACACTTAGCAATCGGGACAAGCCCGATTGGTGCATGTAACCCCACATGATGCATGATTAACCATCCGTCGTTTTAACGTTATTTTCACGAAATTAGTAAAATAACGTTAAAATTAGTGCAACTTTACTTCCCCCCCCCCCAAATGTCACACATATATACATTATATGCGCACAGCCGTAAGTGGGGCTTATTGTTACCTTTATAAGATGTATTAAATTTTCATAAAGTCAATGTAAAGATCCTTTCACCAGTTACCTGGCTAGAACACACACATAAACATGCAGCCCTAATTTGTTCATTCATTTTAGACTCCAAGAAGACTAGATCAATAACATACGGTCAAGACTTAAAATGGTGTATTTTTTGGGTATGACCATTTAGCAGTTGTTGCAATATAAACTAATGTTTTACCATCGGCAAAATGCATTGTTGGTAAGTTAAAAACTCACTATTTTATGTATGATTTGAATGTGATAGAGATAAAGATAGAGATAGAGAGAAAGACTTGAATGTAGTACCTCATTTATAAGCACCATGACTTTTCAAATTAAAAGTTTTTTCAACTTAACTACCAAGTTTGATTTTCATAACCTTCCAAAAAAAAGAAGTTTGATTTTCATAACTTCAACGTATAATAAATGATCTTTATGGAAAACTCATACTAATGTATGGTCATTTTGTTATGCGAAATAGTCTATCCAAACTAGTGAGATGAGAATTTGATGTGAAAGGTTTTCAAATAAAAAAAATAAAATTTATAGAAAATGTGTTTTTTTCTTATTAAGTTATATAGATAGAGATAATAACTTGAATGTGAATGGGCTTACTTCATTTATAGGCACCATGACTTTTCAAATTAAAAGATTTTTCAACTTTTATACTATATTATAAAACATTTGATAAGTACTTCTTAAAATTTAAAAAGTACAAGTTAATTTCCTTATGATACAACATACAATGCACATAATAACTACATCTTGGGGTTAAATTTGTCTTTAAAACACCATATTTAATCTAAATACAATTTATAAGGTTGTATGTTTTGTTACGTATAATCTTTTATATACAATTGGGTACTTCATAAAAGTTAGTAAATATATTATTATTCATGACAATGTTACTAAGCTTTTAGGTATTTGAGTCTTTTAGGAAATATCTACTAAATGAATAATTTGGCATCTTGAGAGCTTACACAACGCGGTTTTGTTCAGTTTTGAGTCATAACCATAACTAAAACCGAACTAATATAGAGCCAAGCTTTTTTCAAGTTAGGTTCAAACGCATGTTAACATATTTTATTATAATGGCTAAAAGTATAACTTTGCTTAGCCAAAGAGTTTGGTATATAAGTTCCACATGGGTCTTCTTATAGCAAATTATTTCATTCGGGGATTCTTTCTCAACCAACGTGGGATGAGCAAAACTACAAAAGATTTGGGGATTTGGAGGTTTTGAAGGTTTTAAAAGACTGTTATTTATGTTTTAATACTCGTAATTATTTAGGTCTTAGTTTTCTGTAAAATGACGCTTGTGTACTCCATTTATGCATTATAATATAGTATAAATATATACATAAGTACAAATATTAAACATAGTATTGTACCTTGATACATTTGACATGCACTTCTCTATGTTTAGCTAATACGCAAATAGAGTATTAAAATATTAAAGATGTGTGATCAGTGCGTTGTTGCGGTAATATGTTGGTACATCTATTATTATTCATGAAATGCTATTAAACTTTTAGGTATTTGAGTCTTTTAGGAAATATCTACTTAATGAATAATTTGGCATCTTAAGAGTTTACTTTAACAACGTAAAGTTGTATTATTCATAGAACAATGTGTTTTATATATTTCCATAAATCCTGTTATATAAAATATGTCAAATTTATTGTTTTTGATAATATTATCTTGTGTTTAGAAGAAAGAGAAATGAGAAGTTCCTTTCTTGGTTCTATTTTTATGTATGTTTCAATGCAAGCTTTTTCTAAGCATAGGCGAACAAATCACTAAAATCTTTTTTTTTAGTTTGTTATTTACTTTAATTCTTTATGTGTATTTGTTACTGTTTGGACCTACTTAGCTTCTTCTATGATAATTTTTAACTTTTTTTAATATGGCGAGTTAACTCGCAGCCATGCGTGTGCGTAATTCAAAAATTTTTCGTCTATTTTATATTCGGTTTAACGGCCCCGCCGCTATACGTGGGTTTCCCATCAGTAACTACTAAATTTAATTTTCATAACCTCAACATATAATAAATGACCTTTATGAAAAACTTATACTGATGTATGGTCATTTTAGTAAATCTACGTGTAGCTAGTCATTTTTTTTTTAACGGCAGCTACCCTTGTGGTGGAGTGGTATTAGGAAGTGAGGGAGAGACACTTGATCCTTGTGGTCATGGGTTCGACTCCTGATCCCTCCAAGTTTTACCGGTTCGCTACCGTCGTGCCTTCGGGCGGGTATGCGGGCCGGGTTTTCCCTGGAACAGGAGACGGGTGGACTAGAGGGTTCCGTGCGTGCGGATTGGGCCACTACAAGATACGTCTTGTGGGCTACCTTTAGCCAATGGGGGCCGCGTACGAAGTACCTGACAATACTTTAGTTGGTCGTTCAAAAAAATACAAAATACAATTTATAAAAAATGTGTTCTTTTAAGCTATAAAGATTGAGAAAAAGACTTGAATGTGAGGCACCATGACTTTTCAAATTAAAAAGAATCAATCTAACTCTAAGTTTGATTTTCATAACTTCAACGTATAATAAAGGGAATATTTTATAGAATGGTAATCAAGTTTTACTACTGTTCTAATTAGATCATTCATAAAAATATTTGTTCTAATTAAGTTATTAAAGTTCATTTTATGTTCTAGTCCTATATAGTTTACCTGAATAGCAAGTATAATATCTATGATTGGAACATTTAAGTAACTTTAGTGACCTGATTAGAACATCAAAGTAAAGTTGACTTATCTAATTGGGAAAAAAATGTTTCATAAAAATTGTGAAAATTCTAAAAAATGCAAAAATTTAAAAAATGTTTATATTTTTATATTTTAATTTTAGAAATTAAGAAAAAAAATATATTTTTTTGCCATTTTTAAAAAAGTTGGCAATTTATTTTTATTTTTCCGTTAGTTTTTTACTTTTCTAGAATTTTACATATTTTTTTATAATTATTTAAAATTTTCTTCGTAACCTTTTTTTTTTTTGTAATTTTCATATTTTTTCATAATTTTATTTTTCCTAAATTTTTCGAAATGTTAAAAATATATTTTCCAATTTTTTAATCCATGTTGTTATTGATAATCCAAGTCAACATTTTAAAAAAATAACCAAATAAAGGTCATATGGATTGATAACCTTTTTAATAGGTAAATAATATATGATTAGAACATTAAAATAACTTTAGTTACCTAATTAGAACAATTTTTTTTAAGAGTGACTTGATTAGAACATTCCTAAAACTAGGTTACTATTTAGCAAAGTTACCCCTATAATAAATGATCTTTATGGAAAACTCATATTGATGAATGGTCATTTTAGTAAAACTATGTGTAGTCATTTTGTTATACGAAATAGTCACAATCTATGTCGTTCTTGTCGCAATTACTTATGCCTAGGGGTGAGCAATTAACCACCATAACCAATAATCGAACCATAACCGACATAACCGAACCGATTTTAACCGATAACCGACGTAACCAATGGTTATGGTTATGAAATTTCTTTAACCAACTGAGCGGTTATAATCATGGTTATGAAGCTTTGGTTAACCGATATAACCAAAACCGAACGGAACTTCTAGTTTTAAGTCTATGTAATAGGTTTATGTTTTACACTAACCATGTAGAGGTTTTCTACTAATATAAAAGCATGCTAGTAACAAAACGATCTTGATGTAGGTGACCTTTATTTTAATAAATAATTAAACTTAGGCTTAGGTAAGTTTTTTTATTGTCTAGAAATATCTTATTAACAAAGATCCTCCATTAGTAGTTTAACAAAAAAAAATGTAATCTTGTTAGTTTTATAAAAAAACTTAAGCTAAGTCTACCATCGTAGGTTCCATTTTTTTATTTTGTAGATTTTAACTTTTAAACTTTAGTCGAAAGTTAGTTTTAGTTGAAATTTATGGTTAATAACCGAAATAACCATAACCGAATTCATAACCGATTAACCATAACCGAAGTTTGGTTATGGTTATGGTTAAGGAAATCCGATAACCGAAATAGCGGTTATGGTTATGGTTAATGATAAAAACCGAACCAAACCGACCCATGCACACCCCTACTTATGCCAAATATAAGTCATATATCTCCTAAGCATGCTCAAATAACCAAATCTTCATCAATTTAAGGGCACAAGGGGCACTACTAGTTTTCTATTTTTCTTTCACTGATTTTAACCAATCCTGCACTGCCACATCACTTCACTTCACTGATTTACTTCACTGATTCACTTTTTTGTAGGCAGCACTTAACTGATTCACTTCACTGAAATTTTTATTTTTTAGTTTTTTAAGAAACATTAAATAACATATTATTTATAATAAAATAAACTTACAATATTAAAAGCAAATAAAAATACAAATACAAATACACGTAAATTAAAAATAAACTAAATAAAACTATTCGGAGTCCTCCACGTCGAGATGCGGTAGATCAAGTCTGTCTAGATGTTCCACGAGATCATTTCAAAGTCGGAAATGCGTATCGGACTCTGTCAACTCCGCAAGTGCTTCCTCATCGAAGAACGGTTGGATTGGGGAATCCTGTATGTGGACCGGTGATATCGCACGCCACTCGTCTTTACTTATCATGTTGTGCAATATCATGAACGTATAGACGATGACGCTACACCTAGCAACGGTTTTGGGCCTCAAGGATTGTGCGGTAATTCCCCATTTCCCCTTTAATACTCCGAACGCTCGCTCAACATCCTTCCTTGCCGACTCTTGCGCCTTAACGAATTTCTTTTCCTTCGGATCGGTGGGATATCGAAACGCTTTCACAAACGTTGACCAGGTTGGGTAGATGCCATCGGTAAGATAATATCCACGTTTATATAAGTGGCCATTTAAAGTAAATGGACACTGTGGCGCCGTTCCGTTTCATTGGGTAAGAAAAACCGGGGATTGTTGGAGGACATTTATGTCGTTCAGTGAACCGGGGGGCCAAAACATCCATGCCAAAACCAAAGATCTTGCGAAGCAACCGCTTCTAGCATGATCGTAGGGTATCGGTGATCGCCTCGCATATATTGTCCTCATAATTCCCTAGGACATGCTCGCCACACTAAATGAGTGCAGTCAATGCTACCGATCATGCCGGGAAGGTGATGTATTTCTTCATGTGCTTTATGCAAACATGCAATGTCGTGGCTTGTTAGTCTTCGTAAAAACTCAGCCCCGTATAACTTAATGACGACATTGCAAAAAAATTGTAAACATTCGCGCGACGTCCTTTCAGGCATACATAAATACTCATCGTATTCGTCTGGAGGATTACCGGTTGCGAGTTGTTTCACTGCTGAAGATACTTTTTGCATGGGCGTAAAACTCTTTCTAAACCGACCGTCCATGCTCTTTTGCTGAACCATTCGAAGTTTTTTTCAACATTTGCTACAATACGTAGAAATAGACGTCTCGACATGCGATATCTTTGTTTAAACTGTGCGTCGGTGTATTTTGGTACTTCAGCAAAGTAGTCATTCATTAACCGGGCATGGCCTCCCTCGCGATCACGTGGCACGTATCGTTTCTTAGATGTTGTTGTGTCTTCCTCTGCCCGTCGTGCAAGGTCCGTGAGAAACTCAAGGCTACTTTCGCTTGAGTGTAAAATCGGGTAGACGTCGAGCGGGGGAACGATTACTTGAACATCTTGTACGACAATGTCACTCATTTTTTAGAAGTATTGGTATGATTTCTATGTTTTTGATTCAAAACCGTGGGAATGTATTGTTTTTATAAACCTAAAGATTAAAATGGCACAAAATATGACCGTTTGAAAGTAAAAAACAATTAATAAACATTAAAACGGTCAAAAAGGAATAAAAACACCTAAAAGTTCAAAATATGACCGTTTGAAAGTAAAAAACAATTATAAAGTAGTTTTGGTATTTTAAATGTATAATAAAAGTTTATGATTTAAATATATGTTTAAATATATTAGAAATAGGTTTTAAAAAAATATGGTGGTTGTGAGGATCGAACCCACGCGAGTTGCCGGTTCAATGGTTTTAAATCACAAGTCCAGACCAAGACCAGTTGGTCTGGACCCTGAGAACGATATTATTTGGTTTCGGAAGTTTATGTGGTGTATTAGATGATTAATTATATAATCCAAAAGAAAGAAGAAAAAAACGTTGGTGCTCACGCTCGAACGCAAGGCCAACTGTTTCAACAACACAACACACCACAATCTGATCTAGATCAGATGTTTGGTTTTAGTTCGTTTCTGCAAACATTTAGACTGATATGAGTAATTATCATCTTCCCCAATAAGAACCCTAAAACTTTAAATCGATTATACACTATAATAGAACCCGATTAAACATGGGGTTATTGACAGCAAAGGGGCGATTAACATGTTAGTAAAATGAATTGATTCATACCAGTTGCAAGGTATCCAAACTCGCAGGTCAAACGGAAAAGTCAAACCAAGCTTGATTCTTTAAAACAGAGTGATTGTGTGTGAGTTTAGAGAGAGGGGTTTTGATTTTTGGTACCTTCTTAGTGTGGTGCTGGTTTGAATTTATACTATAAACGAAGATTTAGAAACTTTTGAATGTTGACCCATCTTGGTAAAAAGGCGCGATAATTGCTCTTGATTGAGCTGGTTAACGCGTTAATTGGCAAAGGATTGACTTTCGGTTCATAAATAAGAACTAAACCATAAGATTGTTTCCATAAATTTGATCAATTATGCATTCAATTTGATTGTTTCATGATGGTTGACTTGTGTGTTTGACTCCTGGTTTGTTGACCACGATTTTAAAAATGGTTAGGTTTAATTTGTTTCCAAAGTAGATACAAACACAGGCTTGGTCGAGTGGTTTTTTGCTTGTGTTGTTGTGTTTGACCTGGTTACTAACCCGGGTTCAAGTCTTGGAGATGACTCTTTTTTTTTTTTTTTTTTGCCAAAACTTTTATATTATAAATGTTAAGGAAACTATAGGAATATTTTATAGACTTAACTTTTTGAAAGTTCTTATCATCAAGATTTATACACTTATGAGTCTAAAAGTGTATTATTATTATTATTATTATTATTATTATTATTATTATTATTATTATTAGATAAAAAAAATTAAGATACATAGTTTATTAAGAAAAATTTGTATTTGCATGAATTTGTACCAACTTTAAAATATTCAAAGTATATAAAAATGCTTTGAAATAATATAAAAAAAATTTAGACATGTTTATACTTGTACAAAAGAAGTGTAAGATAAAGTGGTGATTTTTTTATTAATTCAAAATTAGGGAAAAATACGTGATGTTACAAATTGCACCCCATTTTAATCTCACCAGACTCGTGGAATCTTTCCATCATGTCAATACTGAACGGTTTTACCTCCTACCAATACTTTTTGTACACTTTCATAGTGAAACCGTCCGGTTCCGGGGCCTTCCCCCCGTCGTAATCCTTGATCGCTAAAAGAATCTCCTCTTCCGAAAAAGGCCTGACCATATCAATGGACTGAGAAGCGGACAAAATCGACATATCCGAATTGGCAAACTTCGGTCTTCTGTGAATTGGTTCCGCGAATAACTTCCTGAACCACTTTTGTATCTCATCTTTCAGCTCAGATGGCTCAGTAATCCACCTCCCGTTAAATTTCAAGCCATTAATCCTCCTACCGACCTTGTTAACATTTATCATATTATGGAAGTAAGCCGAGTTCTCATCCCCAAAACGCAGCCACTTGATTTTGGACATCTGCTTCAAGTCCCTAGCTTTCAAGTTTTCAATGTCATTAATTTTAGTTCTGAGAGCAGCCTGAATCTTTTTTTCTCTAGCATTAAGATTTGCCACTTCAGCCATTTCATCAAGTTTTTCCATGGCTTTATACAAACAAAGAAGATCAGCCTCATCCTTCGACCTGGCCACTAACCTCCAGCGCTTAATTTTCTCCTTGAATTTCTTTAAAAGAAAGGCAACAGCTTCAATCCCCGTTCTATTCCCCACACCTGACTCCAGTGTCTCCTTGATAATAACATCCAAATCCTTAGACCTAAGCCAACTATTAAAAAACCGAAAAGGGGTCGGCCCAAAATCCGCATTGTTACAGCTAAGCATCAAGGGACAATGATCGGAAAAACCTTTCTTTAGGACTTTAAGAACGGCATTAGGCCAAGTGGCCATGAACGTGTCACAAACAAAGAACCGATCCAATTTACTTAGTTTAATATCATCATTATCCGAGATAAACGTAAATCTACCACCAATCATGTTATATTCCAACATCCCAGTCCTGCATATAAAATCATTAAAAGACGCAGCCGCAGCAGGGTCAAACAGAGAATTTACCCGGTCATCAGGAACCCGAACATCGTTAAAGTCACCAGTGAACATCCACATCCCCTCCGTTTGAGATTTCAGCGAAGCAATATCATCCCAAAGGCCCCTTCTCAAAGGCAGATCATTAAGGGCATGAATGTTTAAAACATTGAGCCAACCACCCCCCATGCCGAGCATATCCCCTGAAACCAACAAGAATCTCTGATCTTTCACCACCGAGGCAACCCGGAAACATCTCGGGTCCCATAAAGACACCAGCCCCCCAGACCGACCCACAACATCAACACACGCTGAACCCATAGGAGAATGGTCCCAAAACCTACCCCAAAAAGGATCCCCCAAATCAGGCTTATGAGTTTCCTGAAGAGCCAAAAACACAAACTAATTAATGATTGTTTTCAACTCGATATTACCATTGATTGTTTTCAACTCAAATTACATTTAATTAAACTATTACCATAATGTGCTTGATCACCTGCTTACCTAATTAATGATTCTAAATCACTTTTGAAAGTATAATGAACAATCTAATATTAAGGGTGTTCATCAATTCAAATTATGAGTTTCTCGATTTGAATGAATTAGGTTATTCAAAATTAAAAAATATAAGTTTTTTTAATTGGATTCGAAAATACTGATTTTCTAAATTAATTCTATTCGGATTAATAATAAAAATTTACAATGTTACAAATTGACCTTTTAGGTTTTAGTTCTCCAACTTCGAGAGTTCCAGATTAAAATTTCATCCTTCTTTATGACTCCTACCAGACGCCTGAATAGAGGGTGTTAGATTGACTACCTAAGGACCTACCAGAGAAAATTACTGTGATTCGATTGAAGTGGGTTATTTTCCGCTTTCTCTATAGGTTTGTAACTTCATATAATAATTACTAGTAGGAAACCCGCGTGATGCGGCGGAGGTGACACTTTCATTGCGGTACTTATTTTAATTCGTATAGTATTAATTAGTTGTAGCATTATTGAGGAGGATATACGTCAAAAGCGCTACACATGTCTAGTAACTAAAAAAATTTAACATTTAAATTGTAAAGTACTCCAAGAATTTTTAATAAAATAAAGTAACATACGAAAGGAAAAATAAGTATTAATAAACATAAAAGTTGAAAAATAAAAGCGCAAGTGTGAACTATTTGAATCATGATATCAATTTATTCATACGTTATCCAAATCTCCATGATGTCATATATATTGTCTATCCACCATTCACCATCAAAAGCGATCACTGAAATTTTTTGTATATCTTCATGTTTGATTATTACATCTTTTGGTAAGGATAAGTTTCCTCCATCTTCTTCTATCTGAAGTGTTATCAAATACGACTTCTTTGTCATTTTCATCATAGCTATCTAGATCAATAACTTTACTCCATTTCCATTCAGAAAGCCTCTTGGATCCCTTTCAATTAGTTTCATGCATCTGATCTTTAAAATAAATTAAAAATATTTAATACACAAGTTAATAGAAGATGAAATAAATATTGATATTACCACTTCACTAAATTCATGTTAAAGATCAGATTTATAGGGACTAAACATTGCACCATATCAAATAATCTCAACACTATTATCACCATTATCCTACAATATACCACATAAAATAACAACCATGATAATATTAAAAAGTAAACATTAATACATACAACCTTAGACGCTTGTATGGCTATTTGTTTGTTCATTTCCGTATGTTTTTCATCTAAATGAATATGCAAAATCAAGAAGTTAACATTTAAATGAGTAAGATATGTATAAAAATGTATAATTAGTAAAATGGGACGAATGAAAACCATAAACTAACAAATAACCGACATTAGATGGGTTGGGTTATTCTACAAAGGCTACAAAAAATGAGAAGGGTGAGAAGCCACTAGAAATTGACATATGTCCAAAGGATTAACAAGTGGGAGGGGTAATTTTGTCAAAAACATATGCACATGCAAGTCACATGTCATTTCCACCTTCATTTTTAAATGCCCGTAACTTTTTTATACGTCATCCGTTTTTTTAAAAAATTATACCATAAAATGAGCATCTTTTTATCTTTAATATGAGTACCATATTGCTATACTTTTGAAAAAAAAAATCAAAACCCACTTGCGTAAGACACAATGGAATGTAAAACACAATGAACACCAATTAAATATAGGGTATAAAACACAATCAAGAGTCTAGTAAAACACAATGGACGACATACTAAAGACACAATGAATAGAAGACTAAAACACAATGTATACTTTTGAAAAAAAAAAAAAGTTGAAAACCAGTTGCATAAGACACAATGGATGACATACGAAAGACACAATGAACAAAAGACTAAAATACAATGAATACTTTTGAAAAAAAAGTTAAAAACCCAATTTTGTAAAACACAATGGATGACATAATAAAGACACGATGAACAGGAGATTAAAACACAATGAATACTTTTGGAAAAAATGTTGAAAACCCAGTTGCGTAAGACACAATGGAGATAACGTAAAACACAATGAGTACCAATTAAATATGCAATGAACAATAGGGTATAAAACACAATGAACAGTCTAATAAAACACAATGGACGACATATAAAAGACACAATGAACAGAAGACTAAAACACAATGAATAATAGACTTAAACACAATGAACAACATAATAAAACACAATGTACACCTAAATACAAAACTCATTTGCGTAAAACACAATTAAAAGCATACTAAAAACACAATGGACAAAGTTAAATCATGTGTAGACTAAAAAAACATTAATAACATATTTATAAAGCACACATGCATACTATAACACAATGAACGTGTAGAAGACACAACGGAGAAAAAAACCCATTTAGCACGAATTTTTTTTTTCAATTTTAATGTAGCAATGTGGTACTCATATTAAAGATAAAAAAACGCTCGTTAATATGGTGAAATTTTTTTGAAAAAAAAATGTCGTATGAAAAAGCTATAGACGTTTTAAAATGATGGGGGAATTGACACGTGCATTGCATGTGAAGAGAGAAAGTCAACAAATGTTGTTTTCCTTTTATGCTCTTTCTCCAATTATTTATTTATTTTTTTCAAACAAACTAATCTCAACCCTTCAAATATATGATCAATGGATCACAATCCTTCTTACACTTCCTAGAAAAAGTGTCTTGTGTATTTGATCCTAACCCTAGAAGCTTAAACCTTTGAATTCAGATTTAGATCCATGCTTGAGTATTTTAGCAAGTGAAATAGGTGTGCATTACTATGTATTTATAAGATAAACTTTAATAGGTTAGTAAATGGTTTAAATTTTAAAATTCATGATTTTCCCACCCCTTTAAATTAGGAAATTTTGTTTATGGTTGACTAAAGTGTAAAAAAATTATTATGTTTTCTGTGAATACAGAATTCAGTGCTTTTATCTTTTATTTTTTAAACTTTGTTAAAAAAAAACCCTTTAAATTAGGGAGTTTTTGTTGTTATTAACATAAATGTTAATATCACATGGATATATAATATGCATCATGTGTTTTCTGCCAAATTGATGCAGCCGATGTTTTTATAAGAAATTTACCTACAATCAATATCTACAGTGCATTTTTACATCTTTCAAACTTAATTATTTTAAAGTATTATATATTTAGCTAATTATGTAGATTTAAAAGTTTAATGAGATTTCTTTTAGTTAATTATATTTATGCGTATACCTATTAATATATGTATGCATACCCGTATACATATGCACATATTGCTAATGTTGGTTATTTAAACAGGGTACTACAATTGAAGCTATTTCTTACAAATGTGATCAAGCATTCTTAGAGCCTAGGCTTGTGTTGCAGTATTGTTACCGTGGGACAAATTATTTTTCAGCCTAAGTAAGGATGAACCATAATGTTTAACAACAATATCCTATTTTAAGAATCACCAGAGCTGATATATAGATTTCGAGTGCCCTGTTTAGTTTTTTGAATCGTTGCATTTGATTATGTGAATTTTTCATTATTGAGCGTAACAGTATTTAAAACCAAATTCAATTTTACGATTTGAGTTTTACTTGGTCATGAAATGGTGATTCAACATCCATATTGGCAATAAGCATGTCTAACTTATTTAATTACATCCAAATTATATTGATCTGTAATCCAAATTTTACCTACATTTTAGTTTTTAATTTAATGTCTATTCAAGCTTTATAATATTTTCTCCTAAAATAACGCGTTAGCTACTTTATGTTTACTTCTATATTAATGAAATGTACCTTATAACAATATTAGTTACATCTTTTAAAATTTTAGCTATAAAGTATTTCGTTGTAAGTGAAATTTGGCTTATTTCAGTTAACTAATAAATATTCATTCCTTTTAGATTATTTCAGTTAAACATGCAATGTGATAATTACTTGTACATAACACATTTCTTTCTTGTACATTTCATTTTACACATCGATATTGACTAAGTCAAACGTCGACCAACTTGAGCATATCTTCACGGTATTTTTGATTTTTTTTAAATATAATAGTTTAAAAGTTATGATAGGATTAAAAAAAGAATTATAACTTTATAGTGGAGGGGTGAAAAATGTAACTACTAACTAAAAATGAGGGAATTAAAGTAACTAAAATGAGGTACAAAAGTGTAAAAATATTTGAATGACTATTTTACTCTCATTTTAGCGTTGTTAATGAAAATAAAGTTCTTAACTTTTAGGCATTTTAAACTACCCTTCACTCATGCATTATAATATAGTATAAATTACTTAACATTATACTGTATACTAAAAGACAAGTGATTGCTACAGTAGTTACAGTGTCATAGTAGTGTTTTTTTATTATTTTTTAATTTTATATCTCTAACAACTCGAATTATAGCATTGACAATTATAATCCCTTAGCTTTCTAATCATTTTGTAAAATGTCAATTTAACACTCTCAAGTTTTTAAAGTTTCATGTTTTATTTTTTAATGTACGTACCGATATAAATTTAGGTTAGTTTTAAATTTTAACCTATTTTTTTTTATTTGAAATGTGTCAGGTCAAATATAATACGTCTGCGTTCTTATTTTTATGTACTTATTAATTGGTTTATATTGATGTAAATTTCATATTGTTTTGGTTGTAATACCACTTTATATTTTTAGTTTTCTCTTCCGGTTTTAACGGTACCGTATTTAGGTATCTCTTCCGGTTGCCACAGTAGCTACTTAATTTTTTTTATCTAATCACTCAAATTTCAACATTATTCTCACGCATTTATCTTTTAATACTAATAAATTTTAATCTAAATATTAAATTTTAATTCCTACTATCTTTTTTACAATATAATAACTACGATTTAACTCGCGCACGTTGTGGCTCGCTATATCAAATTGTTCTTGGTTTGATAATATCTATGTCTGTACTTCTATTATATGAAAACTCGGCATAGTAACAGAAGAGGATACCTAAATATGGTACCATTAGCAATCGAAAGAGAGAGCTAAAATAAAGGTAATACGAAAACGATATAAAATTTTACGTCAAATGTAAACCAACTGAAAATGTACATAAAAATAAGAACGAAAATGTATTATATCTTACCCGACTCATTTCAGGAAAAAAAATTACGTCAACAATAATCGTCTTGTTTAAAGATATTAAATAATAATCGTCTTGTTTCTTTCTTCTATTAAAAAATAACATGATTTATTAATTTTTATTATCCCCCCCCCCTATTAAATAATAAAAGGATTCTTATGTTTTTTTCTCTTTAGTCGCCGTCGCCGTACTAATAGTAATAATAGTAGTAATAGTAATAATAATAATAATAATAATAATAATAATAATAATAATAATTTTTCATTACCTTGTTTATTTTATTTTTTTTCTCTAAGTATTTAATTATATTGTTTTCACTTAGTAATAACCATCTATTCTTTTATTTATCTAACCATGTGTAATACACATGTTAGAGATCAAATAATAAATAAAAACAAAAATAAATATTATAATAAGTAAATAGTACATCAACTTTCATTTTTCAAAGGTATTTCTTGACGATTGTATGTATTAACTGATTACGTCGTATTTATTCAACTCGTATAAGACATGATTTATTCGGCTCGTGCAGTACTTAGGCTTTTTTAAATATATAATTTTCTTAGTATTTAGTATATAAAATTATAGTTAGTTAACGCGTGTAATACACGGGGTTTAGTTAATATATGAAAGTCAGACTTATTGAAGAACGCCTAATAAAGTGGATTTAGACTATATCCATATATTTTTAAGCTACACTGGTATCTATAACAAATATAAAATAAAAATTATATATATATATATATATATATTTCAAATTCGAATATTCAAATCAAATCAAATTGGAAGTCCTAAATCCATATTTGATTTAAAACCTAAATTCAATTCGGCTGCTAATTCCAAGTCGAAAACTTCAAAACCGGTATTCAAATTTGGACTTCCAATTCGGTTTAGTTCAATGTTTATGCTTTTCAAACCCGATTTTAGTACCGAGTACCCAAATCTATATATATATATATATATATATATATATATATATATAGGGGATGGTTCAATAGAAAACTCATTTTATTGAGAGAACTCGAGAACTGAATAATAACCATTGATCTTAGTAGATCAATGGTTGTGATTAAATGAAATAAAACAACAACAAATAGATGGGATTTTAACAAGGAAGGGTATTTTGGGGAATTATAAAAAGATTTTACTATCCTTTCATCATTTCAAAACCTTCACAAAAGAAAACCATTCACTTTCCCTCTCTTTATCCATCTACCCAAATGATGAAAACCTAGGGTTTGTTCAATCACGAGTTTATCAATCATTCAAATAACATGATAACCATCAAACAATCGATTATATGCATCAAATGTACTGATCCATCAAACAATCATTCATCAACATCAGGTATCGTCATATTATTCATATTATCTGTGTCACACACGCACTGAGACGATTTGCACATGTATTACTTGATTAATTAGGCTTTTTGTGTAAAAAACACTATACCATTAACTAATGTTTCAATATG
The DNA here is from genome assembly GCA_028751855.1 of Ambrosia trifida. Taxonomy (NCBI): domain Eukaryota; kingdom Viridiplantae; phylum Streptophyta; class Magnoliopsida; order Asterales; family Asteraceae; genus Ambrosia; species Ambrosia trifida. The sequence goes on along the minus strand of CM054123.1, from coordinate 61,368,055 downwards.
TTATATGTGAAATAAGTTAAATGGTAGTTTCGAACGATATTTTGATCTGTCATGTGTAATACATGTTTAAGTGAACTGTATGATATGTATTGCACAGATGTTATAGTTATACAATTGATATGTGCATATATTGTATGATATGTATTACACATACGTAATAATATTTTTATGTTTGTAGTGTATTACACATATGTAATGTAGTACTGTTATGTTTGCGGTGTACAACACGCGTGTGTATTACGCATGTGTACTCGTACTGTTAGTGTTAAATGAGATTATGTTTGAGATTATGTTTCTGTGTGACAGATTTAACTGTATTCCACATGTGTATTATAACTGTTGTAGCTAATGTTATTCGTGAATCTTGTATGTAATGTATTGCACACGTGTGATAATCGTGAAATGCATTACACATGTGTGTTAATATGGTTGGTGATAGTTAGTATTTACACAAGGTTAGGCTTTGTTTGTTATGTGTTGTGCATTTGTGATAGATGTAATTGTAGTTCGCATGTGTAATATGATTGTTTCTGCTAATGTTAACAGTGAACAGGCTTTGTATGCAATGTATTGCACATGTGTGATAATTATGCCATGTATTTCACATGTGTGATAATATTATTTGTGATAGTGAGTGTTAAGTTAGACTGATGTGCTTGTTATATGTTACACGTATGACATATTTGTAATTGTATTTCACATGTGTGGTAGTCTTGTTTTAGTTGATATTTAATGTAGATAGGCTTTGTATGCAATGTACTACACCTGTGTTATAATTGTTTAATGTATTACACATGTGTGATAATTTATAGTTAATGTTAAAATGATATAATGTTTTGTTTGTCATGTGTTGCCATATGTTATTGTTGTAGTAATATTCGACATGTGTAATGCGGCTATTATAGCCAATGTTAAATGTGGACAATATTTCACATAGTGTAATGCTACATGGAAGGGGTTGTGGGTTTGGCTGACACTCCATTGTGTGGATGAGCTGATGAAGTGATACTTGGGCTATTGAGATCGATTAGCAGCCATGAATATCAAGCTAGGCTAAGGGAACCTCGGATTAGGCGACATGAAGAGCGAGCTAGAATTATTGCATTGAAGAATAAAAGATTGAAGTTTTTTTATTAGGTCCTTTTCATCATGTAATTTGTTTTTTAATGAATTAACCTATGTACTAAGTTTGGATGTATAAATTAATTGATAGTTGTTTTGAATTTATATATGTACCACATTTAATGGATAAATGAATGGCATGTTAATATCAGTTTGGTTATTTAAACTTGATTGACATTTCTGGTTGTATAATGAACCATTTTCAATGCATTTTATGCTATAGTTTTGGTAAAAAAAATTCTGCAGTTTTAACTGTAGTTTTGGCGCATTATTGATGCTGTTTTTTCTGCAATTTTGACCCATTTCGAGACATTTTTGCTGCACTTTTTGGCTGCAGTTTATGACCTATTTCGGTTGAAGTTTTGACACATTTTGCTGCAGTATTTAACATATTTTAGCACTAACTTGGCTACAATTTTTTAACACATTTCGACACATCGTTGCTGCAGTTTTTGACCCATTACGGCGCATTTTTGCTTCAGTTTTTTGATGCAGTTTATGAACCATTTCGGCTGCAGTTTTGGCACATTTTGATGCAGTTTTTAACACATTTTGGTACTTTTTTTGCTGCAGTTTCTAACACATTTTGGTACTTTTTTTGCTGCAGTTTTTAACTCATTTTGGCACATTTTTTCTGCAGTTTTTGGCTGCAGTTTATGACCCATTTTGGGTGCAGTTTTGACACCTTTTGTTGTCGTTTTTAACATATTTCGCACTTTTTGGCTGCAACTTTTAACACATTCGACACCTTTTTACTGCAGTTTTTTAACACATTTTTAACAAATACTAAATCAAACAACTTTACGTAAGTGATAAGTGATAAGTGATCAATACCATAAAATAAAACCATCAAATTGATTACATACCAAAAAGACATGTTCATAACCTAATACTATAAAACATGTTCATAACAAACATAACCCAAAAGATATGTTCATATCATACGTGATACAAAAGACATGTTCATAACGTATTATTACTGATTAGCCCCATCATATTGTGATTGCCCCGTGCAGGTTATCCTATTGTGGCCTCTATGACCACACTTGTCACATGCTACAGTATCATCCGATACTCTAGGTACCCAATAGGTAGTTCCACAAGGAGTTATATAGACATAATTAGATAGACGACCTGCATTTAAAAACATTGTATTAGTATTATCGTCTACAGTGAACATGTGCACAAATTATAAAACATGTAGAATAAAAAATACAGTAAACGCAAAAATAATGTAGTGCACATGTACGATACTTAAATTTTGAACACATACCTCTATGTTGTGTAAAAAATACAACAGAAACAAATCGAATGTATTGCACATGTGCAATACGTAAATTTAAGAACACATACATATTCTGTAAAAATACAGCAAACGCAATCGGAATATAGTGCACATGTGCACTACGTAAATGTTAAAATACATATACATATAGGTTGTGTAAAACATCAGTAAACATAAACTGGATGCAGTGCACATGTGCAGTATGAAAATTTAAGAACAGGTACCTCTATGTTCAATGCTAAACAACAGTACTCATTGTTCTTGATCATGTCTATGTTAATGAGCATGATTATTAGTAAACAATAATAATAATAATAACAACAATAATAATAATAATAATTAAAAATAAAAAATTCTACCTAATTACACCTAAATTTACCTACTTAATGTCTCTTTCAACTTGACCACCTATCCTAATACCACCATCTGAACTCTGCATTAACATTATCCAATACTAAAAACCTAGCTACCAATTCCTACAACAACAATCAACCTCATAATATTTGTCCAGAATTAATCACAATCTCTTACATTTATTTTTGAACACATACATCTATGTTGTGTAAAAAATACAACAGAAACAAACCGAATGTATTGCACATGTGCAATACGTCAATTTAAGAACACGTACATATTGTGTAAAAAAAACAGCAAACACAATTTGAATATAGTGCACATGTGCAATACGTAAATGTTAAAAAAAACATATACATCTAGGTTGTGTAAAACATCAATAAACATAAACTGGATGCAGTGCACATGTGCAGTATGAAAATTTAAGAACATGTACCTCTATGTTCAATGCTAGAAAGTTTTGTATCATTGGAAGCGGAATTACCACAATTCGAAGAAGAAGCAACGTTTGATGTCGATTCTGCACTATCGTCTAACAAGATAGCTAGGTGCAATACGTCAATTTAAGAACACGTACATATTGTGTAAAAAAAAAACAGCAAACACAATTTGAATATAGTGCACATGTGCAATACGTAAATGTTAAAAAAACATATACATCTAGGTTGTGTAAAACATCAATAAACATAAACTGGATGCAGTGCACATGTGCAGTATGAAAATTTAAGAACATGTACCTCTATGTTCAATGCTAGAAAGTTTTGTATCATTGGAAGCGGAATTACCACAATTCGAAGAAGAAGCAACGTTTGATGTCGATTCTGCACTATCGTCTAACAAGATAGCTAGGTTTTTTCCTCGATTAACCTTTATATATGATAGATAATCCATGTTTATCGCATGGTTGTTTGAATTCGATGAAGAAGTCTGATCTAAATAACAACCATACAATTAATCGATACATACACAAATATGTAAGATTACAAATAATAGTAATAACCTTCGATTGTCATTAATAACAAAGGAAGATGCAGAATTCATATGTTGATTCGATTACAGAATAGATGAAACGATGAATCAAGGTATACGATCATATGAAAGATGTTCTTCAATGGTCTAATGATCTGCACATTAGAATAACTAGGGTTTCTCCATAGTTTTGGGGTTGTATATCACTTAATGAGGTTTGATGAAATATTTGACAAAAATACCCCTATAGTTAAGGAGTTCTCGAGTTCTCTCCCTAACTATGAGTTCTCAATTGAACCTTCCCCTATATATATATATATATATATATATATATATATATATATATATATATATATATATATAGGGGAAAGTTAATTTGAGAACACCTATATTTCGTGCGAACCGCGAGAACGCCATCTAAAACCATTCAAATCAAAATTTTCTTTTTACACTTATCTTTATTACTAAAATACAATTCCAAAAACACAATTTACGCGTAAAATTTTTAACGTATATGGAAATAAATTGTTTTTACACATGTGTAAATTTACTGTTTGTACATGTGTAAACTGTTTCATTTACACATGTGTAAAAAGTTAATTTGAAAGTGTTTTTGCAAGAAAAGATGAATTATTTGGAAAGAAAATTCGTTTTTTAATGTTGTATTTTGATTATAATTAGGTTTGTATTGAAAAAAAATGATTTTGATTGGTTTTCTCATTTGTTCTCACGGTTCTCGCGATATTTAGCGTTCTCAAGATAACCCTCCCCTATATATATATATATATATATATATATATATATATATATATATATATATAGGGAAATATTATTTTGGAAACACACTTGAGTTGGAGAAACCCATGGAACCCCTATGTAAAAACATTATTTTTTCTTGAATTTTGCAGCATAGCTTTTATATTCAATTTTATTAGTTTCGGTAATAAAAAATCAAAAAAGCGCCGAGTAGATTATTTTGTTACACATGTGTTACACAAGCTCGGTTTTATCATACGTCAGCATTGTTACATATGTAACATGTTTGTTGCATAATTTTTTTAAAAAAAATCTATTCGGCGCGTTTTTGATTTTTGATTTTTGATTTTTTTGCCGAAACTCATAAAATTAAGTATACAAGCTATTCTAAAAAAATTAGAAAAAAGCAATATCTATGTCTGTACTTCTATTATATGAAAACTCGGCATAGTAACAGAAGAGGATACCTAAATATGGTACCATTAGCAATCGAAAGAGAGAGCTAAAATAAAGGTAATACGAAAACGATATAAAATTTTACGTCAAATGTAAACCAACTGAAAATGTACATAAAAATAAGAACGAAAATGTATTATATCTTACCCGACTCATTTTAGGAAAAAAAATTACGTCAACAATAATCGTCTTGTTTAAAGATATTAAATAATAATCGTCTTGTTTCTTTCTTCTATTAAAAAATAACATGATTTATTAATTTTTATTATCCCCCCCTATTAAATAATAAAAGGATTCTTATGTTTTTTTCTCTTTAGTCGCCGTCGCCGTACTAATAGTAATAATAGTAGTAATAGTAATAATAATAATAATAATAATAATAATAATAATAATTTTTCATTACCTTGTTTATTTTATTTTTTTTCTCTAAGTATTTAATTATATTGTTTTCACTTGGTAATAACCATCTATTCTTTTATTTATCTAACCATGTGTAATACACATGTTAGAGATCAAATAATAAATAAAAACAAAAATAAATATTATAATAAGTAAATAGTACATCAACTTTCATTTTTCAAAGGTATTTCTTGACGATTGTATGTATTAACTGATTACGTCGTATTTATTCAACTCGTATAAGACATGATTTATTCGGCTTGTGCAGTACTTAGGCTTTTTTAAATATATAATTTTCTTAGTATTTAGTATATAAAATTATAGTTAGTTAACGCGTGTAATACACGGGGTTTAGTTAATATATGAAAGTCAGACTTATTGAAGAACGCCTAATAAAGTGGATTTAGACTATATCCATATATTTTTAAGCTACATTGGTATCTATAACAAATATAAAATAAAAATTATATATATATATATATATATTTCAAATTCGAATATTCAAATCAAATCAAATTGGAAGTCCTAAATCCATATTTGATTTAAAACCTAAATTCAATTCGGCTGCTAATTCCAAGTCGAAAACTTCAAAACCGGTATTCAAATTTGGACTTCCAATTCGGTTTAGTTCAATGTTTATGCTTTTCAAACCCGATTTTAGTACCGAGTACCCAAATCTATATATATATATATATATATATATATATATATATATATATATATATATATATATATATAGGGGAAAGTTAATTTGAGAACACCTATATTTCGTGCGAACCGCGAGAACGCCATCTAAAACCATTCAAATCAAAATTTTCTTTTTACACTTATCTTTATTACTAAAATACAATTCCAAAAACACAATTTACACGTAAAATTTTTAACGTATATGGAAATAAATTGTTTTTACACATGTGTAAATTTACTGTTTGTACATGTGTAAACTGTTTCATTTACACATGTGTAAAAAGTTAATTTGAAAGTGTTTTTGCAAGAAAAGATGAATTATTTGGAAAGAAAATTCGTTTTTTAATGTTGTATTTTGATTATAATTAGGTTTGTATTGAAAAAAAATGATTTTGATTGGTTTTCTCATTTGTTCTCACGGTTCTCGCGATATTTAGCGTTCTCAAGATAACCCTCCCCTATATATATATATATATATATATATATATATATATATATATATATATATATATATATATATAGGGAAATATTATTTTGGAAACACACTTGAGTTGGAGAAACCCATGGAACCCCTATGTAAAAACATTATTTTTTCTTGAATTTTGCAGCATAGCTTTTATATTCAATTTTATTAGTTTCGGTAATAAAAAATCAAAAAAGCGCCGAGTAGATTATTTTGTTACACATGTGTTACACAAGCTCGGTTTTATCATACGTCAGCATTGTTACATATGTAACATGTTTGTTGCATAATTTTTTTAAAAAAAATCTATTCGGCGCGTTTTTGATTTTTTATTTTTTATTTTTTTGCCGAAACTCATAAAATTAAGTATACAAGCTATTCTAAAAAAAATAGAAAAAAGCAATATTGTTACATAGGGTTTCCACGGGTTTCTCCAACTCAAGTGGGTTTTCACAGGATAATTAGCCTATATATATATATATATATATATATATATATATGTGTGTGTGTGTGTGTGTGTGTGTGTATGTGTGTGTGTGTGTGTTCTAAAGCTAAAAATCCTACATAGCATTCAAAGAGGCCAACCACCTCCTTAAGTGTGTCATATGGCCGGCCATGTGACATCAAGTGATTTTAGGAAGAAAAAAAATTAAAAACAAAATTAGACATTTTTCTCTCATGTTTCCTCCAATAATTTTTAAATGTTAATATCTTTTATATATGAGATTTTTTAAAGAAAAAACTACACCAAATTAACGAGCGTTTTATTATCTTTCCAACGAGCACCATAGTCATAGTTGTCAAAGCGCCTAGGCGCACTCAAGGTGCATAGGCCGAGCCCGGAGCCTAGGCGCATAAAAACGACGACTTTTTATAATTAAGCGCATAATATAAGATACATTTTTTAGGGATTCTAGAGATGTTATAGGCTTGTTTAGGGCTACTTTAGGATGTTTTAGGGTTGTTTAGGACTTGTTCATGACTCATTTAGGATGTTTTAAAGGTTTATGCAACTTTTAGCCTGAATTTGGCCGGAAATCAGCCCTGATAGTGCGCCTCGAGCCTAGGCGCACTTTTGACAACTATGACCATAATGCTATATAAAAAACGAAGGAAAAAACGACTATTTTTGTGGGATTTTGTTCATAGAAGAAATAAACCACAAAGTGTTTAGGTAATTCATTAATCATGTATAGGCAAATCAGTAATTATGTTCAAACCAGTAAATATGAATTCAATTTTCAACAGATGCTAGCATTGAAGCTGTATATTGTTTTTTTGTTAGATATAAATATTAGAGTAATACATTGTTTAAGGTTAGACGTTAACATTGAAGATACATTGTTAATTGTTTTAGGTTAGGTGCTACCTGAAGCTTTCCTGCATGTAACTGTAAAGCGCACCAGTCTACTTCATATATAAAATTAATATGTCATATTAGGTTTTTCAATCTCAGGACGCTCCCAAGGTATAATCATTATACCATATACTTGTACCTTTATTCTACTTTAAAAATATAATTTGTATCTTTAAAATATTTACCTTTTTACACTAATAACCAATAAAGTTGCCCCGCCAATTACTCCACCAAGATTCCTACTTCCACATTCTTGGATTTCATCTACTTTATATCCCATTATTCAAAGCCAAAATTCATTGATATGTATAAAGTGCAAGTCTCTTAATCCTTAATACAACTAAAAACAACACAAAAATTATGATATTTTCATCATGTGGATTAAACTTTAAATCATTCAAATAATATTTTAAAAACAAGAACCTTTTTGTATAATTTTTTTTTCAAAAAGTAGTTAATCTTACTCTAGAAAGAAATAGAGAAAAAAAAAGAGTATACATCTATCACGGATGTTAGTTGAAAAGAAGGATCCAACGACTGAAAATGTGTGAACATGACACACAGAAAGAAAGAAAAAAAACACTAACCACAACACACATAGATTCCAACTCATCTCTCCACTAACTAGCCACAGTGTGCATACAGTAGAACCCAAATCATGAAACCTTAGACCCACACCACACAAAACCAACAACAACAACAACCTCCCTCTTATTATTCATTGAACACACACACACCCATTTGTCCATATTGTCAGGCCCAGCAACAATGGCGGAGATCGTGGTCTCGACTTTAACCCATTCCCTCACTTGTCTCGTCTCTATCCCTCTCTCTTTTTGTCATGCAACTTCAACCAACCATCATCATATTACCTCCCTCTTTCTAATTGTTGACTTCCTTTTTTTCTTTTTTGTTGTTTTCAATCCACATATGTCAATCACTCTCACATCCTTCTGTCTTTCAGTTCCTTTCTCTAATTCTTTTTTCTTTATTAAGTTGAAATTTTACTGGTCCCGGTTAGTTGGTTTTCAACAAGTTTGTATCTATCTAATATCTATCCATGTATATTAATATGTATGTATATGTATTCATGTATTTATGTATGGGCTTTCTCTCTCTTTCTTATCTCTTTTGAGTTTATGTAAAGCCCATCTTTTCATTTATGTCTCACCGGTTCACTCTTTTTGTGATCTAATTTAATTGTGTCTTGCACTTTTTGATGATTAAGATTATGGGCTGTATTTGGTTTAAAGTTGCTATTGGGGTATCCTTATTATTTGTTGCCCTCCAAGTAAAATGACACGCTCCATCGCTTAGCTTTCGCTGTGTTATGATCGTTAAAACGTCGTAAAAGTTGGTTTGATTACTAAGTACTAACCCATCTTTTGCATTTTTTTGTCCCACTTCATGACCTTGGCTTTGTGGTACAGTGGATTCTTGATAGCTACATCTTTCACTTACAATTATATCATGTTATTTTTTATATTTTCCTCTTGTTAAAACTAGAGTTTGGTTTCTTTCTTTCTTTCTTTCTTTGCTTGTTCCTATCTTGTTTTCTCATTGCTTGTTGTTTGAATCATTGAATATGAAAAATCTTGATCATGGGAAATGTTTTATGGGGTTGGTGATGGTACTTATGCTCTCGGTTTCGGTCCTTGTTGATTCGATTAACGAAGAGGGTGATGCGCTTTTGGAGTTCAAACTCGCGCTTAATGATCCAAGCGCGAATTTGAACACCTGGAACCGATCTGATTCGTTTCCTTGTAATTGGGTTGGTGTTGGATGTACCAATGATCATAAGGTAATTTCTTTAAACCTTCATGGCATGAATTTATCTGGCTCTCTTTCATCAACTATTTGTAAGCTTTCATTTCTAACTGTGTTGAACATATCCACAAATTTTATTTCTGGTCCCATTCCTAATGGTTTAGCTTCATGTCAACACTTGGAGGTTTTAGACCTTTGCACAAATAGATTCCATGATGCTTTCCCGACCCAACTTTGCGCGATTTCCTCCCTTAAAGTCCTTTCCTTGTGCGAAAACTACATTAATGGTGTGATCCCTGAGGACATTGGGAAGCTTTTTTCGTTGCGAGAGCTTGTTATTTATAGTAATAATCTCACTGGCATGATTCCCAAATCCATTGGTAACTTGAAACAACTTAAAATAATCCGGGCTGGTGTCAATTTGTTATCCGGCCCGATTCCTAGTGAGATCAGTGAATGTGAAAGCTTGGAGGTTCTTGGGTTAGCTCAAAATTCGCTATCGGGCCCATTTCCTATAGAGCTTCAAAACCTCAAGAATCTTACTAGTTTGGTCCTTTGGCAAAATCTTTTATCCGGTGAGATTCCTCCCGAGGTTGGGAACTTCAGTCGTATGGAATTGCTCGCGCTCCACGCAAACTCTTTCTCCGGAAGAATTCCACAAGAAATCGGAAAACTAACACAACTAAAAAGGTTGTACTTGTATACCAACCAGTTAAACGGTTCGATTCCACAAGAACTAGGAAACTGTACTAATCTAGTTGAAATAGATCTTTCTGAAAACCGTTTAACCGGATTCATCCCGAAAGAATTGGGCCAAATTCCAAACCTCCATCTGCTTCATCTTTTTGAAAACCTCTTGATTGGTAACATTCCAGATGAGCTTTCACATTTGAAAGAGCTTAGGAAACTAGATCTTTCTATTAACAATTTGACTGGAGAGATTCCTTTAGGCTTTCAATATAATCCATTCTTGGAAAGTTTTCAGCTTTTTGATAACCATCTTGTGGGAAGTATCCCTCCATTGATAGGAGCAAGTAGTAACCTTTCAGTTCTTGATATTTCCATGAATAATCTTGTTGGACCGATACCGCCACATCTTTGTAAATCTCAGAAACTCATGTTTTTAAGCCTTGGATCGAATAAGTTATCCGGCAACATACCACACGGTTTAAAATCATGCAAATCTCTTATACAACTCATGTTAGGAGACAATTTGCTTACAGGTAGCCTTTTTATAGAATTCTCGAATCTATATAATCTTTCTGCTCTTGAACTCCATCAAAACCACTTCACTGGGCCATTACCACCAGAAATCGGGCAGTTAAAGAATTTGAAAAGGCTTCATTTGTCGGATAATTACTTTTTCGGTCACATTCCTCCTGAAATAGGGAATTTGGCTCAGCTTGTTACATTCAATGTGTCGTCTAATCGCCTTTTTGGGGACATTCCTGGTGAACTAATGAACTGTTTGAATCTCCAAAGACTTGATCTTAGTAGAAACTGGTTTACGGGTTATGTTCCATCCGAAATAGGCAATTTGGTGAATTTGGAATTGCTTAAGTTATCTGACAACAAAATGAATGGCTCAATACCGAATTCAATAGGGAACCTAGCCCGTTTAACTGAATTACAAATGGGCGGTAATTTTTTTTCTGGAAATGTCCCATTTGAGCTCGGTCAGCTCAACGCGCTTCAGATTTCACTCAATATTAGTCATAATTCTCTTTCGGGCAAGATACCACAGAATCTTGGAAACTTGATAATGTTGGAATCTTTGTATATGAATGATAATCTACTTGTTGGAGAAATTCCCGCGTCGATTGGGCAGCTAGTGAGCCTTGTGGTCTGTAACCTTTCGAACAATCATTTGTTTGGGGCGGTTCCAAACACTCCGGTTTTTAAACGGATGGATTCTAGCAACTTTGCAGGAAATGAAGGGCTGTGCATTTTGGATTCAAACCATTGTTCCCCACCTTCAATTCGGCGATCCCATCATCGTTCTGGATGGTTTAACGACGGGCTTTCTAAAGATAAAATTGTGAGCATTGTTTCTGGTATAGTTGGGTTCTTTTCCTTGATCTTTGCCATGGGTGTTTGTTGGGCTATAAAGAACCGAAAGCCCATATGTGTCTCACTTGAAGAAGAACAAGTGAGGCCCGATTTGTTGGACAACTATTATTTCCCAAAAGCGGGGTTCAAGTATCAAGATCTTGTTGAAGCAACTCATAACTTTTCGGAAGATGTTGTGATTGGAAAAGGAGCGTGTGGGGTGGTTTACAAGGCGGTGATGGGTGATGGTGAGGTGGTCGCGGTGAAAAAGTTGAAATCTGGTGGTGGCGCGGCCATTGTTGATCGTAGCTTCCTTGCTGAAATATCGACCCTTGGAAAAATCCGGCATAAAAATATTGTGAAACTTTATGGTTATTGCTACCACCAGGAATCAAATCTTTTACTATACGAGTATATGGAAAACGGGAGTCTAGGAGAGTTGCTACATGGCAATAGTCACAATAACAATAAGGCGCGTTTTCTTGATTGGAATGCTAGATACAATATTGCCCGCGGAGCAGCTGAAGGTTTATGTTATCTTCATAATGACTGTAGGCCTCACATTGTTCACCGTGATATAAAATCAAACAACATATTATTAGACAAAAAGTTCCAACCTCATGTTGGGGATTTTGGTTTGGCTAAACTGATGGACAACCCTTATTCTAAATCCATGTCAGCCGTCGCGGGTTCATATGGCTACATTGCTCCAGGTAAAGCATTACTAAGTTTGCAAGTACCAAAATACAGTTTTGAACTTATAATTTTCTCACAAATTCAAATTCCTTGATTGTTGATTTTCAGAATATGCATATACAATGAAAGTGACAGAAAAGTGCGATATATATAGTTTCGGGGTGGTTCTGTTGGAGCTAGTCACAGGGAAGCCTCCGGTTCAACCCCTTGATCAAGGAGGTGATCTTGTGACATGTGTCAAAAGATCGGTTAATGGGATGATTCCGGTTTCTGATATCTTTGACAAACGGTTAGATTTGAGTTGTAAAAGGACAACAGATGAGATGACACTTTTTTTAAGGATTGCATTATTCTGCACAAGTCCATCTCCTCTCAATAGGCCTACAATGAGAGAAGTGATTGCAATGATGATTGACTCTAGGGAAGTCAAAATTAATTCACCAATTTCACCATCATCAGAAACTCCTCTAGATGATGATAATTCATGCAAAGGTAAGTAATCATATGGATAATATTCAAGTTATAATAATTGCATAAAATGGTAACCAACTTTGTTTTCTATTTTGGTAACTAGATTTCTAGTTTGGTAACCAACTTATTTTAAGCCCAAAAAAATGACTTAAGGAAATCACTTTGGTAGCCAGCCGTCAAGCGCCACATCAGCACTGGCACGTCAGTTGCCATGTCATCATTTTTTACCCATGTTTAACAAAAAATTGGTACCTTACATTCAATTTTTCTAGCAAAAAAAAAATATATAGAAATGGGCAAAAGTTTGTTACTTTTTATGTATTTGAGTACACTATTCGACGCTAAAGGAGGGTATATATATGCAATCCGAATTGACATCTGTCTTACTTTGATTTGCAGATTATATGAATCAAGCAGAAATGGGGCTTAGTCCGTGGCACTCTAGATCATCTTCCCTGTCTCCCTCGGATTATCCAAGTAAATAACGTTATCCCATTCTTATTGTACAAAAAGAAGCAAAACAAAACAACGTTTGCGGTTTAACATATTTTCTAGTTATGTAAAGGGGACTTTCACAGGTTCTTTAGATAACCTGAACAACCGGCATCCGGTTTTGTCATAGCAATAGTCTACACAGCTAGAATCCATGAAGAAATGTTCTCATGACTATAAACTCAAGTCTAGAATTTGTTCTTCTGTTGTCATAACTTGTATACCAACACTAATGATCAAGTTCCAACCTTTGTTTTTGGACTATATTAAACTGAACTTTAAATACTTCATAAACATGACAGGTTGTATGCTAATTATTGAAGATGGCCAATTCTTGTTTCTGTTTATTTCTAGCATTTTGAAATAAAAGTTCAATTATTTCTTGTCTTTTTTTTTTATGGGAATCATAACCCTCAATTATTAAATATGAATCTTGATATTAAATTCTGAATCTGTTAGGTGTAGTTTTATGTAGTCTGGTTTATAGGTGAGTGTGATGAATGTGGCTGTTGTGTTCAAGGAAGAGTTATGTGACCAAAGGCCATGGTTGGTACATAGTGAGTTGAACCTTGACATTTTTAACATTTTGTTAGGTAAGAAATTGAGACTTTGGCTCATTAAACTAGTTTTTAATTGCACACATAGTTTGAGACTTTGGTTCTTTAGTCTTCTTGTTTCCTCATATCCAGGATCAGATGCTATCTACCATCATTTTCAACCATTCTTCTTTTATAGTACAAGGAACATGTTATGTTTTTAGTCAAATCTAGCTCTTTGTTGGGTGTTTCAAGCACATGGGTTTGTTTTTTGTCAAATGAAGGGATATTTTTTGGTATGGAAGTTGATTTGTAATAATTACTAAATGAAATATAACAAAAGAGAGTTATAACAGAGTTATGGTGTGCAAGTAAAATTGAAAAAATTGTGTACAAATTACCTATCTTGTTTCTATTCATGAGAAATTGGTAGATCATATATTGGAAAACTTAAAAGATTTAAATGTGGATAATGTCATGGGCTTTCATATTTTATACATTTAAACACGTACGATTATAAATGGATTTGTTGACGTTAAATGTTATAATCATTGAATGCTTGAGCTTGGCTCGTAAAAAGCTCGAGACATCTCATAAGAAGCTCGAGCAAGATTGATTAAATAAAAATTGTATATTACACAAATTGATATGTACATAAAAACCAAAAATAATACTTTAGTATACTATACAGTCAATGTAGAATTTATAAACTAAAAACTTATATCTATGTATCTAGAATTTGGGTTATAGTTTATGTATGTTAAATTTTGGTTTTATTGTAAACGAGCCAAATGAGTAGGCCTGCTAATTAATGAGCGAGCTTACCTTGGTTCGGGCTCAACTCGTTTACAAACCGTGTCGATTTCTAACGAGCTTTTCTTTAAGATTTTTTTTGTTTGAACGAGCCTCAAGGGGCGAGTTTTTTAAACAGCCATGCATGCATCTAACATAAAATTGCACCACACAACCTCCTAACTATGTGCATCTCTCCATGTATCATGGGATATTTACTTCATATAAATTGCAAAAAGATGAGAAAGTTTTATTAGTTCTTGAAGGATACAAAGTGTTGTTTTTATACTCTTAAGGGGCCTATTTAGCTAACCAATAACTTCAATGGACCAAACTGTTGTTTTGCTTATCACCAAATTGCCCATGAGGGGAACATACTTGGAAGTAATTAGACATTTAAAATTTAATTCTCAGAATTCAGATCTGACATCCTTGATCATTATAATATTATTCTAATAATTAAATACCATATTTTAGTTACTTGTCTAGTTATTTATCAATTTCAACTATTTTGCTCATAAAAAAAAGTACATACATGTATAATTTTATATTTCTCTTCCATGTTAAGCAAAAACATTTAAAATTCAAGGGAATACAACTTCTTTTTACAATACTACCCTTGAAATATCAAAAAAAGGCAGTCTCTAAGAAGAATGAATAGGAAAACAAAATTTATACATTCAACCCTTAGTCTTTTAACTATATCTATATCAAACCACACATTTACTATAACAATAGTAGTTTGGGTTGGAATTCAAATTTCGTTTAGACCCCTTACTTTTCATCAATAGACAACTAAGCCCCTTCCAAATCCAACGCCGTCTCTTAGGCGTAATACTCACTTGACTAACATGTGCTCTACCACTTCTCTTCACCGTCAACCCACGAACCTCGGGCGGGCTATACGTTCGTATCAACGGCCACTTGATCCCGTCGAAAAACGGGTGTCGTTTAATATCCGTCGCACCCCTGGCGCACCCTAGCCTTTTCCCCTGATCTTTAACCAATAACTTCTTTATTAAATCCTTCGCCTCATCCATATATAATTCGGCTCGTGTATCATCACCAAATGTTACGTCTTTACTTGAAGCTATGTTCCGTAAAGTGGACTCTTTACTCCCTCCACGAAATGGACTTATGCCATAAAGCAACTCATATAATAAAACGCCAAACGCCCACCAGTCAACGCCATTACCATGCCCGCTACCGTTGACCAACTCGGGTGCTAAATACTCGTGTGTACCAACACATGACTTCGAAAACGCGCTCGTTGGCTCCGCTACAAATTCAGTTACCATTTTTGTTTCCAGTTGTTTACGACGGCTATAACAACTACTACGAGTACGATTACTCTTTGTTCTGCAAATATTGGAGTGAATTTTGTTCTCAAGCGTTGGAACGACGTCGGATGTGAAGCACAAATCGAAATCGGATAACATAATGTGTCCGTCTTCACGGATCAAGATGTTTTCGGGTTTTAAATCGCGATAAACGATACCAAGCGAGTGAAGATATTCAAGAGCTAATAACACCTCTGCTGCGAAGAATCTAACCGAATTGATCGGTAACCGGTAATTCGGTTGCTTCCTAAGCAAGGAATGAAGGTCTCCGTTAGGACAGAAGTCAATGAGGAAGCAAATGTAATGAGAAACTTCTATATGCGCGTAAAGCGTAGGGAGAAAAGGATGATCAAGGGAGGATAATATACGACCCTCGGTTTGTACATGGGTTAGCTTTTTCGTGTTTAATAAATTTTTATCAATAACTTTAATGGCAAAGGTCGCGTGTTCGTAGTCGCGTAAGCGACACTGGAACACGCGGCCTAAGTTGCCAGAGCCAACAAGGCGGACAAGTTTAAGGTGGCGGAGGTGGAGAGTGCCATCAGAGGAGAGGTTTGTGGCGGCATTGATGGCGGACCAGTTAGGGTCGGATTTGCGGTGAGGGCGGTGGTGGAGGTTAGGGACGGTAGTGGACGGGGTGGTGGCGGAGGCGGAGGAGAGGCGGGTGGATTCGTTGAAGCTTAGGCAAAGACTTGAACGAGCGAGACTCGAACGGGCGCTAGTGGTGGTAGTGGTAGTAGTGGTGCAGCTGGTGAAGCTTAGGTCAAGGTCGGAGTCTTGACGGAAGAGAGTATTAGGGTCGTCTTCCATGGTTTTGGTTTGTGGAAAATGTTGTGTGAATGAGTGGGAGAATGGTGATGGGGTGGGGAGTTTATAAATTGGATGAGAGGGGAGTGGGACATGTGTAATTTAATGTTTTAACGTGTCTGGTTGACTAAATGTAGGAGAGAGAGAGAGAGAGAGAGAGAGAGAGAGAGAGAGAGAGAGAGAGAGAGAGAGAGAGAGAAGGGTGGTAGGTTTTTGTTGACCAAACAAACATTAAGGAGATTTGATAGTTAAAAAAATGAAAGTTGAGAGTATAATTCCCGATCAGGCAGTAACTACATTTAGCATTTTCGAATAAACTTTAGTTGGATTTTGACAACTGGTTAAAAACTTTAACGTTTTAAGAGAGAGAATTGGTACCTCTCGCTATCGATTTTTTTTTTTTTTTTTGTGTCTAAAGTAGTATCACGTCTCTTAATGTTTTTACAACTGGTCCTAAGCTTGCAAAGTTTTCAAAGATATTGCTATCCCCATTACTAACGGCAATTTCTTTAATGTTCTAGGCCCTATCAAAGATCAATTTGCATGTGAACAAAGAGTGTTTGGAACAATAGTACAAGTCGCCTTTATTAATGGGGATCTTTGCCAAAAACACTACAACTCGTCATTGTCAATGGCGATTTCAGTTGATGATTGTACAAGTCACTACGAAGAGCCAACATTCGTTTTATAACATTGTGATAAGTTGTTAGTGTTGCAAAACACCAATGGCATAATTAGCCTTACAAACCAACTAGAAACGTCAATCGATCCCATTGTCATAAAAAGCTTTGATATATTTGGATCACCGTAATTGATAACATACCATTGATTCATAAGCGATTACAGAACACAAAACATTTAAATATGAATATTGCATGATAATTAAAGGTGATATACGACACATTAATTACGCCCGGTGGCGTATTAAAAAATAAAACAAGGGGTAACATTTTATAAAAAAATATTTTAAGGGGTAATAAAAAATTTATTTTAGGGTAACATTTTATAAAACTACCTTAAAAATACCTTAAAAAGCCAATTTTTCCACTTCGTCAGGATAATTGAGGGGTAACAGACGTACCCCGTGACTATACTATACATCCGCCCCTAGTAACACCTGATCGTAATTGTAAAAAAAAAACGGTGACATCTTTGTAGAGTACTTATAACACACCTCAAAGAAAAATACTATCGTGATTATCTCAACTCAACTTACGGCTAAACAGGGACGAAGGTTTCTTAGGGCCAGGGGTGCCCCCCCCTGTGTTTTTGGCACGGTAGTGGAAAATTGCGATTTTCAAAGGTAAATTGTGTCCGAGTTGAATCCCGCCCCCGCCAAATTGTCACTACCGATCGAAAAAAAATTGAGTTTGGCCTCCTCCATTTCGAAAACCAAGCTTCGCCCTAGCTAAACTTATTTATTTTCTAATATGACTTTTCTTCGGTTAATTTATGATTATAGTTAATTATATTCATTAACATAAATGAATAAAAAGTATGAGGTGGAAGTACAAAAGCAATTAAGCATTGTGATGGTGTGTTCAATAAATTAGGGTTGTTCAATAGTTGTGCCTTGAGTGCAAAGCCGGTATTAAACCGGATGGTCCCCTCTACAAACACCACACTTATTATTTAAATTAAACGATTTTTAATTATAGCTTCTTTTTTCTTTTCTAGATTTAATTAATACTAGGTTAGAGTCCCGTGGGGATCCACGGTTCACCCCAAAGCAAAATGAAAAAAAAAAGGTAGAAAATAAGAATTGTATTATGCAATTTGTTTTGGTTACTAAATGTTTGATATTGCAATATGTATGAATTTTGATGTTAAATGCAAAATGTCATCTAACAGTTTAATGTAACGAAATGATGGATATATTGAGTAAGTAAAGTTTAATTTGACGACTGCAAACTACGTAGCATACTATCACAATATCACACATTACATTATTTGGTTAATATCTATATTCTAATCATAACTAAGCTTAAGCATAGAACACTTATCATTCAGTTGGGGCTTAACGAACTTCAACCAATATCACAGATTACATCATTTGGGTAATATCTATATTCTAATCATAACTAAGCTTAAGCATAGAACACTTATCATTTAGTTGGGGCTTAACGAACTTCAACCAATGGTCTATTTTCAATACTTCAATCAAAATCTTCCAAGTCTTGCTCATTGATAGCTGATTTTTCACCTTCGAAGTTGTTATCATTGTCATCACGATCCTCGGAGTGCAGCTCATTTACAATAATTTATGAAAACCTCCACCATTGTATTCCATATTCGTGTTCTACATAAAATATAGTTGTTGTAAAGATATGGATACGGTGATAAGTAAATCAAGAAACAATCCTTAACCCACTTACTTGAATGGGTAGCTTAAATTTTACATGTTATCTCTCCAATGGTTCAAACCGATTACATAGCTAAAAAACAACTAATAAGAAAATGGGTCTAATGTCACATGTTGTAACATAAATTTCCTATATTTTATTAAAAAATAGACACCAAAAGAATCAACCCCAGACCTATTTGAACATGTAGCCAAAAGTACTCATTGTAAACACACTTTAGGAAACTTTTGACATGTTACAAAATGCCGCCAAAAAAACGTCATTATTTAAACTGTGTAAATATAGTACTTAACAATTAAAAATCTTAATAAATAACATCAAAATCATAATCAATCATTTAAATCAATGACATTAAAATAATCCGCGTCTGAAATTGCCTTACCCATTATTTACAAATTATTATTGACATCTTAAAATTAGCACACTTATTGAAATCAAGATGATGATTATCGTTTAGTGACAATTGATTAACAGAAAGTAGTAATATCAAAATGAAAGTCGGTCAACAATGTTAAAATGAAATTCGTAATATTAGTAACATCAATAAATAAGATTAAAAATCTTAATAAATAACATCAAAATCATAATCAATCATTCAAATAAATGACATTAAAATCATCCGCATCTCAATTTGCATTACCCATTATATACAAATTATTATTGACATCTTTAATAATCATTATTAGTTGTGCTTGAAATAATATAATTCTTTAACAGAAAGTAAAATTTTGAAAATTTATATTATCATTTAATTTCGTTGTTAAAATTGGTATGGCGATTAAATGATTTTATTATTTGTTAAGGTTTGTATAGTATTGTTGTGTCTCAAACAATTCTGCAAAATCGGAAATAATGTGCCTCGATTGACGTGATTGAGTAGGAATATTTGTTTATATATTTGAATTATAAAAAATGGAAAGATTGGTAACTGACGTGAATTGGTCAACAACGCTTAAAATTAGTACAATCAAACTCAAAGACATAAAGTCAAAGAATTGACCTCCATCAAATTAACAAAAACGTAAAAAATTTTTACTCAGATTGGGTCAACAATATTAAAATTAAGGTCGTAATATTAGTAATAGCATTGAAAATTATCTTCAATAAATTATATATTTTAGGAAATTGTTAAATAAATTTAAATTATATTTATTATTAAAAGAATAATAAAAGTGTATGAAAATAAATGTACACTCCTATCTTCGGATTATATTTAAATTATAAACTGTTAAATAGATTTAAATAAATGTTTAAAGGAAAGTCGTATATGTTTAAAAGAATATCGTTTCATGACAATTGATTAAAGGAAAGTCTTTGAATTATAAAAAATGGAAGGATTGGTAATTGACATGAATTGGTCAACAATACTTAAAATTAGCACAATTAAACTCAAAGACATATAGTCAAAGAATTGACGTCCATCAATTTAACAAAAACGTAAAAAGTTTTTACTCATATTCGGTCAACAATATTAAAATAAAGATCGTAATATTAGTAATACCATTGAAAATTATTTTGAATACATTATATATTTTAGAAAATTATTAAATATATTTAAATTATATTTATTATTAACAGAATAATAAAAGTGTAGGAAAATAAATGTGCATTGTTATCTTTGGATTATATTTAAATTATAAATTGTTAAATAAATTTAACATTGTTAAATAGATTTAAATAAATGTTTGAAAGAAAGTCGTATATGTTTAAAAGAATATCGTTTCATGACAATTGATTAAAGGAAAGTTGTAATATCAAAATTAAAGTCGGTCAACAATATAAAATGAATTTCGAAATATTAGTAATATTAATAAATAAGATTAAAAATTTTAATAAATAACAACCAAATCATAATCAATCATTCAAATCAATGAAATTATAATCATCATAAATAACATTAAAACTCTCTATAAATAGCATCAAAATCATAATTTAAATTTCAAATTCAATGACATCTTGTGGTGCAGCCTTAGTAACAAACATTTTGTCCTGGATTGAACAATATTTGAAAACACAATATTCGCCAATGGAAGTATCTTCTGATTAAAGCAAAACAGGCCATCCAATCACAAACCTTTATAAAAACATTATATATAGAAAATTTAGAATGTGTAACTAATTATAAATTATAAAATAAGAATATTGTAAACAAAAATGTTGAATATGCAAATAACAAACCTAGCGACTTGAGAAATAATTTATGCACGTAATATTAGTATTAGTATTAGTTAGTATTAGTAATTATTAGTAATTCGTAATATATTCGTAAAAATAATAATAGAAAAATTTAATTCGGTCAATAAGATATAAATGGGATTAAACTTAAAAACAGTAATATTAGTTTTAGTATTAGTAATATATTCGTAATTTAATTCGGTCAATAATAAATAAATGAGCTTAAAAATCGTAATATATAACATTAAATTAGTCAATTATTATTAATGTCATTAAAACTAATAAAAAATAACATTAAAAATGAATAAATCCTATTAATAATTGTAGGCAAGACCAATAATCATTCATAAAAATAGATTAAACATAAATTCGTAGTAATATTAATATAAATAAATGAGATTAAAAAATCGTAATAAATAACATTCAATTAGGTCAATTATTATTAATGTCAATTAGTATTTGAAATATATTCGGTCAACAATACTATTTTTACGAATAGTAAAACTAAAATCGTAATTATTAGTAATTAGTAATATATTCGAAAAAAATAGTAATAGAAAATGTTAAATCGGTCAATAAAATATAAATGGGATTAAAATTAAAAATCGAAATAATAGTTTTAGTATTAGTAATATATTTGTAATTTAATTCGGTCAATACGAAATAAATGAGATTAAAATTAAAATTAAAAATAAAATTAAAATTCATAATATTGGTATTAGTATTAATAATATATTTTTAAATTATTTCGGTCAATTCGGTGAATAATTAATAAATGAGCTTAAAAATTGTAATATATAACATTAAATTCGGTCAATTATTATTAATGTCATTAAACTCATAATAAATATCATTAAAAATGAATAAATCCTATTAATTGCAGGCAAAACCAATAATATTTCGAACGAATAATAATATAAATAATATTAAACATAATTTCATAAAGATAGATTAAACATAATTTCGTAGTAATATTAATATAATAAATGAGATTAAAGAAATGTAATCAATAATATTTAAATCAGTCAATTATTATTAATGTCAATAAATAACATTAAGTGTAACATACTAAAAATACATTAAAAATGATTAAAAAAATCTTATTAAACATAAATTCGAAAAAAGTAATATAAATAAATGAGATTAAAAATTTTAATAAATAACATTGAATTCGATCAATTATTATTAATGTCAATAAATAATACTGACTGTAACATACTAAAAATACCTTAAAAATGATTAAATCTTATTAAACATAATTCAAAAAAAGTAATATAAATGAATGAGATTAAAAATTTTAATAAATAACATTAAACATCTTAATAAATAACATAAAAAATAATAAATCTTATTAATTGCAATCAAGAGTAATCATAATTCGTAAACATAGTAATATAAATAAATGAGATTATAAATCTTAATAAATAACCTCAAAATCGTAATCAATAATTCAAATAAATTAAATTACAAACTTAAAAAATCGTAATTTAAATTTGAAAATCAATGACTTTTTGTGGTGGAAACTTAGTAACAAACAGCCTGTGTTGGATTGAAAACCATTTAAAAAAACAATACTCGCCAATAGATTACGATTTTGATCGAAGCAAACTAAAATTATAATATTAGTATTAGTTAGTATTAGTAATTATTAGTAATTAGTAATATATTCGTAAAAATAGTAATAGAAAATTTTAATTCGCTTAATAAGATTCGTAATTTAATCCGGTCAATACGAAATAAATGAGATTAAAATTAAAATTAAAATTCATAATATTAGTATTAGTATTAATTATATATTCAGTTTAAATTAATTCGGTCAATTCGGTCAATAATAAATAAATGAGCTTAAAAATCGTAATATATAACATTAAATTCGGTCAATTATTATTAATGTCATTAAACTCATAATAAATATCATTAAAAAATGAATAAATCCTATTAATTGCAGGCATGACCAATAATATTTCGAACGAATAGTAATATAAATAATATTAAACATAATTTCATAAAGATAGATTAAACATAATTTCGTAGTAATATTAATATAAATAAATGAGTTGAAAAAATGTAATAAATAACATTTAATTCGGTCAATTATTATTAATGTCAATAAATAACATTAATTGTAACATACTAAAAATACATTAAAAATGATTAAATTTTATTAAACATAAATTTAAAAAATATATATAAATAAATGAGATTAAAATTTTTAATAAATAACAATGAATTCGGTCAATTATTATTAATGTCAATAAATAATATTAATTGTAACATACTAAAAATACATTAAAAATGATTAAATCTTATTAAACATAAATTCGAAAAAAGTAATATAAATAAATGAGATTAAAAATTTTAATAAATAACATTGAATGTGGTCAATTATTATTAATGTCAATAAATAATATTAAACATCTTAATAAATAACATAAAAAATAATAAATCTTATTAATTGCAATCAAGACTAATCATAATTCGTAAACATAGTAATATAAATAAATGAGATTATAAATCTTAATAAATAACCTCAAAATCGTAATCAATAATTCAAATAAATTAAATTACAAACATAAAAAATCGTAGTAATATTAATAAAGATAGATTAAACATAAGTTCGCAGTAATATTAATATAAATAATTGAGATTAAAAAATCGTAATAAATAACATTTAATTCGGTCAATTATTATTAATCTCAATTAGTATTAATAATATATTCGGTCAACAATACTATTTTTACGAATAGTAAAACTAAAATCGTAATATTAGTATTAGTATTAGTTATTATTAGTAATTATTAATAATTAATAATATATTTGTAAAAATAGTAATAGAAAATGTTAATTCGGTCAATAAGATATAAATGGGATTAAAATTAAAAATCGTAATATTAGTTTTAGTATTCGTAATTTGATACGGTCAATAAAAAATAAATGAGATTAAAAATCATAATATTAGTATTAGTCTTAATAATATATTCGTAAATTAATTCGGTTAATTATTATTAATGTCATTAAAACTCATAATAAATATCATTAAAAAATGAATAAATCCTATTAATTGCAGGCAATACCAATAATAGCTAACTTTCCCTCAATCCCATCAAATCCTCGATATTTCAACCCACCATAAATGCATTCAAATGTAATTACTAACTTTCCATAAAAATTAGGAGATAATTGAGGAAAGTCAATAAAAAATTTCAAACTCAATCTTGAAAATAATTCCATCCGGTCCTATCCCCGGATCCAAACCATAACCCGATTGAATAATTATGGATCAAACACCAACATCTTTTCATCCCCATAATGAAGATCCAAAATACGCTTGATCCTCAAGAACATGCGAAGAACCCTATGATGAATATTCTTGAACACATCAAAGGAGCTCAAATTAGGACCCGATAAAACTTTCATTTAACAATAATCCTTATGAGCATCTATCATCCCTCAAGAACATTCATCTAATCTAACATCAACATAACCCCATTCAATAACGAACCGACAAACATAACCCGGCTCTTCATGAATAACCGATTCATACTTGATCAACACCAAACATCAAGAACACCTTCCAACATCTTAATCCAAAACAGTCATCCATTACGGACTAAACTCGATAATATTCCATAAACCGAAAACAAACATCCAAAGACCAAAAGTAATCACGATTCCATAAAAATAAATCTACGCACCTTAGTAACTGTCGGCAATGTCTGGATTAACACATTAAAAACAATATTAACATAAGTAATAATCAGTTTTGTAAAGTAAACAAAGATCCATATCAAGATGAAAATAAGATTAATACCAAATCTCTTGCCGAAGGGTCATGCATGACCTTGAAGAATTGCTCACCCTTGTGATAAGCCATAATCGAATCTTTGTCTTCGGATGGTATTCTAGTATTCAAATGAAAAACATCCAAATATTCAAATCTGAAATGGTTCCAGATTATAAATAACTTTTATAAACCACGATTTATAAACTGAATATTGAATCGAATTTATCATATGGATGTATTTTATTGATTAGCGATAACATAAAAGTTTCACTCAAATCGGAACATATGATATGGCTATTTTAAAAGTTTATGAATCGGAACATATTATAATGGATGCAGTTCCGTCGATCTCAGTGAAGATACATACCTAGAAGCAAGAATGCATAAAAAGAAGAGTGATGAATGTTGGTTGGAAGATTTGTTAGTGAGAAATTGAGAGTGTGATGGAAGATTGTGCATAATTAAAATATAGAAAAGAGTATTTATAGGGACTAACTTGGAGCTCCATATTCAATATGGATACCTCAAACCCTCTCTAATGCCTTGATTCAACCCAAGTGACCTCAATTATTATATAGATAGATTATTAGTTTCCCTTAAAAGTTACAATAAAATGAAGAAAAAAGAATTAAAACAAGTTAGGGCTGATAATGGGTAACATGTATAAGACACGATTAGAGTTGTTAACTAAAAAGTATACTATATGCTATTTTTTACTTTTTTAATAATTAGAATTAAGAGGCAAAGATCGATAATTTCCCTTTTTGGGTACATAAAACATATAACTATGTTATAAACATGAGATATAAATTAGTTAAACAAGTCGTGTTCATGTTTAGAACTTCTGTTGTTCACGTCGTCAGAGACATGTTAAACCTGCTAAGACACGATTTGTTAGCCCTAAAACGAGTGAGTCTAAATGAAATATTTTCTTATATTCTTTGCTGAAGGTCTGTCTTTGATTCTATTTTTGACTCAAACATTGGTATAGACATCGTGAAATCAGAGGACCAAAAGAGGTGGAATGCAGTAAACTAACTATCGTCGTTTTACAATTTGGACAATTTGGAGACGTACATGTTGATGGTGGTTACGGCGGTGACGGTTGTAACTATTAGGAATTTCTCACAAAGTGACTGATCAAGAAGAAAAGAAAATACACACTTCATATCATTGTAACACCCATTGATGTCTTACAAACTTGGTCTTAGTTTCTACAATATTGTAATGAGTTTGGTTCCCTAAACCTAACCAACTTAAAATACATATTTATCATCTTATGTATATAACTTTCAGTTAACAACTTAACACAAATATAAACGTTTATAAAGAGATATACATACAACAAATAAACAAATGGCATGTCTATATAAACAATAACATGTAGCCATGTAGGCGTGATAGTTATTGAACTATGTAGCCCTTAATATATATATATATATATATATATATATATATATATATATAGGGGAGGGTTATCTTGAGAACGCTAAATATTGTGAGAACCGTGAGAACAAGTACAAAAATCAATCAAAATCAAATTTTTTTAATACAAATCCCATTATAATCAAAATACAACATTAATAAATGAATTTTCTTTTCAAATAATTCATCTTTTCTTGCAAAAACACTTTCAAATTAACTTTTTACACATGTGTAAATGAAACAGTTTACACATGTATAAACAGCAAATTTACACATGTGTAAAAACAAATTATTTTCGTATACGTTTGAATTTTTACGCGTAAATTGTGTTTCGGGAATTGTATTTTAGTAATAAAGACAAGTGTAAAAAGAAATTTTGAATTTGAATGGTTTTAGATGTCGTTCTCACGGTTCGCACGAAATATAGGTGTTCTCAAAATAACTTTCCCCTATATATATATATATATATATATATATATATATATATATATATATATGTATGTATATAGCATTGCAAAGCTCTTTTTTTAAATGTAATACGTTGATAAATGATTATAAACATATGTGGTTTTTCTTTTACTAACGTGGACTCCAAGCTAACTGTATTTTATAAGAAACCAACACCTCTTCCCCTAACTTTTAATTAGTCTTCCGACAAACAAGCCCTACATTTGGTGTGACTCCTTCAATTTGTGAATAGTGGGGTTGGGCATATTTGGCACTTTTGATTGTCATTGAACTTTTCTGTAACAAAATTCCTAACAATGCATTTCACCTTCTATATGCGTGTTTAGGCATTTGAAATTCTGACACCACATGAAAAAATGACACGAACCTAACAAATATACGCGTGTTTGGGTTTAGTATAAATGGGCTTGGGTCTAACCGACTAACTTGTTTACCTAAACTTGTCATGTTCTTATCAATCCAACTAGTTTGCGGGTTGACCAGCTTAACCAATTTGTAACTTACTTTATTTTATAAAACGGGTTTTATGTTATTAAAATTGGTTGGGTATGTTGTGCCCAATTTTATAACTTGACATAAGATTTATCACTAAAATGTAATTGTTTTGTATATGTTTGTATTCTTTTTGTTGTAATGTTAAAATTTTGAAGTATTAATGCATGAAAAAAATTAAAAATGTAAAAAAAATCAGGTTGAACGGGTAGTTTTTGTTTTAACCCGTGAATACTAGTGTCTCTTTTGCGTTCATATGTTTGATTTGACTTTTGGTTCTCCTCAGACCGACCCCCTCCATGCGGCGCTCTACGTGCGACTATGAGCAGCCCCACGTGGCCTCAGGTCATGTGTCATCATCTTGATCGGGTGCCTCGTTTTGCATGCCTCTTGTTTTAGTTTTCTGGATTGGATCTAGATTGGGTGTTCTGGTGAATAAAAGACGGGATCTTGAAGTTGGTGTATTTGGTGATTTAGCTATCGAGCAAAGCCATTCGTTGATCCATTGTGCAAGTTTTGGTATTCGTCAAGGTAGTGACTCTAAACCCCCTATAGTTGCGGTTGTTATTATTATTTTATTTGATATGTATTTGGATCATTGGTTTCGGGAATAAATACGTTTTATTGTTTACATGCTTCAACCTAAATATATATTAATAAGGTGTTATTAATATTTGACAAAATATATAAAATAGAGATTTTATAGTAAACTTTGATAAACGGATTCGGGTCATGAGTTTGACCGATTCCCAACAGTTCCAAAACGAATATGTGTTATACAAACGTATTGTCCAGATAACATACGACACACACGTTTTGTCTAGAAATATTTTGGAGATCGTATATAGCGCGTCATCAGTATGGATAATCAGGGGCTTACGTAGATAGTGGGCTATGGGTTCGGCCGAACTTGTCCCAAAAAAAAGACTTCTAATGTTATATATACATGTATTTCGACATCGCACCCGTAGAAATTTCAACATCGCACCCGTAGAAATTTCAACATCGAACCCGTAAAAGCCTTTACATAAAACCCTTAAAAAACTTGACACGAAAACTTTAGATTAAGTAATGGAAAGGTTTCAAAATATAAAACCCCGTAAATGACAGCTTTAATGAATTTCTATTATTCACTTTTGATATCGATTGATATATTTTTATTAACTATTTATATTTTAATTTGATTTTTTGCTATTTATTGTTATGTTGCTAGGCCCGAATTGCTAAACCGGACCGAACAGAAAAAGTCAAAACTTATCAATCGAATCACTGTTTGCAACCCAGGATAATAGATAATCCGTTGTTCGTCCCTCGAAAAATTACAAACCTGAATGAAAAAAAAAAATTGGCTACGGCACGTACTGTGGACAATGTAATCATTTATGCATCATAAGTAAAACCAGGGGCGGATCTACGGTGGCACGTGGGGTTCCCGGGAAGCCCCTCGGTTTAAAATTTTTAGTGTTATTATATATAGAAAATTCTGTAGAAACCCCTAAATATATTTGAAATGTACCCTTAACCAAATCATGTGAGTGTTCCAATCGTTATTTCCTCACTTTCTTTTGTTATTCTGGTCTTTTTTTATTAATTAAGGTACGTGGAACATATTCTATTGATGTGTTTTTCATTCAATTGGTGAAAAGGTAATTCAAGTCAAGGTGTGAAGACTTGACTTTTTCATGAATAAGGTAACACTATAAAAAAGTCATGGCTGAAAGATGACATCAAAGTTAAAGATTAACAACATAAAGTTTATTCGAATCAACGGGATATTGTAATGACCAAATATTCTCTAGAAGCAGTTGTGTTGGGCTGCAAAACAGGCAGTAGCGATGTATGTTCGGTGCTTATTCGGGATCAAATCGTGGTTGTGAGATGTGTACGGGTTGCCAATTAATGACAACAACATTTTGATGGTGTTTAGCAGCTGGCCAGCTGATGAGAGAAGGATTAGTGGCGTTCCTTTTCGGGGAATTTTAGAGTCGATCAACAACGGGTCTCCTTGGAATAGCATGTTTGATCAACACTAAAAAAAAAACAATGGACATGTTGTGAAAGAAACGAAAGAGCGAGGAGCTACATATTCGTTTGATGACAGAAAAAACGAAATAGCGAGGTTTATTGTCTTTGTTGGTGGTTGATATTAGTGTGCGGTAAATAGTTGATTCACAATGGTTCAGCGGCGAACCATTGAAGGTGGGGGTTGTTTATGGAGAACGGTGTGTAACATGCAATCTTTGACAGTACAGATTAATGTAACGTCTTTACTTGACTCTTTGACTTGTTTAAAATACCCCTTTTTATGTTTGGTTGTTGACGGTTGTTTACCCGAACCGTCAAGCCGACCCGACTTTTTTATATTCGGTTATATAGAATTAGAGCATAAAAAAAGAAACCCCTGAAAAGAATTTCTGGATCCGCCACTCAGTAAAACATGTCGAACTAACTTGTTTATATTAAGTTTCTTATTATTATTTAAAACACAAGTTAAACTTAAGTGGTAAATACTGAGTATATTTTCTATGTTGTCATTTTAAGATTTTTATCCAAAATCAATGATATTTAACCTGAGGTCTAAGTAGGTTATTACATTTTTTTATTTTTTTTATAATAATAATTTTCATTTTAACAAAATGTGCGAATTACAAAAGACTAGCAGGCGCGGGCAACAAGCTACGCCGCCACCCCTTCTGGATAGAGAACCCTAATCTAGAGAAAACAAATCATCGCTCCTGGGGAGTCGAGAAGTTGTTGTGGACCACCCGCTAGACTCTCGTCAGAAACCTGATCGCTTCCGGTGCCAATGAGCCAAAAGTGTCAAAAGCCAAAGGGACAAAAGCATGTTGGTTATCCTCGCACGCTTTAGTGTGCTTAACCACCTTGTTCGACACTGCTCTAAGTACCACTTGCCCTGCCACGAACTCACTATCCCTGAATCCCGCTAAAGGTGACACACCTGTAAGGTCCACACATGCGTGTTTCCCACCTTCCCAAACAAACACTAGCAGGTCAGTCGGACATAAAGTGAACCTCCCTTCTGCCGGGTCTGTAAGAAAGTTAATCGGGACATGTTTCTTTGCCGAGATCCCTGCTCGTCTAAGAATATTCATTAAAACGTCCCGAACGAAATCGTGCATGTACTTAAACCCCGGTAACTCTCTACAATGGAGGGCATGCCCCCCATATTTATCCAAACACGCTTTACGGCAAACCGGACATGTTTCGTCATCCGGAAAAATGGAAATCATCGAACGATATTTAAGGATTGCTCTATATTCCACCACTGACATTCGTTTGCCCATCCCATCGATAGGGATAACTGTTAGGAATCTTGGGCGTGGGACCTCTGTAAGTATTCCATGACGGTTTTTTGGCGTGGGGTCAAGCAAAAATCATCCCCAAGACTTCGTGCGATTCGACAATGTTGGATCAGTAATGCTCTTGATGTTTTGCTTGCTTGTGAACACTTATGTGTTTAGCAAGTTCAATCAGATTTGCACAGCGGAATAAGTAAGTAAAGTTACACTATCAACAGGAGTTATTACTCCCCCTGGATGTTTGAAAACTAAAGACAAGTTTAATGAGGATCTAAAAATTGAATGTGAATGACAATAAATACTCAAACAGATTCTCAGTAAATGAAATGGAAATAACAATAATGAGCTTTGAAGGATTTCAGTTTCAATTAAAATCAATGTCTAAAACAGAGGGATGAACATATCTATTTATAGACTTACAAATACATGAACCTTGCCAAAAAGCAAGTCTGCAACAAGTTGCATTCTTGGAACTTGTACAAAAAGATAAAGTAATAATAAACAATTAAACTACTGAAACATAGGGGCTGTGGAAAGATTCTATTACAAGTGCTGATGAATGACAAACTACTGATGAGTAGTTTGTCTTCAGTAGTTCTTCAGTAGACTTGTCTGGTTTGACTTCAGAACTTCTGATCTATCTTCTTCAGTACTTGTTGAGTCCTTCTTCAGTACTTTTGTCTTCTTTCTTCAGTAGTTCTATACTTAGAATAATTTACAGAAGTATGAATTAGACTAAGGTTTGCAAAAGTGGTTTCCTCAATCCTTTTTGTCCTAACAATCTCCCCTTGGATTGATGAAGCCAAAACCTTATCTAATTCATTATTGTTGTTTTCTTCTGTCATTGACTATCTTCCATATTTCTTTGAACATGGAATTCTTCAGTTGATTTAGCTGTTCATCAGTGAGAGATCCTTTTTGAGGTTCTAGATGTTGAATTGTAAGCAAGTCTTGTGCTGATAGATTCTTCAGTTCATTCATGGATTTGTAGGCCTTGCTTGTAAGATCTCTTCTTGTCACCAATACTGAGTTGGAATCAATAAAGGACCATTTGATGATCAGCACTTTAGATCTGTCAAAATCTGAAGTATAGGGAACCATGCTGGATCCCTGGGATGTTCCTGAGTGCTGGATGTTCTCTATTTCAGTGACTCTCAGGTGGGATTCACTTCTGTCTTCTATTTGCACCACATCAGGTAATTTAAAAGTAGGTAAATGATGTTCAGTAACTACCTTTGTGTGCAGTTTGTCAGTGATAGTCTTCTGGATTTGGTAAGCAAATGTTGAAGGATCCCTAAACTGTGTTATTAGAGGTTTTCTTCAATATCAAAGTCTCCTTGTACAACTATGTTGCCTTCTAGCAACACCATCTTGAAATCAGTCTTTGTATTGTCCTTTGGCTTTCTATTGGTAGCTAGTCTTTGTTTGACACCAGAAGTTTTAACTACTGAAGTTGACACTTCAGAAGTTTTGTACTTCCCAGGATTTGCAGCCTTGTCAGCCTTGTATCTTTTGTATGTGTCCAGTAGTTTGTCTTCCCTCCACTTTGACACTAAGGCTTTTGAACCATAGTCATTAGCTACCAGTTCGTCAATTATCTCTGCTCTCTTGGCTTTTCTATCCTTCTCTGTTGCATTCTTATCAGCAACAAGTTGAGCTCTTCTGGTTAGCTCATCCATTGAGAGCCCTTTGAGTGAATAGGCTTTTGTTTTGTTGTTCTTTGTTATAAAAGACACCAGTTGTTGTCTTTTGTCTTCTTCGGCAATTCTTTCTGTTTCAGCTTGCCTATTCAACTCTGCTTCATAAGCTTGAAGCTTTTCATACAAGCTCAAGTCTTCCCTTGCTTCCAGGTTGTTCCCGATCTTTTCTTCCTTAGCCTTTCTTTGGGCTGCAAGTAAGCTCTTCTCTAGTAATTTTTTGGACATTGAAATTGGAGAAGGGCTTAGCACAGTCATTTGAGTTGTTGTAGGCCTTGGAATAGGAGTTGGTTGTTGTTGTGTTTGTTTGGAAGGCTCTTCAGTCGTTTGTATGTTGGAAGTGTTAACTGCTGAAGTGTTGACAGAAGTGTCAACTACTGAAGGATTGTCTTCAGTACTTTCAGAGTCTTCAGCAGTTTCTTCATTATGGCCTTGGAAAGTTTCAGCTTCAACTTCAGTTCTAGAAACAAGCCTTTGTTGATCTTCTTTTTGTTTTTGGGCTTTTTCTAGCAGTTGTTGTTGTTGTAGAGCCACTCTTGCCTTTATCCTGGCTTCCAGTGACTCCTTTGGTTCCTTAGTCTTCTCCCCCTTTTTGGCTTCATCCACTTCTGGAAGACTGCCAGGTTTAGAAGTTCTACCAGTGAGTTCAGCAAGCTGTCTTGAGTTGTTGTCAATCTTGTTGGACAGCTCACCAAGTTTCTTGTAAATCACCTCAAATTGAGTTGTGGTTTTCAACTCCCAAGCAGTTGTGTAAGATTTGAGGTGATTGGCAATGAGGGTGTTCATCATCTGGTATAGGGCACCATCTGGGCTGCATAGTTGGTTCAGATCTATGCTTGATGACCCAGGGAATTGGGTAGGCATTTTTAGTGAGGGGTGTGTTTTGAGTGATCTTCAGGATGTACTGAAGATGCCACTTTAGGGGAATCAGGGATCAAGTGGACTTTAACCTGATCTTGTGTGACCAGCTCTTTGAGCTTAGAGACACCAGGTGCAGGACCTTCACTAGCAGCTGTTAATTCATGTTTAGTGGAGTGTGAATCATCATCCAAATCAATGGAATCATCTAAATCCCTGATAACATCCTCAATGAGGAAAGTATCAGTTATATCATGAGGATTTCCTACCTCAGGCATTAAGCCTTCATCAGTAGTTGTCACAAATGAGGTCTTAGCAATGTTACTTCTGTCCTCAGATCCACCACTGGGTGGTAAATGAGTAGTAGCAGCCTCAAATGTACCTAAGGTCTCTAAGTTTGGGCTTAGAAACCCTAGTTCATCCTTATCTCTTGGGTTAGGGTTATGGATATCCACATTCATGTCATACTTTGATGGTATGTCCCCTGTTTGATGTGGTTGTTGGGGACTGACATGTTCTAATAGGATAGTCTCTTTTAGCCCAGAGAGAAGTTTGGCAATTTCTATGGTTTCAGGTTCAGAAGTTTGTGGTAAAGGTTCAGCAGTTTAGGGTAAAGGTTCAGCAGTTTCAAAAGAAGAGTCAATTGGTATGGTTTTCTTGAATTTCTTTCTTTTGAAGAGAATTGTGATTGGTGCTCTTGTGGGGGTTTGAGATGGATGAGACTGAGAGGATGTTTCAGTCACAACTTTGTCAAGTGCAGATTGCACATTGGCAAGTTCAGGCATCTCAACTTCCTGAACTGCCTTTCTTTTAAGGTTGGTGGGTTTTGGTTTTTGTTTTTTAGTTTTCTTGGCCTTTTTGGGTGAGGGTTTGGAAGATGAGGGTTCCATGGGGACTGTTGTTTGTTCCCCTTGGTCATCTTCTGGCCAGGCAGCCGGTTTATTATGCCTAGAGTATACTTGTGAGGTTAATGGGTTTAAAACAGTTGTTTTACCCACAAGCACCTCTTTTCCAAGTTCTTTAATTATGCATTGCATAATGAACCGTGGATACAACAAAAACTTCTTCTTAGAGTTTTGGTGATGCAACACCAACTCATTAAAGAAAAGTGTTGATGCCCTGAATTTTGTTTCATTCACAATGGAATGAAAAATAGGTTGAAAAGTAGAGGGCATCTGATCATAAGATCCAGTTTTTGGACTCAAACACATGATGATGTAATGAAACAAAAGTTTGTACTTAGGTTCAAGAAATTTCTTAAAAATAGTAGCATGTGAGAGACTTACCTTGGTAACCACACTCTGTCATGATCAGATGAATTTCAGAGTTTGGAAATTGATCTGGGGCATCCACATCATCTAGACCCAGTCTAATCCCCAAAGTTGCTGGTGTGATTGCCATTGTTCTCCCTTGGATGGTTGATTTAAGGGAGATCACTTGATCATTCACTGTTACCGTCTCCGTGTTTGCCCAGAACTCATTTAGAGTTTCAGTGTGGATTGGAGGATCAATGGTGAGGGCAGTGAAGTATTGGGATTTAACGACTAAATCAATGATTTCGTCGTATTGGGACCAGGCTTCATGTTTCTCAAAGTAGCCTCTTTGATTGTGTCCCTGTTTCAGTGTTAGAGCCATGTGGTTTGTGTGTGTTTGGATCAAACAGTGTTTTTGAGAGAGAAGGGGGGATTTCGCTTTTTGAAAGGATAAGAGTTGGAAAAGGTGTTTATCAGAAGTTTGTAACCGCCCTAGGTCAAACTTCTGAAGTGGGAAATGTCTGATTTGCCCTTAATGACAAAACTGCTGATGAAGAACAACTATCATCAGTAGTTCCCATTTTCTCTTCAGTAGTTTGTTAACAACTGATGAGAAAGTTTTATAAACACTTTATTCATAACTTCTGAAGATTATTTTATCAGAAGTTAATCATTTTTCAGAAAATATTCCCATACTGATGTTTTGTTCATCAGTAGTTTCTCTCCTTTTGTTTTTCAGAAGTTTTGGACTAAAAACAGATGTGAGTGAAAAATAAAATATGTGTAGAAAAGTAAAAGAAACACTTACAAATTTAGCATCCCAAGCATGGATACTAACTTCTGAAATGTTGATGTGTCAAGGGGTTTAGTGAATATGTCAGCTATTTGATTAGCTGTTGTCACATGCTTCACTTCAATCTTGCCTTTTTCATAGAAATCCCTTATGAAATGATACCTGATTTAAGTATGTTTAGTTTTTGAGAACTGAACAGGATTTTCTCTTTGCTTCCATAATTAAGAAGTGGATATTGGAGCCATTGTATCTGTGATGTACAACTTGCAGCTGCAATGTATTCAGCTTCAGCAGTTGAAGTTGCAACAGATGTTTGCTTCTTTGATTGCCAGGACACTAGACAGTTTCCCAAGAATTGACAACCACCAGATGTTGATTTTCTTGACATTTTGCACCCTGAATAGTCACTATCTGAAAAAGCTGATAACTTGGTATTGCTAGAAGCAGGATACCAAATTCCAAGTGTAGGAGTTCCTTTCAGATATCTGAAGATTCTTTTGACTGCAATTAGGTGTGATTCCCTAGGAGTTGATTGATATCTAGCACGGACACATGTTGAAAACATAATATCTGGTCTAGAAGCAGTTAGATATAAAAGGGAACCTATCATACATCTATACATGGTTTGATCAACCTGTTTTCCTTGATCATCTGGTTCAACTTGTGTGATAGGTGTCATGGGAATGGAACATGATTTACAGTGTTGTAAAGAAAATTTGTTCAATAATTCTTTAACATATTTAGATTGATGTATAAAAGTTCCATTTGTTTGTTGTTTAATCCGCAGTCCTAAAAAGTATTGCAGTTCTCCCATTATACTCATCTCAAATTTTGATTGCATGAGTTTCTTAAATTCATCACACAGTTTTGTGTTTGTTAAACCAAATATGATATCATCAACATAGATTTGAACAAGTAAGACATGATTTCCAACATTTTTAATGAAAAGAGTTTTATCAATGGAGCCTCTTGTAAAGTTATTTTTGAGCAAAAAGTTGGAAAGTGTTTCATACCAGGCTCTTGGAGCCTGTTTTAGCCCATAGAGAGCTTTGTCAAGCTTGTACACCCACTCAGGATGAGAAGGATCCTCAAACCCAGGTGACTGACAAACATACACTTCCTATTTGATCTTTTCATACAAAAATGCACTTTTAACATCCATTTGAAAAACTTTTAATTTGTTGGAAATAGCATAGGCCAGAAATAACCTGATGGCTTCAAGTCTTGCAACTGGAGCAAAGGTTTCATCATAATCAATTCCTTCTTCTTGAGAGTAACCTTGTACCACCAGTCTTGCCTTGTTCTTAATAATCATACCAGCCTCATCTTGTTTGTTTCTAAAAACCCATCTTGTGCCAATTGGTAGCTTGTTTGATGGTAAGGGACAGATTTCCCAAACCTGTTGCTTCTTGAATTGAAGCAACTCATCTTGCATAGCTTCCACCCAATTGTTGTCTTTGAGGGCTTCTTGGTATTTCTTAGGTTCCAACTGAGAAATGAATGCTGAGAAGAAGCAAAAGTTGGAAAGCTGGTTTCTTGTAAGAACACCTGATGCAATATCACTCATGATTTGTTCCAATGGATGATCTTTGTGTTCAATCAGTTGTTGTAAACCACTGACAGGTGTAGGTGGCTCTTGTACTTCATCAAACAAACCACTGAGGTTTATAATGTCTGGTTCAGCTGTTTGAACATCTTCAGTAGTTGTAGGAGCTGAAACAGATGTTTGAGTTTGTACATCAACAGTTGTTGAATCAGAAGTTTGTGAAACTTCTGAAGGTTTGAAAGTTGACTTAATGACTGTTTTAGGAGTCCATGGTGCTGGGTCCTCATCATCAAACCTCTGATGACCATAATAAGTAGGTTTAGATGAAGTGACAGTCTTTTCAGGTCCGAAATGGAAGTTGTCAAGGTCAAAGAGTTCAGCAGGATGTGCTGGAATAAGAGTGTGCTTTGATTCATTGAACTTGACATTCAGTGTTTCTTCTACTATCTTGGTTCTTGAGTTAAAAACCTTGTAGGCTTTTCTAGTGGAAGAATAACCAAGAAAATAACCTGAATCAACTTTAGCAGCAATCTTTGAAATAGAGTCTTTAATGTTTAGAATGAAACATTGACATCCAAAAGCCCTGAAAAGGGAGATAAGGGGCTTCATGCCATGAAGAACTTCATAGGCAGTTTTGGAGTGTCTCTTGTTGACAAGGACTCTATTTTGAACATAACATGCAGTGTTAACTGCTTCAGCCCAGAAATACAATGGTAGGCCTGAATCAGCTAACATAGTTCTTGTTGCTTCAATTAATGTCCTGATCTTCCTTTCTACCACACCATTTTGTTCAGGAGTTCTGGGAACACTGAATTGTCTAATAATCCCTTTAGACAAGCATAATTCATCCAGAGTTTTGTTCCTGAATTATGTCCCATTATTACTTCTAATGGCTTTGACAGATAGAGAATATTGTTTCTCTACTTGTAGAATGAAGAACTTGATGATTTCAGTTGCCTCATCCTTGGAAAAATAAGAAGAATACCCATGTGAATCTTGAATAGTCATCAATGATGACCAAACAGTACTTCTTCTTACCAAGGCTCATGATTTTTACTGGCCCAAATAAGTCCATATGGAGTAGTTGAAGACATGCAGTTGTTTTTTATTCTTCAATAGACTTATAGGAGGACTTATGTTGTTTTCCCTTTAAACAGGATACACAGTGTTCTTGACACTGGTATACTTTCAAGGGTAGACCTCTGACCAAGCCCATTTTTGTGACTTTATTTATGGTTTTAAAGTTCACATGGCCAAGTCTCATGTGCCAGAGATCAGTCTCTGAAGTTGATGCCTTTGAGAAGAAACAGGCAGTGTTGTTCAGTACTTTGTCCTTTTCAATGTCCACTGCATAGACATTGCCACATCTTTTGGCTATTAACAAAGTATGATCTTCAATGATCTTCTCTATCAACTTCTGGCCTTCTGGTGATATGATCTTGCATGCTGTCTTTGTGAAAAAGGAAGAATATCCTTTATCACACATTTGTGACACACTCAGCAAGTTGTACTCAAGGTTTCAACCAGATTGACCTTGTCAAACTGTATTTTGCCAGAAGAGACATTGCCATGTCCTAGCACATATCCCTTGGCATTGTTCCCAAAGGATACAGATCCTTCTCTTTTACTGATAAAATTGTTTATCAGGTATCTGCATCCTGTCATGTGCATTGAGCCTCCACTATCAACATACCAAATGCTATTTAAGCCTCTGGAGACCCTCTTCACAAAGTAGCAAATTAGTTAGATTTGGGAACCCAAGCCAGTTTGGCTTTGGGTTTGCTCTTGGGAACATTAACAGTTTGTTCTTGACCAGGTTGAGGAATCCATGTCTTTTTGGCAATGGATTTTTCATTAAGAGCAATGGTGGTATCCTTTTGAGGACCACCATCAACCTTGGTCATCAGTAGTTGTACCATATACATGATATCTTTAATCCCAGTAGTTTGTGAAACTGCTGATGATGTAGGTCTAACTACTGAAAGAGAATTTTGATAAAAAGACGTTTGTTGAGATTTCATCTTTTTCTGAGAAAAGGTGTTGACTGGTTGTTGTTTCTTGGGAGAAAAAGTTTCTTCAAAATCATTTTTGAGTTGTTTTCCCACAACCAGTTGTGAAATTTTCTTGTTATACTGAATTCCTTTTCTGTATCTATAAAATTCTGTCTTGTGGTTAAACAAACCACAAATTTCACATTCTTTCTCCTTTAGGTTCTCAACTCCTTTTCATTCGAAGGCAAATTTCTGACTATTTTGATTTGTTTTAGGTCATCAATAGTTTTTAGGTTCTCAACTCCTGATGTAGATGAAACTACTGATGGCTTAAAGTCAAATTTTATCAATACTTCTGAAGAACTTTCTTTGTGAGTTTTTAGAAAGTTTTCATGAAAAGATGTGCATTCTTTCTCTTCAGAAGTTTCATCTGAAACAAGTTTTCTCCCATCTTCAGTAGTTTTGGGGGAAAAATCAATTGGTGTTTCAGTGTGATTGTACCCTATGCCAAACCTAAAATTTGATGCACTCTGTTTGTTAAGCAGCAGTTGGTACCCTTTACAAGATTCTACCCATTTTTCACAAACAACCTTGGTGTCAGCAAGCTCTTTTCTGACATTTCCTAGGTCTTCTATCATGATTTTAATTTGTGCTTGGGTTTCAATAGCATTGTTAGTCAATTTAGAATTTTCTTTTGCCTTTGCAGCAAGTTTTCTTTCTAAATCACATTTCATCTGAGTAAATTTTCTCTCAGAGTCATTTGCTTCGCCTTATAAATGCACATTGGTCTCTCTTATAAGAGCAAAAGATTCTTTACATGAA
The DNA here is from genome assembly GCA_028751855.1 of Ambrosia trifida. NCBI lineage: Eukaryota > Viridiplantae > Streptophyta > Magnoliopsida > Asterales > Asteraceae > Ambrosia > Ambrosia trifida. Next base: position 61,328,270 of record CM054123.1, on the reverse strand, counting down.
GTTGAACAAAGTTTCGTTAAAGATTCTTTTGATACCTGAGACAGGGCAGATTTTGAGGTGCAGCCCTCAAATGCCATTAAGGCAAAATTCTTTCTGTCATTGTCAGGTTCTCCCCAGTTGATGTCAAACATTTTGTTGTCTGCATCAGGATTGCACTCAGTAGTGTCAAAAGGAAGACTGCTCCAGTCATCATACCCTGAGGTGAAAAAACTTTGTTATGAGGGTTGCTGAGTCTGTGGAGGTTGTTGAGCAGCTAGAATGGAAGGGATTGATTGTTGGCTCTGCATCTGTTGAGCAGGCATCTGTACATATTATACTTGTGGCACATATTGGATTTGTGAAGCTTGTGCCTGTACAAAATGTGCACTTCCCTGTGTTCCATTATTCCTATTATAACTAGGGTTAAACTGATTTCCAAACTGAGATTGGTTGTAGCTAGAGCTTCTACACTCTCTAGCAAAGTGTCCCAACTTCTAAGACTTATGACATCTAAGTTTAGACTTGTCAAAACCAATTTTTGTAGAATTGTTTAGTCCTGGAAATTTCCTTCCTGACCTTTTATAAAATTTGTTTGTTTTTATACTTTACATGGCCAGTTGATGTAAGATGTCCATTTCTTCTAAGTCATCACTGCTAAAAAATTTTAAATCATCCATGATAAAACACATGTTATCAGCAGTTTGACTATATTCATCATTGTCATAACCTGGGAATGATCTTTCTGATGAGATCCCAGCAGTTATGTCAATGTGGTCAAAAGATCCAAAACTATTTGAACAAGTAGGTGAGTCTTGTCCCAATAGTGTTGTACTACCTGGTAGATAGTCATCAGCAGTATTACCAGAACTTTGCAATTTCTTCTTTTGATCGATTTCTCTTTCAAAAGTTAGCAATCTTCCATGTAATTTTGTAAGAGTGAGGGAGCTAAAGTCTGGTGAAGATCTGAGGACTATAGAATATGTTTCCCATTTTTTAGGTAAAGACCTTAAAAATCTATGAAGCATAGATACAGTTGTATAGGTCTGACCATTTAATTTTAGCTCAGATATTAATGAGGAGAATCTTTCAAATTGTTGAGTTAAAGTTTCTCCATTTATGTGAGCAAATGTTTCATATTGTTGAGCCAGGATTTCTCTAGTGTTGGCAATCACCTCTTCAGTTCCTCCAAACTGTTCTTTTAGGCAGTCCCAAAGCTCTTTGGCACTATCACAATGTAATAGTCCAGAGTAGATTTCATTTGGGAGTGTCATTGCCAACATAGAGAAAGCTTTAGCATCAAGCTCAAGTTTTAGGAAATCATCTTCTGTATAGTCCTTTGGGTCTTTTGATATTTCTACTTTAGTTTCAAGATTAATGTTTACTGGTTTGTGAGGACCATATATCACAGATTTCCAGCAACCGATGTTGGTCTGAGATAATGTATGTGCCATTCTCCTTTGCCAGATATTGTATTCATTTCTAAATAGCATAGCATGTTTATTGGCAAAACCAGTATTATGTGGATCCATTTTAAAGAGTATTGATTTGTCAAATATCTCTTAAAGTGATGGATGTTGAAAAAGTGAACTTTTAATCTTTTATTGAATATCAATAAGAGCCTGTGTCTGATTCTCAATGTGTTAGATTGATATGTGATCAGATAAACCAGTGCTCTGATACCAATTGTTGGATCAGTAATGCTCTTGATGTTTTGCTTGCTTGTGAACACTTACGTGTTTAGCAAGTTCAATCAGATTTGCACAGCGTAATAAGTAAGTAAAGTTACACTATCAACAGGAGTTATTACTCCCCTTGGATGTTTGAAAACTAAAGACAAGTTTAATGAGAATCTAAGTATTGAATGTGAATGACAATAAATACTCAAACAGATCTCAGTAAATGAAATGGAAATAACAATAATGAGCTTTGAAGGTTTTCAATTTCAATTAAAATCAATGTCTAAAACAGAGGGATGAACCCATCTATTTATAGACTTACAAATACATGAACCTTGCCAAAAAGCAAGTCTGCAACAAGTTGCATTCTTGGAACTTGTACAAAAAGATAAAGTAATAATAAACAATTAAACTACTAAAACATAAGGGCGGTGGAAAGATTCTATTACAAGTGCTGATGAATGACAAACTACTGATGAGTAGTTCGTCTTCAGTAGTTCTTCAGTAGACTTGTCTAGTTTGACTTCAGAACTTCTGATCTATCTTCTTCAGTACTTGTTGAGTCCTTCTTCAGTACTTTTGTCTTCTTTCTTCAGTAGTTCTATACTTAGAATAATTTGCAGAAGTATGAATTAGACTAAGGATTACAAAAGTGGTTTCCTCAATCCTTTTTGTCCTAACAGACAATAAAGAGCATTCGCCAAGGTTTTCTGTGGCTTTTTGGGGGCGGTGTCTTTATTGGAGAAACCGCCAAGATCAAAGTCAGAGAGATATTCATGCAGGCGTTTCAAAGCGCAAACATAATCCGGAAAACCTTGTACAACCCTAACCTAGCGGTCCTAAGTTCGAATTCCTACCCACACACCGATGTCATCTTTGCCTAAGCTCAAACCGTCACGGGAAATTTTTTTGTAATGTACATGGATCAAACATGTGATCAACTCCGAGGATGAAAACCTTAAAAAAAAAACCACCCAGAATGTAGTCAACTTTTCATTATCCTCTCACACATTACACATCGTTTGTAAAGATCCTTGCACACAGAATGTGGCCTCGGATGCTAGTAACTTCTTTTCACCTCTCTATTTCACCTCAGGTCAAATTACCCTCATTGCATAGTTTCTAATCTCTATAGCTTGTTGGAGTTGATGAAAAGTTTGATTTCGAGCAGAAGAGTAATGGTGGAATGGAGTTGGGCCAGATAATAAATGTGAATTTAAAGGAGTGAAAAAGTTAAAAAAATGCATTACAAGATTGATTTAATGACTGTGTAATAATAGAACGACTGGGCTCTATGTTTAGGCTTTTATTAATTTCAGCAAAAGTAAGAAACAGAGGCCCTATACTGGATCTACACCTGCTTGCACACCTATCTGCACATATTAAATGTAAATTTTATTTTATTTTACGTTTTTAGTGAAAAGATAAGGTTCTTTATTTACCTTTTATAAACATGGATGTTTTATAATCATTTTATATTAATAAAATCATAAAAAGCGAACACATTGGGTGTACATATTACTGTAGATAATAATATATTTTACTATCCCTTAAAACCTTCATGACTCGTGATACATTTGGTTTTTGAAGTCTTTTAGTTAAAGGGGACGGGGGCACGGACACTCTTGGCAAGGCGGGTTTAGTTACCGTTTGGCAACACTGTCAGTCTGTCACCATCTTATCGGCAACGGCCCAAATCAAAACTTCTCTATTGCTATGTTTATGTTGCTATGTTTATTTTGATGAATTTCATGTGAATTTGACCATTGGTAATGGTCAAATAAATGCCAACAATCATATTTGTTTTTTAAACCTATATATACAAATTAAATGTTTACATTTCAATCATCTATTCACCATTTCATTCAAAATCTTCACCATTCACTCCCGCCTGTATATAATATATACAATGTCTCTTTTCAATTTTTCCGACGATGATCAGGATTTTTTTACCGGGCAATAATTCTGAAGATGACGCTTTTACAACTGATAGTAGCATGATTTTTTTAAAGATATCATCAACCAAGACGAAAAGGAAGACACCGCTACATTCTCGCACGTTCCTAAGAAAAGTCAAACATGATCGCGTAAAAGGTAACGAAACTCTTATGAACGATTATTTTGTTGATGAACCAAAGTACAATGAGGAACATTTTCGTTACTGCTTTCATATGTTGAAAAAATTGTTGAACAATATCTTTGGTTTCAAGAGGGGTATGACAAGAGGTATAAAAAAGAATTTACGGTGATACAAAATGTTACCTCCATTGTGAAACAACTCACGTCCGGTAATACTCCTGACGAGAATGACAAGTATCTACAAATGTCCGAAAGGTCTTTGCGAGAATGTCTACAATTTTTTATCAACACCGTAAATCAATTGTACGGTCATGAGTTCTTGTGTAGGTCGACAAGCCACGATGTAGCGATTTTGTACCAAAACACGAGTAAAAGCATCACATTCCCGGGATGTTAGGTAGTATCAATTGTACATATAGTTTGGAGGATGTGTCCGAAACATTTGAAAGGCCAATTTATGAGAGAGGTGATCATGAATACCCAGTAGTGATGTTCGAAACGGTTGTCTTGCAAGATTTATGATTTTAGCATGCCCATCTTCATATAATAGTTAAAGTTGTATATGATAAACTATTTAAGAATTTGTAGACATTTTATTCCAACTATTTTAAATCTCTTTTTCACTTTTGGTGCTCCTATTATTATTTTATGTACAATAAATTGTAATAAATAGCTAGTTTTGTTTTACCAGAGAGCTAATTAACGTGCTATGACATAAACGTTTTATGAACAAATTTTAGTAACATGTTTCTTAATAACACTTAAATTATAGTTTAGTGAAAGTGTGAAACGATTTTTAATTACAAAATGAAATTAAAGAAAATAATGAAAATAGTCGACAGAGGCGTCTCTGCCGCTGGTACATCACTTCTTGCACAGTATAAGCACATTGATATATCGTAAAAGTCCTACAATAAAATATTAAATTATTAACTTAATAACTGCTAATTATTTATTAACTTGTTTTAAATAATTTAATAATTAACGGTCCCATGTGATGGGCCCTGATTAACCCAATTAGTTTTGTGGGATCCCCTCGTAAAATTGTCTACCACGTGGTAAGCATTGGGCCCATACATTCGCATTTTTAAGCTAATTTAGAAATTGACAAGAAAACATATAAAATATATTATTCTTTCCATCTCAAGATTTTAGTATTTTTCCTTCCAACTATGTTGAAACTTGAAACAAACAAATCTTCTATTGCATTTTGTTAGCATGATATAACATTAAATTAAATAGTTACAAAAACGCAACCTGTAGTAATAATAACTTTGTACTAATATTTTATGAGCAACTTTGTTGTATATTTTGGAAAAATAATTGTTTAAATTTGATTAAGATACTAACCAATCAAATAATACGTTATCGCGCTAAAAAAAAAAAAAAAAAAAAAAAAAAAAAAAAAAAACTTAATTTGTAAGAATTTTATTTAGCCTAAAATATGTTTAGTAAGTTACATGCTCTTAAGTGCAAAATTTTGTAAAACCCACCGTACTAAAGTCTTTTGGAAAACTAGTGTGTGGCATCCAATGCGTACTCTGTTCCTATGGTTTCGAATCATAAAAATCGACTTAATTTGGATTTTCTACATGGAACTAGCGGATTTATATTTGGATTAACTAGACAAACACAAATGCATCAGGAAAAAAAAAAATAGAACTTCAAATAATAGGCAAAACTTTGGCTACGTCCAGAGTTACAAGGCTATACGGTATGGAGACGGGGTGCCACCCCCGTTCCATCTTTTTTGCCCCGTCCGAGACACAAACATCGCCCCCTGCCCCTGCCCCATCCCAACCCTCCCCCGTCCCCCGTCCTCCCTGTAACAATAGAGACGGACCAATCACATATTTTATTTTATTTTATTTTATTTATTTATTTTTTTAACGTTGGGCAACGTCTTTTAACGGCTAGTTTATTTAAAAAAAAAATTAAACCAAATCATTTAACCTTTATATATTAAACCTTTTCACACTAATTTTTATACCACTACCACTATAATCTTCTACTTTTCCTCTCATACTTTTTATAAACCCACAAAATTTTATAGAAAACTTCAAGGATCCATTCAACCAATTCAACCAAAACCCGAATCAACCTAACCCGAATAATCCTTTCACCACACCGGGTTACACGCCGGTAGTCGAGCCACCCATATCGCAATTCGTTCCTCCAATTCCGGCGGTAGCCCAAATGCATCAAAACCCAGTAGCTTTCGCCCAATTACACCCGATACAATACACGCAAATGCAACACTATATCCAACAAATGCAACAAATGCAATCGTTTCAAACTACCCGACAATTTTCTCCACAACCACAACCCACTACACCTATCGGACCATCTCAACCCGTAGAGAAGGAGAACGAAACCGATGATGAAATAATTCCCGAAACCCAAGCCACGCCACCCACCGAAAAATCTACCGGCAAACACAAAGGAAAACCTAGAGAGAAAGGACCGGGACGTGGTAAACCAAAAGATGGAATAGCTAGGCCATGGTCCGATGTAGAAGAGGAGGCGTTAGCTAAGGCGTGGGTCGCTTCTTCAAAACGCGTCGCAGTCGGTAAATACCATTGCCGTCGGAACCCAAGGTGCTACTCGTAGAGTACACCTGCAACACACGCCCACACCTCCCCTCTCCACAACACACACGTCTTGCTTCATCGGCAAACACCACCTTAGAAGGATACTCGAACACCCCTACCTGAGTAACTGACGACGATGTTATTATAAAATATAGACAATAATTTTGCTAACCGTTCGATTTCGAGTCACCTGAAATTAAAAAAAAATATATAAAAATAATAAAAAAGAAGAAGAAGAGAAAAAGGAGTATATAAAAAAATCTACTAAATTATGTTTATATTAAACATTTCATTTAATTTTTAACAGAATAAATATATTTTATTCATATACGATCTACCCAATAATGCCTTGCCTAGAGAGTTGATTATTTTTATACTTTCGTGAAATAAAACCACATCTGCCATGGGCACGTGATAGAGTTATTTGCATAATATTTATTTACTTATTTTTCTAAACCCACTATCTCACTCAATTATAAATCGATGATTGAATTTTCATGGAAATTTGATCACGATTTGTTGCTTCAATTGTTAATTATCATGACGATCGAGCGTTCAGGTGTTTAATTTTTTCACTAACACTTACGTTTCGAATATACGGAAGTATCAAATGCATGATATCTAACTTTGAATTAAAACATTATAGTTTCAAATGAAATGAAACAAATATTTCTATAACTTAACATATCCAATAAGGCAAGAGGGTCACTCTAGACTAGGGGTGTAAACGAGCCGAGCCGAGCCCGAGCCTGACTAGACTCAAGCTCGGCTCGTTATGGTTTTATGAAGCTCGAGCTCGGCTCGCAAGTGTTATTAAATGGGCCTATGAAATATGGACTTAGGCTTTGGAGATGTGAGCTATAAATTATAAGAGATATATAAATAACTTATAATTATATTTGGGCTCGTTTAGGCTCGCGAGCCCAATCGAGCTTTATATCTAGGGCTCGAGCTCGGGCTCGATAACTAAACGAGCCATATTTTAGGCTCGGCTCGTTCAGGCTTTTTACCGAGCCGATCCCGGGTAGCTCTCGAGCCGCTACGTGTCATTTACACCCCTACCCTAGACTACTCTGATCTCCTCAAATTCTACACTATCACCTTACTACATTTAAACAGTCATGTTGAGCCATTGGGGTTGTGGCCTAAAAGTAGAAGCAAAGCTTCTAGAAACACTTAAGGGGGGTCATGGGTTCAAGTCTTATAAGGAGTAAAAATTTGCCGTTCAAAAAAAAAAAAAAAAAAAAAAAAAAAAAAAAAAAAAAAAAAAAAACATTCATGTTGACCAAATATCAAAGCATACCGGATATGGCTATAGTGTCCATGATTCCGTACCCGGAAACCCCTATCGGGACACCGTAGGGTTACCCGGAATGAAAACAGGGAGCGCCGGGGTGGCCTAAGATGGAAGTGTTTATGAAGTCAGATACAATAAGAGTATGTTTAGCAAAGAGCTTTCAAGAGTTTCAAGCTTCAAACTTTTAAGAAAAAATTCATACTTAATAAAAAGTTTTGTTTAGTTGAAGAAGCTTGAAGCTTTTAGGTTGGGATAAAAACTTTATAGTGAAAAGCTACTAATAATAGCGTTTAAGAAAAAGCTCTTACTAGCTACAAGCTTTTAATTAGTAAATAACACAAATACTCATTCTATCATAAAAAGAAAATTAAAAAAGATACATATAAGCTTTTAGTTAATGCCTATTTTGGTTATTTTATTAAAAGTTCTAACTACTTTGCCAAACACCAAAATATATTTAAAAATCTACAGCTACAGTTACCCGCTACCAGCTAGTTTTATCAAATATACCCTAACTATAAGTGTTATATTTTAAAACTGTTGTACACAACATATCCCTAATTACGTATATGAAATAGCTTTTAACTGTACTCATAAATTTTTAATTGGATAACTTAAAAGGAAAACAAAACGAGTATGTTTGCCAATAGAGAAAATTGCTCGAATAGTCCCTATGGTTTGCACAATTTTCACCTGTAGTCCCCAAGTTTATAAAATTACAGGTATAGTCCTTAACTTTTGGTGTTTCTTAACTCGGATAGTCCTTGGAGTGGCTGTGAAATTACTAAATTACCCTTACCCTAATAAAAATAAAAAAATCAATTAATTAATAAAATATAAAGAGGACCCACTTAACCCCTTAACCAATTATTTTTCTCCACCTATTTTAGTGGGCCCCACCAACTTCATCTTCCCCACCCTATCACCACCACCACCCACCGCCACCACCACCCATCCCAAACCACCCATTTCTCGTACCTACACTACACCAATCAAAGAAAAAGAAAGAAGAGTAAGAGAGAGAAAGAAGAGTCTGAGAGAGAGAGAGGAATCCGGATCACCATCTCCGGCTCTGATGACCGGAAGTTAATTGGCTGGCGACCCATCAAACACAACACTATCCCCTTCCTTTCCTTTACAGTCAACTCCTTATCACCACCATATTCAACCCACTATAAAACCCAACACTTTAACTCCAACAACACAACGACCCAACAACCATATCACCGGTCGTCTTCTCCGGTCACCCTCCATCACCGGTGACCGATCTCAATCGTGCCTCCACAACCGTCACCCACTCCCCTCTCCGACTACAACCATCAACGATTGGGAACTCACACCGACACCTTCTTCCTTACATCCGGTCACGTGTTATAACCCTTCATATGCCGAAGATGAGATCTGGTGGGGGGATGAGTGATGAATAATAATAATAATAATAATAATAATAATAATAATAATAATAATAATAATAATAATAATAATAATAATAATAATAATAATAATAATAATAATAAAGATTAATTATAAAAAACAGAAATTGAAGTAAGCACTGGGTATGTTAACATTCAGGGGAGATCGTATTGTTATGTGTGTAAAAATTCGTAGATTGGCTCTTGGATTTATGAGGGATGTTTCGATTAGGTAACAGATAACGATTAAGTTCCCACAGTAGTTGAACGTGAGAAAGTTCTGTCCATTTATGTAGAAGGAGATCTGAAGAAGGGAGTGAAAGAGATGGGTGGTTTGGGATGGGTGGTGGTGGTGGTGATAGGGTGGGGAAGATGAAGTTGGTGGGGCCCACTAAAATAGGTGGAGAAAAATAATTGGCTAAGGGGTTAAGTGGGCCCTCTTTATATTTTATTAATTAATTGATTTTTTTATTGGGGTAAGGGTAATTTAGTAATTTTACATTCACTTAACTGGATTATTTAACCTCCATCTATCAAAAGGGTAATTTAGTAATTTCACAGCCACTCCAAGGACTATCCAAGTTAAGAAACACCAAAAGTTGAGGACTATACATGTAATTTTAAAAACTTGGGGACTATAGGTGAAAATTGTGCAAATCAAAGGGACTATTCGAGCAATTTTCTCTTGCCAATATGAAAATTGTGTACAAAAATGTGTGTAAAACATTCCAAATACCTCCTTATATAGGTACGGAACCATCACAATTTTTGTTGAAGTGAGAAAACCCTTCCTGAAAAAAGCATGTCAATCGACGATTGACAGTAAGATTGTTCACGAGCCGATCAAACCTTTGCTCGTGCTTGGTTAGTTTACAAACCAAACTTTTTTTTTTCAACCGAGCCAAAGTCGAACGAGCTTCTTTCGATCCGAGCATTTTCCGATCAAACGTCAACTGAGTATCAAGAGTCGAAGAACAAAAAAAGAAAGTGACGACGGGAGGGGGCGTACTTAGTTTTTAGAGTATAGTGCATTTTTCTTCCCTAGGGTTTCGTCTAATTAGAACATAAGTATAAATTTAGCAAACAACAAGGAATAAGAAAAACACTCAACTGATTCTATCGAAATTAATTAAGAAGGAAGATGAATCGTTGATCGATTAAAACATACCCTTGTTGTACCAGAAGTACGAAATTGAATTATTCGATTGAAGCAAAACCCTAGCAAATGGTGATGGAGAAATCGAATAATGATGTCTGATGGGGAGTTTTGAATAGGATTTTGTACTTCTTAATCAAATGATGTATTGAGACTTAAGTGTCAATCGACACTACACATTTAATATTTGACATTTTGACTCAATTACTCAAATGGACATTGGAGTGTTGGACATGGACTAATGGTATTGTACTTCAATTCTAGTTATTCAAATGGACTCCACTTGGATCTTAGACCGTACAATATTAATGTGGGTCCTTAGTCATTTTATTAAGGGGTTGTTTGGTTGATTAAGTGCTGAATCAATAAGAGGTCTGAATGATTAAGATGTCTGAATAGTTAAGTGCTGAATCATTAAGTTGGACCTCGTAACGGTTAGTATTCTTGTCCCACATTGGTATGAGAGCCTCATTAAGGTTCAGTCTAGTTCAGTGCTTAATGGTTCAGCAATATCTCAAATCTTAATGATTCAGCATTAACCATTCCATTCAGAAGCTGAAACAAACGCGCTGAATGTTGAATCATTCAACGCTGAATGGTTAAGAGTCTCATTAAGAGGCTTACCAAATAGCCCCTAAGAGTTATATATTCATAGGAGAAGATTATTTTGAGAACCTAAATATCGCGAAAACCGTGAGAAGGTGAAAAGCAAAATTAATAAAAATAAGAATGTATTAAATCACTGGCGAAGCTTTATTGGGGCGGGCGGGGGCGGCCGACCCCCCGAATTTTCGTGCAGAATTTCCAACTATATAGTATTCGTATAGAAAATTTTGGAAATATAGGGTTTCGACCCCCCGAAACTGGTTTTCGACCCCCCGAAACTAGTGATTTCCGACCCTCCGGCGACTTCCGACCCCCCGAACCTTCGGGTCAAGCTTCGCCACTGTATTAAATGTAATATTAAAAAGAAAATATGGTAAATTTGAAACGGGCACTGACATGGGTTAAATGAGTATACGGTTTAGACGAAGAAACAAAAATGAAGTATGTGTCTAAAATTGTGTCATCTATATGTCCCCTAAAGTTTTATTTATTATATAAAACGGAAGATAGGGATTATATAACTCAAATAAACTTGAATTTATTTGCGATCAACTTGATAAATTATGGTGATTTAAGGTGAAGTAATTTTTCAATAATTATGATCTGAGATATGAATGAGAGTGAATACTTATTATTATTTAAAAAGTATGTTTAAAAAACATTACTTAATAATTCAAACTAATAATTAATCTATATCTATACTACTGTATAACGGGAGCCTTTTTTTTTTTTTTTTTTTTGAAAAGAGAACTTCATTAACCACTCAACTCAAAGAGTCCTCAAAGCAAGGACCTAAGAGCGAAAAAAACCAACAAATCAATTCAAAGGACAAATACACCATACTTTCTAATCGACTTCTTTGTACCTTGACCTATGTCGAAACCAGAAAAACGTAGTATATTTAACTTGCTCAACTACTTCTGCAGGTCTTCGGCTTTTGTTATTAAACACCCAGTTATTTCGCTCGTTCCAAATCACCCACATGGTTGTGTAAACAACACCTCTCAAACAGATCTCGATCTTTTTGAACTTGTATTATGTTCCGGAACCTGCAAAATATCCGCAATATCAAACGCATAACTGTGAGGCAATCGGCACCACGACGCTATACGAAACCAAACTTCCTGCATAAACATGCAAGCCGTGTACAGGTGCATCGCTGATTCCATCTCCGTCTGACAGAACCTGCAATCCTGATTAGGAATGTTAACGCCCCGCTTGATGAGCTCGGAAATAGTGGAGAGACCATTAAGAGCAAGCCTCCACACCATGATTTTACACTTCAAAGGGACCCAACTCTTCCAATTAATCATCGATCTAGAATTGACATGAGAGCTTTGCGTAAGTAGCTTCTTAGCCGAGGCCACAGAGAAAAGCCCCTCCTTATCGAACTTCCATTTCCACAAATCCTTCCCTTCTCTCCACGACATGTCATGAATATCGTTGACGAGAAGGAACAATTCAGAAACCTCCTCTTCCAAAGATGGCGGAGATCTCCATTCCCAATTCTTAACCTTGGAGTTACTGACCCGCAAAATCCTTTGTGAAACCGTAACCCATTTATGTTTTTCGAGTCTGAAGAGATTTGGATAAAGAACTCGGAGCGGGGTATCTCTCAACCAAACGTCACCCCAAAAACTGATCGAGTTCTCGTCTCTTAAGACGCTAACAAAGAACAAATTAAGAGGCAAGCCATTAGACAGTTTTTTCTCCCCGACTTTAACTATAGATTTCCAACACCCATTCAACGACACATTACAAGGGAGCATAGCCCAAGGCCTACTCAACCCATGACAACCCGTGATGATTTTCTTCCATAAACTATTGCCATCGTTTTTAAACCTCCATGTCCATTTTAATAATAAAGCGTCATTCACTTCTTCTAATTTAGCAACGCACAAGCCCCCATTTTGTTTCGGAGAAGTGACGACTTCCCAAGCCAAAATAGTTATTTCATATTTATTTATATGGACAAAGTTGTAATTTCATTAAATTAACAAGACAAATTTAATACAACATTTAATTAACACACCCAAATGAATAAATGCATCTTCACTCTTAATTAAAGCATCCTCATCCTTATTCGCCCCACCCCTTTGGTGTGGTGGTAACTAACTTGGTATACTGACATGGGGGTCATGGGTTCGATACCCACTAACAACTAACATGGGAGAAATTTGGTCGTTCAAAAAAAATATGCACATATTATTTTTCTTTTTGCTAAAAATAAATGTATAACACGATATAAGTATTTATATATGAGTTAATTGTATGTTTATGTCATACATTTTTTTAAACATAAACGACAAGTGTATAAAATATAAAAAAATTAAAAAGACAATTGATAGAAAGAAAGAGAATAATTGATTTACGTTTCAAAACTAAGTGTTATCTACCACATTATTATTCTAACTAGGTAACTAATTCACCTTACCTTCGATCGAAATTTCTACAAACGTGTTACCCAAAATTGAAAACCAAATAAAACTTGAGATAGATCAGTAATAATAATTATTAGAAATGGCCATTTACCATTTCTCAAGTGGGAAAGAATTATAATATAAGTAATTTCTATTACCCTAAAATAAAAAAAATATTAATTTACTATGTCAAATTTTTAATTTACACATGAAGAAAACTTTTTGTTTGTTTTCTTCTTCCGAAACTCAGGCGAAACCTACGGGAAATAAACAAAGAAGTAATAGCTACTTTTAAAGCCAATTATTTTGAGAAACAAGAACAATCTATTTACTTGTGATCGTAGAACAAAAGTTGTACCGATTGTAACTCAAGACTGTATATACAAAGATCGCGTGTTATACACTTTCCACTCTTTAAACCTTCAACATCTCATTAGTGTTTCGCATTACCATAATTTTTCGGTAACTTGAAACTTCTGTCAACTACGTTGCAAAATAATGGTTATTAAAAGGATTAAATACCAGTGCCATAAAAGAAAGTAATTTGTCGGTGAATTGAAACTTCTATCATATGTGTCTCAACATACTATACAACAGTTGACAAAAACAAACACAAACACTCTATATGGAGTTACTATGTCCGTTTATTATGATTTTCCTGTCCAATTTGGCTCATATGCAAATTACAACATGTTTATACGGGTACAGTTTTAAAAGGATTAAAAATAAATATTTATGGTGTTCTATGTATCTAGATGGAACTTTTGGGATATCAATGTGTTGAATTTTGTTGTAATGAATAGATTGTGTATCAAGTTTTAATTCTATAAGAACAAATGTATGTGTTTAGAAGAAAAAAAACAAAAGTACTAAAAGTATAATTAAAATGTTTTAGTATTCACAAGAAGTATCCAATAAATCTGAACCAAGCAATTGTATTAAACATGTCCATTCATTAAGTGACAGTTCTATAGATGACATAAATTGTTTGTAAAAGCAAAACGTAAACTAAATGATAATAATAGTAAGAAAATAATTGTGTTGGGCTAAAGCTAGGGGTCGGTATGTTGGTGCCTTTCATTGTTTATGATGTTTCTTCTGTATTTGAACATAGTTGATGGGTTCATTTTAGTATTTTACCGGTGCTCCTAACATTTTTATGTGTATTTGACCACTTTATCATTTTCACTGTAATGTATGCCAACTCGTTTGAAAACCCAACTGTCCTTCGCACGTACTAACAATTTATGTGCTTTACAACGTTATACATATGCAGACGTTCTAATTTAATAATACACTCTTCCACTCGTGGCCACACACCGTAATTACATATAATGCCATCTCATTTGACAGCCACACCCCATACATACGAACAACATTACATCCGATCATGAATCCCACCTTCCTCTCGACATGGATATGCCCCCTCTAGCCATTGATTTCGATGGCTTCAGTTAGAGTATTTAACTACTTTTTTTTACCGGAGACTGAATCTTTTCTTCTACTTCAAATTTTTAATGTTCATCCTGTAACAATTTATATTTTCACACGTGCTTTCGACACCAGATGTCTTCCCTTACACACACACACACACACACACACACACATATATATATATATATTGTATTCAAAAGTAATTCTTTAAATCATTATTCTTCACTTATGTTTTTTTGTATTTAGGGTAGGCAAGGTGCAAACAGTGAATGACTCTGGTACCCCACAAACGCCACAGGTACACCACCGGCGTGGTCGCAGGTAGTGGGGTTTTGGTAGTCCCGTGATGAGTTTTCGTGGGCTACCTCACGTGTGTAGAGAGGGAGATGCAGAGGAGACAGGGAACCAGACAACTCACTGGTGGTGCTGCCGGTGGGAGGTTTCACGGGTGGTGGTCCAAGTGGCGAGCTGCGATTGTGCAGTGGAGGTGCTCCACGGATGCTCCCCTGGTGGCGCCCCTCCTTCCCTAGAAAACTCTACGACGTCATCTATTGTTTTACACTTTAGGTTACTTTTACACTACATGATATTTATTACAAACTAAACTGCTTACTCTACAACAATGTCTACCCCTATTTTCTACTAAAATTGTACACCCTCTAATCATATATTACACATTATTAGTATGTTTGTACAATGTACAACACCGCAACGTGGTTAACCAAACGGAACCGCCAAACACAGCGCAACTTCGCCGCAACGCGCGGGTTCCTGCTAGTAATTAACAGAAAATAGTTTAAAAGATAGATGTGAGATAATTTCATGGAACGGGAGAAGGACTTCCCATTCCTCATATGAAAATATATGTGGCCATGAAGGTGAAGGAAGGTTGGAACGCCAACCAACGTCTATTATTGAATTCACCCACCCAACAGTACCCATTTGGGGAACATCCAACACCAAAATCACTGAATGGGTAAGTCGCATATCCCTATAACGGACTATGTAATGTACTTTATCTTTTAGGTTACGGGCGGCCATTTTACAATTTAACTAGACGTTTCTAATCTACCCTTATGTGATTCATATTATCAAAATTCCATCATTGCAATATCTATAAGATTTTCTTTAATGGATATTGAGCCAACCAATATTTTTTAATTTGATATGGATGAATATAAATAACTGACAAATTCAAAATAATTTGGGATAAACACAATGTCCACAATATGGATGAATATAAATAACTGACAAATTCAAAAGAATTTTGCTTGAACTATCTAGTTTCCTTTTTGTGGGGCATGTGTCCTTTCAAAATTCATCGATTAGAATCATATTTTTAGTACATAGCTTTTGGTTTTTTAGTTGTAGTTAAAATTACGATTCCTCTTATCTAAATTCTCTTGTTTTCATCTAAATCTCACCGAGAATTCTCTCTAAAGAAAGGATATTCTAAATAGAATTCCCATTTTTTGTCCGAGTTTTGAATAATATTTATAGTTGTTAGAAATGATTAGTTATTGAAATCGATTTGTATTATCCTTCTATTTTATTATCTTTATATAATATATTGAATTTCATTTTTATGAATATGTTTATTTTTCTCTTTTTATTTTTATTAGTGGTTTAGAATAGAACATATAGTCACAAGTAGTCAGATGTAAAATATGATATCTAGGAATTTTCTTTAGAATAGATCTGACACCCGGCAAACTCAGGTTAATACTTTTATCAAACACATAAGTCTAGTTTAGCGAAACATTCATAAACCATATTTAACAGGGTTAGTTGAATTGGTTTGATGATTTGGGGAAACATCGGGAGTCAGTTCTCGGTTACACACATATTGTCCATGGGTTGGTGATTCGGAGGATCACTGGGTAAAATGCACATACACGAGTCTCAAGTCCCGGAGGTTGGTGAAATAACATAAAACTATAAGTTGTCAGACATTAAATGTTTTACGATCATTATATAACTTGCTGATATGTGAATACGTGAATTAATGTGTTAAATTAGCGATTAACGTGCCGAAAAACCTAATCGCCCGAATTGGGGCGACTGGCTAGCCAGTCACCTGCCATAGGGATGACTGGCAAAGCCAGTCTCCTGTGGGAGGGGCGACTAGTAGATCCTAGTCGCCCAGAATCAGGGGCATGGCTGATAACAGCTAAAAATACCATACTTGACTTGTTTTTCATCAACTCATCCCAAAATGCTCTCTCACGACCCTTAACCTATGTACACCCGTTTTTACCCCTAAAATCACCATTTCGAAGCTAAAACAACCTTTACAAGTGAAGATCTTAGGTGTGTGGTTCATCCAAATCATTTTTCAAACATTGTTATGTTATTATTATGAACCCTAAAGGTCCAGATCTGATCTTTGTATGATTTCATCAATAAAAACCTTTGAAAACTCTTTCTAAACTAAGTCTAAACATATCCTATGATTTTGTATAAAAATGCAAACTTTAAATGGTGTTGGTGATCTAAAATATGGGGTTTCTTGTGTGTTTGTTATTAGAATGATTCTATGGAGTTGTTATGATGATTATCAAGGTATTAGAAGCTTATTTGATGTGTTATGTGGTTTTTAGGAGTTTTGACCCGTTTAAGGATTTTGGTAGAATCTAGGATGTAATATGATCATTTAATGCTTGTAACTTAATAGGATTTATGTTAGAATGATAATACTATTGCTTGATGATGATTGGAACGTGATTATGTGATTAAATCAAGTTATTTGCCATTTAGGGTAAATTTTGCATGCTATTGATGTGACTTACCCATAATATTATTCATTTTGGGAATAACTTACAATTTGCGTGATAAATGAGATGAAATTGGGGCATAATGATGGGGTTGGGTTGGATAATGATTGTGGATTGATTGGGGGTGTTCCAATACGTTTCGGATCTGATTTGGAGGGTTTCGCGCGCCAAAAAGCCTAACAGCCTGCAGTGCAGTCACCTGTCAGGAGGCGACTAGCTAGCTAGTTGTGTGCCTGAAGGGGCAAAGCTAGTCGTGTGTTTTTATGGCAGTCGAGCATTTTGATAGCAAGTTGGGTGTTTTGAAGCCAGTAGTGTGTTTTGGAAACCAGTAGCGTGTCTTGACACCCAGTAACATATTTTAAACCTCGTAACGTGTTTGGAAACCCCTTAACACGTTTTATGACTCATACAGTGTTACATGATCTATATGCTAGGTTTTGCGATATATTCGTTATATGAGGTGCGTATTTACATGTTATTGCTTATAAACTTGTACTTGGTTAATAAACGGATATGACGGGTTGCTAACGGGAGGTCAAGTCTTGTATGGTCGTGTCAAACATCAAACACGTTTACAAACATACAAAGTCACGGTTTGGACAACCAAAGGTTATTGGACAAACGTATCATCGGGAAAACACTTATAGGCGTCTTATGATAGGTTTTCCATAGTGAAGACTATCGCACAAACTTTTGGTTATTTTTACCGAAGACGCAAGCCAAGATGAGTTTCATGGCCCCACTTTTACTGCTTTTACTTTCTCGGGAGAAACATGCTACAATACTCTAAACTTTTGGATTACATAAACACTATCATATCACTTATACACTGGCAATCCTTATAACCATTCAAACTATTAAACGAGTGTGTTAGTGGGGGATAAGGCAAACCAAGGGCGACCGAGGACAAACTGTAGGGCAGACCGTGGGTTATCAGCAATGGTCGGAACACTCGAGTAATGAATAAAGCGTCTAACTGATTTCAATCACTTTAGTGTGTTATGTGAATCCGATTTTTCTGAAAGTTTTTTAATGTCAAAATCTGTGAACTCACCAGCATTTTATGTTGACACATTTTAGCATGTTTTCTTAGGTTGCTAAGGTAGCAAGATCAGACTAGGCGCACAGAGTCTCATTGCGTCTCATCATGGCCGGCCCTTGGGTGGGCCGGGGAGGCCAACCGGCCAAGGTCCAGAAATATCAGGGGCACATTTAAAAAAAAAAAATCCTATACATATGTGTGTGTTTTTTAAATACATCTTTAAATAATTAAACTTGGTCCTATTAAACACATTTTTTAAATTATAAAATAACCCAAGTACTAGTAACCCATAACAAGTTTAAAAGCCCACAATCCATTTAATTGTTACATTTATTGCTATATCATTCATCGTATATAAAATTTAGTTTAAATTATTTAATTCCTTAAAGCCTGGGGGGCTTAAGAGGCATACTTTTAACAACTCGGACAGGGTACGTAAATCCTCAAGAATCCCTCTGCGTCTCATGCATGTCTTTTGAACATTATTTCGAATCGTTTTACATTGTTGTTACTATATCTGGGTTGTAAAACTTGATTTCGTTTCCGCTAGACTTTGAAACTTGGTTTTATTTAAATGTTACCTTATTCATATAGAGGTTGTTTGTTATGACCGTTGACTTGAATCCTGGTGTGTTACGCCCCTCGCGGTAAAACCCCGCACGTGAAATTTGTGGGTGTGACAATAGATGACTCTTGGTATATTACTTTTCTTAGGAGTCCATCAGAGAAAAAAGCCCCTTTATTCTTACTTCGCTCGCTCCTTTTCGTAGCGTAGATCGAAGAAAAGGGAGATCAAAATATGGTGTCTTACTCTCTATTCCCTCTTAAAGCTTTATAAGTTACGGTCAACAAATAAGCCCCGCTCTAATACTAGATTTTTTATTGAAAGAGTAGACTAAGTTTAAGTAAGGTTATTTTAGTAGGGCTGAGATGATATAAAATATGTAAATAATATTTTGAACTTTAATTTCTGTCTAATTGAAACCAGACATAGATATCCATCCATCTATCTACCTAGGGCTGGCAAATCGTGTATACTCAACCTGTTAAGACACGAACCTGTTAAGACACGAACACGAAACATGTATACCCGAACACGACACGATAACTTATCATGTACTTTTTTCAACACCTAAACACGAACCTGTTTATACCTGGTTTACACGATAAATGATAATACCAGTTTATACCAAGTTAACACGATAAGACACGATAATACCTGTTTATACTTGGTTAATACGATAATACACGAACATGTTATCCAAATCCGACACGTTCAATGGGTATCATCAAGCATTAAAAAGATAGAATTCCACCTATAAAAACATATAACTCCAATACTCTACCCCCACAACCTATATTTTTTTAAAAAAAATCCTTAACATGTCTTAACGGGTACTAAACAAGTAAATAAGTATTTAACCTGTTTAGACACGAAAATTAACAGGTATATTTTGTGTCTACCTGTTTAGGACACGAAACCTGTTAAGGTCATACCTGTTGTTAAAATCATGTAGGTTTGTGTCGGGTGTTCGTGTCTGAAATTGTCAGCCCTAATCCTACCTCTAGATGTAAGTTGTTAGATGCTTTTAATAGGGTAAAAATAAAATATAAGGTAATACAAATTGACTCGTATGTATACCCTTCATTCTCGTATGTATACACTTACATTGAAATTTATTTTTATCGGACTATGAAAGTCAAAGAGTTGACTTTGTAAGGTAAATTATATGGCATTATAAAATATTCCCCGTTGACATCTGATGGCATATATTCTCTGTAGCTATAAGCACATCAAAGAACATGGCACGATATATGTTCATATGATGCATGAGGGTGACATGTGATATTGTGGCTCAATAATACTTTCACAACATTTGGCCCACTCAAATAGTATAACTATTTGTATATTGGGCCCTATCTTTTAAATGTGGGCTTTCTCGTCGCTCCTCTTTTTTCACATTGATTAACATAACATGATTAGAAATTGTCAATTTATTTTTGTAGGTATTATTGGTTTCACATAATAAAATGGAATTGAGATTTAGATTTCATTTTTTATGTTGTTTGTTCAATAAAAAAGAAATTAGAATTTCAATTCCATTATCGATCATGTTTGGTTGGCAAAAGAATTAAAATTGAAATGGAAATAACTTTCTTTAAATTCCTTTATTCGAGCTAAGGGGTCGAATCTAGGCCTTACGCTTAATATTAAGAAATGTGAAAATTTTTGGCCATCATGCAATGGGGAAAAAGTGAAGCCTGGTTTATTTCCGAACGATATCGGGTGACCAGAGGGAGCTGTGAAGCTCCTGGGGGGTGCCGTTAGTCGGGACGGGGTATATATTAGATCTTTGGGTACTAAAAGGGCTCACAGTGGATCTGATGGTTTCTCTGCGGAAATTGGGGGACCTCCAAGGTGAACTTTTGCTGCTCTGTTCTTATATGGGTGTTGCCAAACTGTTGTTTGGCCTTTGGACATGTCAACCAGCTTTTGCTTATCAGGCCGTATCCATTTTCGTCAAAGGGCTTCATGAAGCGGTCGAGGATATTGTAGTTTGTGGGGGGGGGGGGCATTCTTTGGGGATTTTCAATGGCGGCTAGCGTCTCTACCGATACGGTTAGAAGGTCTTGGCCTGTGTTCGGCGGAGGACGTGTCTGCGTATGCTTTTGTGGCCTCTAGAGTGCAGTCCTAGGGACTGCAAGACCACATCTTACGAAACAGCAGGATGGTGGGGATGGACTTGGATTATGAGCTTGCCTTGGACAACGTTCACAGCTCTCTTCCTGATTTAGATTTGGGTGGTTTTATGGATAAGGACACCGCCCCCAAAAACCTCAAAAGTTCTTGGTGAGTGCGTTTAACTGTAAAACCATTCAGACTATGGGAGAGAAGTTTGCCATGTCTCCGCGTCAGAAAGCGGTTTTTGAATGCCTCAAAGTAGCACATGCTCAAGACTTCTTGGCCGTCCTTCCTATTGGGGGGCTCGGGCAACACGTGTCAGTTGTGGAATACGAGCTATCCTTAAATACAGGCTCTTGATTCTCATGTTCCCAGTTAATCTCACAGGTGTGTCTCCGTTGGTGGGACTTCGAGATTTGGGGTTTGTTGCAGGGCAAGCAGCCTTGAGAGCAGAATCCCAGAAAGTTGTCAAACATGAAGCTGCTTGTCTGGAGAACCAACACGTCTTTGTGCCATTTGGTTTTGACACATTTGGAGGTCTAGCCATCGAAGCAATCCGGTTCTTAAAAAGAGCTCAAAAGGTGGTGCAGAGTAACTTCCCGGCGACGAAGGACCTAAGTTTTATTTTTAATAGAGTAGATTTTTCTATTCAAAAGGGGGTAGCGACGCAACTTGTGGCCCGTTTACCTGTCTCCCACTTGTAAGAGTTGTCGGTTTTAATACTAAAAACATTAAATTTAATTTAACTAAAGAAATTCAAAATCCTTTAATATTGAAGGAAGTCAAGTAACCTATTGGTCTAGTAGTATGATCCCCCCCCCCCCCCCCCTCCCTTTATAAATGTGAGGTTATAGTTTAAATCATTGCAAGTGCAAGATAAAGGTGGAACTAAGGGTTGTTAAAAAAATTGTCGTTCATAAAAAGAGTTTTCCTCTTGAAGTTGAGAACTCGAGTCTTGAGAAGATATATTATTTACAAGTGTTTGCGTGTATGATTGTTTTTATTTAGGGACAACTTTGTTAAATAGTAACTATATTCACGAGTCTTGAAATAAAAATCAAGACAATTTGGGTCTGTTAAATGCTAATGTTTAAGTTGAGATTATTGTCTTCCAACTCGACAAAGTTCGATTATTTAGTTCCAATTCCCCTTAAATTAATATTAACTAGATTTTTACCGCGCTTCGTGGCGGAAGTTTAGTCTTTTTTCTTACCCATGCAACATGACAGGAATTTGGTTATTATCGGTTTGGTCAAAGTGAACACCAACACCGTTTTTGATAATGGGAAAACACCGGCAATGATGTTGTTCCCTTATAAATGGTTGGGTTTGTCACGACATCATAACGGTAACATTACTCCTTGCATCATAATGGTTGGGTGATCTAAAGACGCCAAACGGGTCGACTCTTAATTCATATTTTGTTGGTGTTATGGGGGAAGGTAATTCAAGTAACTTTTGGACCGACATATGGTTAAGAGAAAACCCGTTAAGAATCGTTTATCCTAATCTATTTAGGATTGAAAAGAACAAGTGGGTAAGGGTGGCTGATCGTATTCGGCTGGAAAATGGGGGTAAAAGGTTGGCTTGGGAATGGCGCTCTGAACCCAGGTCTTATGCAGAAATCACATAATTATTCCAACTTCTAGACGATATTCATGACTGGGAGTGGTCGGGCGGTAGAGACGGCTGGAAATGGAAGCCTAAAGAAGACAGCATGTTTACTGTCAGCTCGGCCAAACGGCTACTGTCCAACAACAATCGATGGCGCACCGTTCCTTGATCAAGTGGAAGGTTTGGATCCCTTTAAAATGCAAGGTTATGGTGTGGAGGGCCGCCTTAAATCGCCTTCCCACTATTGCCGAACTCATAAAACGAGGTTTTAGTCCGCATCAATCGAGCTGTTGTTTCTGCCTTTCTGAATTAGAGTCCTCAATCCATCTTTTTACTGGGTGTATGTTTTCTCAAGAGGTGTGGTATAGGATTGAAAGTTGGTGTCGATTAAGCCCGAATCTTTTGTTTGATGTGCTGGATATTATCAATATGCCGGAAATCCAATCTAAGCCAAAGAAAGTGAGACATGTGCTTAGAGGTATCGTTTATACGACGATGTGGGCAATTTGGAATGAACGCAACAATCGTATTTTCAACAATAAACACCGAAGGCCGATTGAGGTAGTTGCGAATGTTAAGTCAACAACGTTTTTATGGATTTGTAATAGGTCTAGATGGAAAGACATAGATTGGAAAAAATGGTGTGTATATCCCTTGGATTGATAGGTGTTTGTTTGTTTCCTTGTAGGTCCTCGCTTTGAGGATCGTTCGAGTTGAGTTTTTTAATGAAATTTTCTTTAAAAAAAATAGATAATTTAATTAATTCCCTTTACGGAGGGAGAAGTCTTAGAAGCTTGTTGGGATAATAAATATTTATGTTGGAAACCATTCAAAAAAAGCGATTACATAAATAATAAAAAAGACATTTAATTATGGATGCATATTAATATTCATGCACAAGAACAAAAGAGTGAGAAATAGAAAAAGTGGTTATATTTGAACATCCACTCTTTCATTTTCAAGGTGCAATGCATCCTTCCATTCTTTCACTACCTAATCTTATTCCTATTAAATGCTCCTTATCAATATGTAGTAATAAACTAATAATTAATAATAACAATAAAATTATTATTATTATTATTATTATTATTATTATTATTATTATTATTATTATTATTATTATTATTATTATTATTATTATTAAACAATCGCATAAGCAAATTAAGGTAAAATAAAAGAATGTTCTCTCTTTCCCCTTTACCCTTTTGGTCTTTGTCCTCTCCTCACTTATCTTTTTCTTAAAAAATAGGGGTATTGGATTTTAATAATCCAAAGTTTCCGTCATTGGCCGATAATAATTCATACTTCAAAAATTCTCAATAATAATCCCAACTTTCGAACATTTGGCCTGTGGTAAACCTTTTTTAACTGAGGACTAACTGGGTTAGTTTGTGCTGACGTGGCATCTGACTAGGCACGATGATGTGTACAAGTTAATCTGACGTGGCATTTTATATTATTAACCATTTTTATATGTCTTATTATAACTATACTCTCTCTCTCTCTCTCAAAACCCTAACTCTCCCTCACAAGTCCCTCCATCTCTGCACTCTCTTTCCTGATCTCCCTCCTCCTTGTCCCTATTACAATCATCATAAAATCCTCAATTGATTAATTCGTACCCAACACCTGTCATTACTCATTAATTGAATCTTTATCTTCCAACCATCACCCCCAATAATCCCAATACAATAATCATAACAGTGTCGGTTCATCTAAAAAAAACATACCCAGAACATGGAATCGTCCCTATTACAACGACGGCCGGCCACCACCAAGCTTGGGTGGTGGCGGCGCCACTTCTCAGCCTAAAAACGAGCTGGAAAAGGGCTATGGTGGCCGATGTAGGTCCGATGGTTCTGTGGTGGTGGTGGTCACGTTCGGTGGGGCTGTGGCTGAATGAGATCGATGGAGGTGGCTGTGTAGTTGTGCTAGTGAGAGGCGGTTGGGCTGTGGTGGTTCCGACAGTTCAAGTAGGTTACAGGGGGTCAGGTATGGTGGATGGTGGCCAAGGGCGGCTGTGTTGGAAAGGTTGTGGGTGTGTTTTGGTCTCAGGCTTAGACCTAGGTCTTTGGGTCCCGGTTGTTTAATCTCGAGTCAGATCCGTTTCAGTTCTGCCAAGTCCGATCTCAAGTTTTGGTGCTCGGATCAGTCGGGGTAGGTGTCGATTGTGAGGTTAAGGCCGACTGTGGTGGTGGCGGTGGTGCTGTACGACGGTGATGGTTGGGGAGATATGAAGGTGTCTAATATGGATAAAAAAAGGTTGATTGCAGAACTTTGGGAGGAGATATGATTGTTTGGGTGTTTGATTTTTGCGGAGATGATTTTTTTTTGTTAGATTGATTATGTTTTAATAAGACATATAAAAATGGTTAATAATATAAAATGCCACGTCAGATTAAGTTGTACATGTCATCATGCCTAGTCAGATGCCACGTCAGCACAACTTAACCCAGTTAGTTCCCAGTTAAAAAATGTTTACCACAGGCCAAATGTTCGAAAGTTGGGATTATTATTGGGAATTTTTAAAGTATGGATTATTATCGGCTAATAATGGAAACTATAGATTATTAAAATCCAATACCCCTAAAAAATACAACAAATTGTATGTTAACAAAAGAATATAAGATCATTATATCATTTTTTTTAAGGTGATTTACGTAGAATTTTCTTTATAATGCGTTTCAGGTATGACATTAGAGCATTTTAATGGAATGAAGAATGATGCATGATTCAAAGTAGATACACGATTATGGTGTTGCATAACTCGTGACTATTTACGTAATTTATCAATGACATGACTATAGATGCAAAATTACATCCAAACTTGGCTAAAAATTTATATATTAGACTCGTACTAATCTAATTTAATCGATTTGGTACATATAATGTTTAGTATAATTATAAAGACTAAAAAGTTACCACAATTATTGTAAATGAATATACATTCGATTATGATTTTTAGGAATAAAATTTATTAATGAGTAAATTGCCAAAATGGCCCCTGAGGTTTGGCCCAAATTGCTTGTTTGGTCACTTTTTTGAATTTTCTGTCAAAAGCACTCCTCACAGATCGAAAATTGCCAAAATGATCCATATTTAACTGAGTTTTTAACTGAGTATTGAAAGTCAGTTAAGTCTCAGGGGCAATTTCATCTTTTCATCCGTAAACGTTTTAAAACTCCTTTCAAACCCATCTTAACTTTATCTTCTCCAACAACCCTTCAAAGCATACTAACTCTAATTCCCAAATCATACAAACCCTATTCTTCTTATTATTAACATTTA
This sequence comes from Ambrosia trifida, assembly GCA_028751855.1. Taxonomy (NCBI): domain Eukaryota; kingdom Viridiplantae; phylum Streptophyta; class Magnoliopsida; order Asterales; family Asteraceae; genus Ambrosia; species Ambrosia trifida. The sequence continues at coordinate 61,302,219 of CM054123.1, read as the reverse complement.
ATAAAATTCACCTGAGTCCCAATCGAACCAGTAGGTGGTTGACTCACTAGCACACCGAAGAGATAAGAAAGTAAAGCAAAGCTTGCTAAACACACACATGAACTTTGCTTTACCAGTCTCCTGAAATTACAAGTTAATATGACACCATATTAGCTGTTATTTCGTATGCAAAAATCAGGAAAATAAGATAACGGGCTTACCAACAAACCAGAGAAAAGAGGGAACAGAAAAACATCCAAAGAAGTTAACAAGACACAGGTGAACAAGCTCATGCCAACAAACCACTTTCTTAATGTTTTTGAACTATTTACATGTGCCCTTCACACGAGCATTCTGTGATTTGCCTGATTCATCAAGATAGGCTTGGTCCTTCACTAATAGCCCTGAATTAAAAAAAAAAAAAAAAAAAAAACAGTTACAGATCAAACTAGGCTTGGTCCTCACTCTAAAACTCACTACAACATTCTAATATCATAACTGAATCAATGAAGGCTATATACAGAACAAGATAGGATAAAAGCATAAACCTTTAAAGGCAACCCAGATCTCCATCATCACCAAAAGCCCAAAAATCCCAACTTTAATGAATATTATAAAAACCCCACAAAACTACTGGGATATGATTGGATTACATATATTGATGTATATAATATCTATACAAGATAAGTCAAGCAAACTAACGTCAGGAAGAAGAAGAATAAAAGTCAAACAGTGAGTGTTAAATACTGTACGTTTTAGATAGTGTTTAACTGTTGTTATCATAAAGTGTTATCGAGTTAAGGGTTTAGGGTTTATAGAAACAGAAAATTAGAGTATATATGTGTGAAGATCGTTCATAGAAACAGAAAATTGGAGTATATATGTGTGTATATATATAAGCACCTCAAAATTGTTATTCGTTCGGTCATGGGTGGTGGTCGATTAGTATGCTTTGAAGAATAGGGTTTGTATGATTTGGGAATTAGGGTTAGTATGCTTTGAAGGGTTGTTGGAGAAGATGAAGTTCAGATGGGTTTAAAAGGGGTTTTAAAACGTTTACAGATGAAAGGACGAAATTGCCCCTGAGACTTAACTGACTTTCAATACTCAGTTAAAAACTCAGTTAAATATGGACCATTTTGGCAATTTTCGATCTGTGAGGGGTGCTTTTGACCGAAAATTCAAAAAGTGACCAAACAAGCAATTTGGGCCAAACCTCAGGAGCCATTTTGATAATTTACTCTTTATTAATTGAGTATTTATTGAAAATATATCACTTGTAAAACTATAACTTGTGTGGCTTGGCAACTCCTAACCAACAATCATTATTAAGTTACCAACATAAATATTTTATTCAATAATAAGGTTAAGATTCCTGATTTTCAATCATATACTTATCAAAACGATAATTTAAGACCCACACACCCACCCTGACCCAGTTTGCAGTTAAGTTAGTTGCACTTATCTATGTTATTGAAAAACTAATTTGTTTAATATAAACATGTAGGAGCATGTGTCCAAGCTTCAGTTTGCATTATTTTTGTTGGCCAAAATAGAAAACAATCAAACAATAATACAACAACTTAACAATATTATTAATATGACATCATTACTACCACAAATAAGTGTTGTGGTTTATTTTATAGTGTTTGGGCTTCTAATTATGGGCTTAACACTTTGGACCTATATATTAAGCCCATGTTGAACCTAATTCACAGTTGTAGTTAAGCAAACTCATTGACATAAACAAAACTACATAAATAAGTGACATACCAACTAAATCCAATAAATAATAATAATACATTAAATCTACCCAAACATTCTTAAAACTATGAATGTTAGTTTGGTTTTTGTTTCAAACAACCTATGAAACAGTTTTCAAAAACACTTAAAATTCAACATCAACCAGCACAAGTGTTCATTCAAGCAAGAATATAAATCAAATCCACCCAAACTATCTACATCTATCACTATATAAATAAACATGAAGATGAAAACATGCAGTCAAAGTCCTCCTTTGCCAACATTCCATCTTCTTTCCTTTTCCATGCAGTTCTGTTGTTTTATTCTTCGTCCATTTGCGACGATCCTATGCGCTACACGCGCCCGTGAACCAATAGACACCCTGACGCGATCCACCGCTACATTTAAACCACCTGCTCTTCGTATCTGATGTGGCTGCAATGGAGATTTTATTTGGTTTTTCTTGTTAAGGCTTCGTCTCAATGCGCTCATCAGTTTCTTCCCACTGCCGTTGCTTCTTTTGGGACTGTCTGCAGCTGAAGGCTCCACACAAGACTCGGATTGATCCAGGTACTCATTGCCACTTTCTATTAAGGGCAATGGTGGCACAAATTTGGTTGGTGCAAAAGTAGTTGGTAGAGGGATCAAAGAGTTTCGTCGTGGTAACACTGATCTCACTGGGACACGTTGTGAAGTTGTGCAAATGGAAGCTCTACCAGTTCGTTTTGGAATCTTGAACGGTTCAGGCATATATGGGTTGTTTTCTTTTTCATTCTCGTTTTCGTTTTCATTTTCCATATTGTCATCTAGATTGACCAGGTCTCTTGCTGGAGGAAAGGGTGCAGGTAGTTTGTAGGTAGTGTTCTTCTCAACAAGTGGTCGTTGTTGAATGATGTTTGATTGGTTTTCTTTGCTTTCGTCATTGATTTTCTGTGTGTTCAACGGTTTAGAAGCTAGAGGTTGTCTTGAAAGTGTGGAAACCGGATCATCCTTCTGTTGTTGTTTCATTTGTTGCTCTGCTATCTTTGTGTCAACATGTTGGCGCGCGAGTTTTCTCTCTACCAAAAGCTGCGATTCCAGTTCTTTAACCTGAAAAATAAAAAGAGTCGTTTATTTATCTCGATCGCGGCTAAACCAAGGTTGTTGATGATGATAAACATGATCTTGGTTTTAAAAAGTGTGAAGCGCACAAAAGCGACGGGGTCTAAAATCGAGGCGCAAAGCGCAAAAGCCATGTGAGGCGCAAGTATGCGAGGTGCAAGACGACTATACAATTTTTTTATATATCCTATAACCTAAGTATATATATATATATAAATAAGCTTTATATATGATTTAACTTAAATGTACAACCCTTTTAGCCACATATATAACATTTTAAAGCAAAAAAAACCCAGTGTACAAAAGGCTCAGGGGGGATTTTTTGCCAACAAAACGCGCTTTTTATGCGCTTCTTGTACACTGCGGGCCTTATATCACACAAGGCGCAGGACTTTAAAGAACATGATATACATGTACCTTATCTTGCAAAATCTTGTTTTTCAACTCTTTTTCTTTCAACTTCATTTCTAAACCATGAAAGCTATCTTCCATTTTCTTGATCTGCAGATCTTTGTTCCTCATCTCGTTCTTGTACCTCTCGGCCTAACAAGATCACAAAATAAAATAAAAAAACAATGAGGGCGTGTGGTCGATTCTATAAAACACAAATGACAGCAAGATTTAACAATCACCATTTGTTTATATTTTATAACTTCTGAGCTTTCGATTTGCTTTTTTGCAGGACCCAATTCAATTCCTCTCACTCGGCTTGCAAAGTTGAGGGAGCAAAGTGATTCACTTAAATCGTTCTCATTGGGACTAATCTGCACAAACATTAGTGTCTTCGAGTCTCCACCTAAAAAATCACCAATGCGCTTAATGTGGTGTCGTAATATAATAAACATCATATTATGAAGTTTAAAAATGGAAACTTTTTTGCATCCCAACTGTACCTAGAGAATCTTGAAGCAAATGAGTGAGCTTTGAGTTTCTGCAAGAAGATAATAAACAGAAACCGATTAACACACTAAAATGGTTTAAAACTTGCAGCTATAAAAAGCCTTGGAAATATGACATACCTAAAGGGGATGTGTGGGCTCTTAGTTGCTAAAGCAGATATAACATCTCCAAGTGCAGAAAGCGATCGGTTTATATTTTGGGTTTCTTTGAGTCTTTCTCCTTGTACCTCGGTTTTTGCGACCCGTTCACTTCCTGCTAAATCAACTAGCCAAAGCTTGCTCCTTGTGCATTCTCCACTCACCAAATTCTCCCCTTTAACCATCACACAGTGTATACTGCATATAAAATGCTATCACATTAACAAACACTAAAAGGCAGCAAAATGGGTGGGTCGACCCGAATAGACCCATCATAAGTATCATTCAAGAAACTAATCTAGGTTCAAGTAAACAAGAACTAAGACTCACCAATGAGATCGGCTACTATGCTCATTAGCATTGGTTGACCCAACCGCCCTCGAACTACTCCCTGTCTTCAAAACCTCCCAAACCTCACCCATGTTGCTCACTGCAGCCTCAACCAGGCCTGGAACATGGTGCAGCCCTTCACCAACTTGTCTAATTTCAAGCCTACACAAAACAACTTTTGTTATCACCACTTCAGAACTTAACAAACCTTAACAAGCACATCCAAATAATATTAATCCACCTCTTTGCAGCAACTCCTGGCTGTGAACTTGGAAGCAGTAAATCGCGAATCTGCTCATTGTAAACTTCCAATACACTCACAGATATTTCATACCGGATTTGATTCTTACGTTCATTAATCACACGGAATAATTCTTCAAGAGTCCGGAAATTAACTCCTCGGTTTTCATTTGTACCCTCCATTGTAAAAGTCTTTCCGGTTCCAGTTTGTCCATAGGCAAATATGCACACATTGTACCCATCAAGAACCGAAGTTGCAAATGATGAAGTGTCCTCGAAAACATCGACTATAAAGATTCATGTTAATAATTGTTAACCATCAAAACAAAAAAAAAAAACTTTTTTTTTTGTAGTTAAATGTTAGTTACCTTGGTTTGCTTCAGGGCCAAAAACTGAATCGAATTTAAAGTTCTTTTTAAACGCAATATTTGATTTTACTCTGAGTTCGCCGTCTTTAGAAGCTTCAAAATCAAATGCCATTGAAGCTCCTTCAGCAATCTCTTCTGAGTTCAAAGGCCTACACCGACAAAATACTCTAATATTCCCTACAATATTAACCACCATCATATTCGACACAGTTTTCTTGAGATCATTCATACAACATGTTTAAGAACTAGAATCCAAAGTCTAACCTTTTAACTCTTGGATCTTGTTGTACAGTTCTTTCCTTTCTTTAGCTCCTTCATTGAATCTGATCTTAAGATCTTCATGTTGTGTAACTTGTTCATTGACTACCAAAAGCGAAGAAACTGAATTATGCTCATTTCATTCTTTAACTCGATATTGACAAAACGTAAAACTTACTTTTTGATTGAATGATACAACTCATGTCATTCATATCAGCAGCATGTTTTTTGTAAGCCTCTGCCTCTTCTAGCAGCTTGATTTGATCCATTTTCATGATCTGTTCATAAGAAATAAAATCTTGTTTTATTATTTATTTTTTCTATAATAAAAAGATAAAAACTTTATAGTAAAATAGAATGATGTTATGTACCTTAAGTTTTCTTGACATGTCTCTTAAGGACGAAAACCATTTACTCTTTTCTTTCACTTGACCCTCAACTGCAAAAGCTGTTGAAAACAACAAATTTAAATAATTTTTTTTATCCGGATTCTGAACTTTTAGCGAACAGTTTCAAAGAAAACGCTAATACCAAGTGATCCGACATGCATTGATTTTCTCATTAACTCGTTTTGAAGTTCTCTTAACGACTTCAAAGCTTCTTCGCATTCTTTACTCTTGCATTCGTTTTCCCTCTTCATCATCTCCAATTCCCTCTTCGCTTTCATCAGCTCATCACACTCTTCTTCATTTTCCTGCATATTAGATCAAACCGTTTTAAAATTTAATCGAAGAATTTGCCGTCAAATGGATTGCTCTTTTAACTAAAAAATTTATAAAATTTTATAAAATCATTACTTCACATGAAGCTAATGGAAGGAGCGCAAACGAAGCTTCTGAACTACCGAGATCTTCATCTGCATTGTTATTGTAATCCTTCATCATGGATCCCTCAGTAATACCATTTTCGAAAGAAAGCTCTAGGGATGACTGTTTTAACAACTTGGGTGAATCTTCATAAGTTCGGTTAGGGATATCAGGCGATCCGGAGCATACAACTAAATCAGGCGACGTTAAAGATAACCCTAAATTCGAATAACCTATAAATAAAAAAATGAAAATATAATGTTCTAGTGATTAAGTTTATAAATCTCAAAAAAAAAAAATGATATAAAATTGGTAAAAATTTGTACCTTTTTTCACATTTTCATCATCAAGAAAAACTTCAGTCCCAATTTCTTCTGAGATTGAATTTCTCCATGAAATTTCTATTTAAAAAAAAAAACAAAACCCTAACTAATATAAATGATCTAATTTCATCCAACAACACAAATTTATTAAAATATAATAACTAAAAAATTCATGAATCTTTAAATTAATATAAAATTTAGAAAATATTGAACCTTGTTTCACATTCCCATTTGTTCCTGAGCTTAAATCCCTCCAAGAAATTTCTATTTCAGGAAAACAAAAACCCTAATTAGCACATAATAATAATAATAATAATAATAATAATAATAATAATAATAATTCAAACACTAACCATCAAGAACATTATTACCAATAGGATCCATACAATCTTTATCCCTAACTGCTTGACATGACCCATTAAGCAAAGAAACATCTATTCAAAAAAAAAAAAAAAAAAAAAAAAAAACCAACTCAATTAAAATCCAAGATTTAAAAACCCCAATAATAAAAATCAAATCTTGATAACAAACATTCTCTCACCTTCAATCTTCAGATCATGAGATTGAGCCATTACAGATGTGTTAAAGAAAGTATTATCGGATCGGGTTTCGGGTTTCGGTTGCAGTTGTTGCTGCTGTATGGGGACATCAGTTAGTAGAAGTGGGTCAAATCTGTTGCTATCTTCCATTTGATGAAAAGAGGGAAGATTTATTATTATTATTATTTAAAGTTTGAATATTATTTGCAGTTTTCTTGGAAGAAGAGAAAGTAATGGATGGATGCTTTTTGGTATGTGTTTGTGTGTGTGAGTGAGGTGTGATGATTTGGTTTGGAGATGATGAGTAGTTTACTTTCTGCCGTTATGTGTGTGAGATTGAAGAGGACCGTTGGGTGTTTGAAATTTTGAATGTTTCAACCCGGTTCACGATTTGTAATAATAATAATAATAATAATAATAATAATAATAATAATAATAATAATAATAATAATAATAATAATAATAATAATTAATAATAATGGGGGCAAAAGTTGTAAGGAATGTCTCAAGGATTAAATAGTTTGATTGATTTGGTTATATTTACTCACTATTTTAGTTACTATGTATATTAGTGTCACTATAAAAACGAAAACGCAGAGAATAAATATTGAATGGATTGATTGATGGTGGTGGTAAATGAAGAAATATCATAAATATGGGTTGACCCGATAAAAAAAAGGTTTCCTTTTAAATAATTTTTTTATATTAACTTTAATTCAAAACATGCATGATCTTAAAACAGACCGTCTACACAACTACAATATATATATATACAAAGGATATACACATCAATCCTTCTAAATAAGGGATTACTCGTAGACCGATGCTTTAACCAAAAGTAAGACAATTATTTCACCTTACTAACAATCTCTATAACCTTAGTCTCTATGTTGTTAAACCTTTTATCATTTCTCGTCTTTCATATTGCGCAACAAGTGACCATCACAATGCTGCCATGAATTCTTTTCTTTCCCATTATACCTCTATCAACTTGTTTATAAATCTCCAGAAGATATCTGAAATGAAAAGCATAAATCGAAGCCAAACCAACACCATGATCCAACTTGTGACCAAAGCTCGGCAACATACGAGCAAGCCGTGAATAAGTGACCCATACTTTCCACCTCAAACTCGCATAAGGAACATAGCTCATTCTCCACCTTGATTCCCCTACGCAACATACAATAGAATCATAATTTGTATTACTACTTTGACATCTTTCAAATTGTGTATTACACAAAGTATTACTTTTATCATATTATGTCATAAGAGGATTAACAATAAACATTTAAAATACTAACGGATAATTACTAGAATCGCATATGTATAAACAATATATTTAGTTATAGTTTAATTTGTACTATTGTTAGACATAATTCAATGGATACTCTGAGTTCAGACATAAACATTTTTTTGCCCCATTTAGGCATCACATTTATATGTTGTAATCAAATTACATTCATTACTTTGTTTATTGGTTACCACTAATAAATGCTTTCTTCATGAATTTATTTTGATATTTAACTATTTTTATCGGTTTTATCCGGATATATCTAAGCAATCAAATGGTCATTTTTATTTTCATGTAAAGTTCCTACGAATATTGACACTTCAAATTGTAAGATTGTTAATATTTTTATATTTTTTTATTATAAAAGATAAATTAAAATATTAAAGGGGATATGTATTACATGGATAGCTACAACAAGGTAACCACAATAAAAATATCCCTCTATCTATACTATATTATAGAGCATGAGGGAAGAATGATTCCAATCAAATTTAAGTAAATACAACATATAATGCATATGGTACAATGTCTTAATGAAGTTAGTAAGAGGGCAAAATAGTATTTTTATATGAATATTAAATTGTTCATGAAATAGGTGTAAATGAATAATGCATGTATTAAATTAAATGGAAGTCCATAAGTTTTCTACCAAATAATTTAATTGTTATAATATATATGTGTGTATAGGGTGGAGTTCCTGTACAAAGGGCATTTTTCGTACAAAGTGTGAGAAGTCCATATAGGCTTTGTGTTTTAATTTTTAGGCATGGTGTTTTATATTCTTTTGGCATAGTATTATATAGAAAAACACAAAACTTAACAATTTAAAACACTAATTAATGTATTCTAGACATGCAATCTAAAACACCATACGAAGAAAAGTAATCAGTGTGTTTTAAATTTCATGTCTAAAATTAATTTGATTGTGTTTTAAATTGTTACGTTTGGTGTTTTTTCTATATAATACAATGAAAAAGGAATCAAAAACATCATAGCCAAAATTTAAAACACAATGACTACATAGACTTCTCACACTTTGTACGAAAAATTTCCTTTGTACAGGAACCTAAACCTCTGTGTGTGTGTGTGTGTGTATATATATATATATATATAGAGAGAGAGAGAGAGAGAGAATTATTGATCCCTACCAATTGCGCTACTGTAGTATGACGCGAACCACAACGAAAAAACCAGACGATCTATAAAGCTAACCGTTGCATAGCAACAAAGTCGGTTAGGGTTAAGTGAGGTTTATAATGATAATAAACACTCAATAGTAATAACGATAAACACTCAATAGTTTCTAAACTGATATAACATTAATCTTGAAGTTCTTCTCATAAATTTGTATGTATAAAAATATGAATTAAAATAAAATACAAGTTTTATACTTTGAGTAATATTATGTTAAGAAATTATATATAATTTTCATTGAAATTTATAAATGTAATCCTAAAGAATTTAAAAAGACTAGAAAGTAAATATCAAAATAAAATTAAACTTATATGAGTTATAGACTTAATAATTATTTGGTTAAAACTTTTTGACTTCATAAACCCAAAAGCGTAGATAAATAAATAATACAACATTTCATGTACCGGTATATAATTAGCCTTAAATAGTCAGTTTTTTTTCGATCAAATAAATTGTAATGTCAAACAAGAGGAGGAAAAACCAATTATAGATTGTTGTTTAATTCCCTCCCAGTTTCATCATCCGTTGTCCCATGGTATTTCCATAACCACCTCACATGGATTATCAAATCCTAAAAACATTAGTAGCTACCTACGGAAAACCAAAGTTGTACTAGACTTCCAAACCATCAAATCTTGTTGTGTGCCACCACAAAGACACGTCGGCAACCGCGATTGTTTTCTAGGTGCAAAAAAATAGAGTTGCGTCTGATTTCATTTGAGTCTAAAAGAAGTAATTTTGTTTGATGTTAAAGCGAGGTATAATTTTTAACTTTTGTATTTACTTGTAAATGTCATGGTACAGTGGAATGCAGATAATTTCCAACTACTTGATTTGCTAAGATCAAGCCTTAGGACTTAGTTGTCTAATGTCTATTATAGAGAGAAAATTTCAGTAACAACTATAACTTGTTTATAATTAATATGTAAATCTTAGTTCTTTTAATCATATAAACATAAGTTGTGGAAATCTTAGATATTTTGTAAAAATAAAGCTTTTGAAAAATTTAGAAATTTCAAGAATTTGAAGATATCTTTTATTTGGTTATGATAACAAAATTCCCCATATTGCCTATCCACATTAGATTTAAATAAATATTATCATGAAATTCGATTATGATAACAATATCCTTATACATCAATAATGTCTTTGAATAAAAACTATTTATGAGGTTGTGTACATAAATATAAATGACATGTAGGTTGTTTAACGACCTCTCATGACATCCTCACTTCATTGACCACTTGATTGTCTTAACCATTTTTTTTAATTGCGTATTGTTAACTCCGGTGCAACGCGCGGGCTCCACACTAGTATCTATATAAACAATATCTAAATATGATTACATAAAGGGGTGGGGTTCGTGTAAAAAATAGTGTTTTCCTAAGAAGTGTAAGAAGTGTTTTAGACCATTGGATTAGATTATTAATGGTCTAGATTAAATGAGTGGCATGATTGTAATTAGTGTTTTATAATTATTGTTTTATTATCACTTGTAGGGGTATAATAGTAAATGTTCATGTTTTAAAAAGAAAAAAAAAACAAACAATAAACGTTTGAAGACTTCCATCATTTAGGCAAACTTTCTCTCCCCAAAACTCTTTGTTAAAAGGAAACTATAATCATGAAAATCATGGTAAAAAAAATATGGTGAAACCATTTTTGATGAACTATAATCATGGCGAGGTTTCTTTGACATTCTCCATACCTCACATGTATCCGAACATCGTTTAATGAATTAGTCGAATCGAACGGCTGCGTTTCGATTTTAAACGCCATTTTCTTCCTTGCCATTTTCTTTTGGATATCTCTGCAAGTTATTAACAAAACCCTAACCCTTCATCCTTTTACCTTCAAATCAGAATAAAACACCACAACCTTTTTTAGACAAATTGGGGTTTTTATACGGTTTGTTTTGGGTTCATATTATACAATTAATCAACATGTGGTGTTAGAATAAACATGGGATTGTAGTGTTTTGGGTTCATATTATAGTGTTTGTGTTTTGGGGGTTGTATTTGTTGGTTCTTGTATGTTCTTGTTGGTGTGTTTTAAGTTCATGTGATATTTCGATAAAAACACTGCGAATATGAATCTGGATCTGGATGTTCAAACAATAGTGTTTTAATTCTGGACGTTCAAACAATAGCGTTTTAAGTTCATGTGATATTTTGATAAAAACACTGCGAATATGATTCTAGATCTGGACGTGAATAGAGTGAATTAGTCATGAGAAAGGAAAGCAAAATATATAAAGATTGCTGGAAAGTTGAATATGAATATTGTTGGACGTTCAAACTATCTAATTAATATTATAAAATTGTTTTATATTATAAAATAAAACATTATTTGTTAATTAACAAGATACCTTTTTCAATTAAATTTATTAATGTCGCGTTTCATTATTGTGTGGCTTCTTACACTTCTTAGACAAATCCCACTTCTACACAACTCTTAACCTACATAAAGAATCTAACATCTTCTTAACAAAAGCGTTGTAGGAGCTTTTTATGAATTTGAATATACACTACGAACAACTTTCAACCCATTTCACATGTTCGACCCGTTTGATCCATTATTCCTTTGAGTTAAATGTTATAGCTTAGCTCATTTGACCCATTAAGGAAAACTATTACCCAAATCGACCCAATAGTAAGAATGAAGGATGAGGCATAAATATATTTAGTCATAGTTTAATTTGTACTGTTGTTAGAAATAACTCAATATATACTTTGAGTTCGGACATAAACATTTTTTTGCCCTATTTAGGCATCACATTTATCTTTTGCAATCAAATTACATTCATTACTTTGTTTATTGGTTATTACTAATGAATGTTTTCTTCATGAATTTATTTTGACATTTAACTATTTTTTTTAGTTTTATCCGGATATGCCTAAGCGATCAAATGGCCAGTTTTATTTTATTGTAAAGTTACACTTAAAATGGTAAGATTGTTGATATTTTTACATTTTTTATTATAAGAGATATATTAAAATATTAAAGTATATTACGGTTAAAAAATTAAGTTATACTCATTTTTACTATAGTAACTATTTTCTAGTTGAGATGTACGTTATAATTAGAGTGGTATCTTATTATTCAAAAGATGATCTGTTGAACTTTGAAGTAACTATTGGGTCTGATGATTAATATTAATTGTTAGTACATTTTTTCTAATTTTCTTTGTCGTTAGTATGTCTCAACTGTGTTATGTTTTTTTTTTCTCTTTTAAATTTTCAGAATCATCATTTATATTCTGGCCAAAGCTGTTTAGTATTATCCGAAAAGCCGACTTTCTACCCAATCTTCTTACCTTGTCAAGCGGAGAGATAGGCTAACAATGCCTGTGTGATGCGAAAAATGATGTCATTAGCCAGCTTAAAATATTCAGATAAATAAGTGGGCCACTTGAATTTACCACTGTTGAGGTTAAAAGCATCTGTTTGCTAGCCTCAATTTACGAATAGCTGTTCAAACGAATAATTGACCTTTTTTAAGCATTTGTTTGCTATAAGCAGTTGTTATGAACATCTGTTTAGTAATTATTCAACCCTTAACTTTGAAGTTTTAAGAGGGAATTTTGAATTAACATAGGGAAGTGTGATTTTTGCAGGTATATAATCATTACCGCAAATGCTTTCCTTATATACAACCATTAATCTTTCATAAAGTAATTCATAAAATCAGCTTTCAAATTATTTGTTAAAATTATCTCAATGGACGTTGATAACAAAATTTATAGTTTTGTTTGTGATCTGAACCCATCTGCCTCGACTTTAAAAGCACGAACAACGAGGCGGAATATGAAGCGTTGCTGGCAGGCCTCCGCATCGCGGAAAAAATGGGGGCTAGGCACGTGGAGGCACATGTGGACTCACTACTCGTCGCACGATAGATAAATGGGACCTACGATGCCAAGGACGAAACCATGGCCCTTTATTTAGAACAAGCCAAACGACTCATGCGCAAATTCGATTCATGCACCGTAGAACACATTAGGCGCAGTGAAAACAGACCAGCTGATGCGCTGAGCAAAATAGCTTCCACCGTTTTTGAACACATGGCAAAGGAAGTCCGTGTCAAGGTCCTCAACAATCCATTTGTTTCGCTGCGACAAGTCAACGTCATCCAAACAGGCAACGCGTCCTGGATGACTCCCATCGGAGCCTATCTATCTTCCGACACCCTGCCTGACGATAAGTCAGAGGCTCGGAAGATACAACATAAGGCTCTCCACTATCAACTCACTGACGGCATACTTTATCGCCGTTCCTACCTAGGGCCACTTCTTCGCTGTGTAGACTCCGCAGACGCCTCCTTCCTCATCATAGATATTCATGAGGGAACTTGCGGACAACATGCGGGCCCAAGAATGGTAGTCGCCAAGCTTATGAACGCAGGGTACTATTGGCCAGGAATGCACACGGACGCAGTCAAAGAGCTGCGCAAGTGTGACAGCTGTCAACGCCACGCGCCGAACACCCTACGCCCAAAGAACGGCCTGGTTTCAGTCACGGCAGCATGGCCTTCTCAAAAATGGGCAATTGATCTAATTGGCTCATTCCCAACAACACCGGGCAACGTTAAGTTCCTCATCGTTGTCATCGACTACTTCACCAAATGGGTTGAGGCGAAACCCCTCGCCAAAATCGATGGGGCTCACGTCAAGAAATTCATTTGGGAATTCATCATTTGCAGATTCGGTTTGCCAATGCAACTTGTGAGTGATAACGGTACGCAATTCGCGGACTAAACATTACAAGCATGGTTGGCGCAGCTAGGCGTCCAACAAATTTTCACGTCAGTTGCATATCCACAAGGAAATGGCCAAGTCGAAAGAACAAATCGAAGTATAGTAGAGGACATCAAAGCGCGGTTGGGAACCAAACGCACAGGGTGGGTAGACGAACTTCCCCATGTGCTATGGGCCTACCGCACCTTGACCAAAACAAGTAACGGAGAAACACCGTTCAGCCTAACTTACGGCTCCGAGGCTGTAACCCCCGTGGAAATTGGATGCCCATCCGCAAGAGTACTACTGGCTAACAAGAGGGACAATGACGTAGAGCTCCGCCTAAACCTTGACTTACTCGACGAGCAGCGCGATCTCGCTGCCATCAAAGAGGCCAAGTACAAGACACAGCTGGAACGCTACTATAACAAACGCGTGAAACAATGCGCAGTCAAGATCGGTGACTATGTTTCCCGTAACAACGAGGCTTCCAACGCGGAACAACTGGGAAAACTCGCACCAACTTGGGAGGGACCATACAAGATCTGAGAAGTCTTATCATTCAGGCTTAAAGCGTCATATACACTAGCAATTCGGTGGTTACCTTGTTAAAACGGTTACCAATCTATTTGATTTGCATATCTAACATCGTGTTGAAATTTTCAACCTTGTAATAATGACGATTAGTGTCGTTAGTCTTTCTTCTTCTATATTTTGGGTCAATGGATTCAACATCCTTGTCGACCATTTCAATTTCATTTTCATCACAAAAAGATTCCACATTTTTCAATGTGAAACATTTAGAAAAAATTAATGTCAACATTGGTGTTGCTCGTAAAAAACAACAGCATCACCTATAAAAAAACATTGGTCTCGCTCGTATTTTTCTATTACACGATACATATAATATAAAAATTTGAGTGGGGTCGGATGACACCGTTGTCAAGTATGTGGCTACACCGTTGTCAAGTATGTGGCTCCGCCAATGTTAGTTGGCACACAAAAAAAATAAATAAAAAAAATAAAAAATACAACTTTGGAGAAACACTTATAGATTACTTGGGTAATATAACTCTGGGTAAGACAAACCCTACAAAACTTGAAGTTGTCTCAAGTTTCCAATTCCTAAGAATTTGAAACAATTATAAAAGGGTTGTTAAGGGTTTTAGCATTTCATCTAGCCTTTGACTAGAGGAGATTTCCTTTTTTTTTTTAACGACAAATTTTATGACACCTTAATTCCATCATACCTTGCATTTGCAAGGATTTGAACTCACAACCTTACATTTGTAAGGGGGACACCATACCACTAGACCAAGAGATCATGGGTAGATGAGATTTCATAGCAACCCTGATACCAGCACTTCCTGATTCTTAAAAGAATTGGATTATAGAAACATATACATATTCAAAAGGATTGGTATCATACTAGTTCATGATCATCATCCAATAAAGTTACAATGTCGTTGAAAATAACACGCTATAAAATTACAAAATTATTTAAAATATATAAAAAAAAATACATTTTATGGTTGCTCCCCACTTCTTTTCATGTTTTGAAAACAATTTATAACGTCTTCAATCGCATGATATCTGAGAGGCATGGTTGATAGTTCCTAGAGCAAATGTTATCGCTATTGAATGGTAATACATTACCAACTTGCACAAGCCTATGAGGCCCTTTCAAGCCTTGATCTATATGACTCCTCTTAGTTGGGTCCACCTAAACATAAAAAAGACTTTGTTTGGCTGGTTTAAAACCGTTTTCTTAAAAAAAAGCTTTGTTTGGCTGTTTTAAAACTGAATTCATAATTTGTTTGGCTGGTTTAAGCCTCCTTACGGCTGTGCGCATATATAAAGTTGCACTAATTTTAACATTATTTTACTAATTTCATGAAAATAACGTTAAAAATGATGGACGGTTAATCATGCATCATGTGGTGGCGTTGATAGCCAAAAGACAAGGGAGTATATGCACCAATTGGGTTTGTCTCAATTGCTAAGTATTATGTGTCTTATGTCTAAGGCTTGATACAAAACCACTATCGAGCCGGGGGTCTCACTAGAAGCAGCCTCTCTTCTCATAGGGTAGAGGTAAGGCTGTCTACATCTTACCCTCCTCAGACTCTACCTTAGCTTTTGCTGTTGGTGGGATTAACTGAGTACGATGATGTTGATTATTTTTAACCGAGAGATTTGTCTCATGAATATAAAACATACATAACTATATATGCCGAATAAATAAATATCAAATGTTAAACGGATGGTTCTTTGATTCATATTATTAATATATATGCCCCTCAAAGGGCAGCCGCAAAAAAGTGTATTTGGGATGATTTATCGGGATTTATTAGGGGATGTAACGGGATGTTTGTGTTGTTGGGAGATTTTAATGCGGTGAGATATCCGGAGGAGAGAAGAAACTCGGTGTTTAATCAATATGTCGCTTCAGATTTCAATGATTTTATTGAAGATTTGGGGCTGAAAGAGTATTACATGAGAGGTCACAAATTTACTTGTTTGTCAGGGCAGGGCCAAGACCATAAATTGAGTAAAATTGATAGATTTTTGGTTTGTGATTCGTTTTTTAATAGATGGCCTATGGCGTGCTTGAGGGCGTTAAATAGAGAATTTTCTGATCATTGTCCATTACTTCTTACAGTAGTGGATATTAATTTTGGGCCTAAACCATTTCGGTGGTTTAATTCGTGGCTAAATCGGGATGGGTGTGAAAGGGTGGTTGTGGATACGCTAGATGGTTTCATTGGTCAGGGGGCGCCAGATGAAATTCTCAATAATAAACTTCGGCGTTTGAAAGATGTTCTAAAAGGGTGGTGGAAAAATATTTTAACACAGGAAGGTGAAGAGATGAGCCGATTAAAAGATGAAATTGAAACTTTAGAGTTGGCCATGGAGTCTAGGAATCTTGAGGAGGAGGAGGAATGGATTTGGGAGGAATGTAAAAAAGGGGTGGATAAATTGAATTTTTGTGCTAACAAAGATTTAAAACAGAAGTCGAGAATTAAATGGGCTATGGATGGAGACGAAAACTCCGCTTTTTTCCATGGTATTATTAATGGAAGAAAAGCGGCAAATGCTATTCCTGGTTTATTGGTGGACGGGGTTTGGATTTCTAAGCCCTCATTGGTCAAAAAAACTGTTTTGCAACATTTCCGTAGTCACTTTGCGAAACAAGAGAGTATTCGTCCAAGGCTTTGCTGCGATTCGTTGAAGACATTACAAGACAGTGAGAGGGATTCTTTGATTCGGAATTTTTCTAAGGAAGAAATTAAGGAGGCGGTTTTCAATTGTGGTCCGGATAAAGCTCCAGGTCCGGATGGGTTCAACTTCAGGTTTGTTAAATTCTTTTGGGCCTTACTTGAAGACGATTTTGTAAATGTGTTCAATAATTTTTTTGATCATGGTACCATTAGTAGAGGTTGTAGTTCATCTTTTATTACCTTAATCCCAAAGTCTAAGACGCCAGTGGGTTTAAAAGATTATAGACCCATTAATTTAATAGGGATTATAAGTAAAAGTATCTCAAAGGTGCTGGCGGAAAGAGTGAAGAAAGTGTTGGGTTCGGTTATCTCAAACTCACAATCGGCGTTCCTTAAAGGTAGATTTATTTTAGATGGTCCTTTGGTTATTAATGAATTGATTGGTTGGACCAAGAAATCTGGAAACAAGATATTTATGTTGAAGTTGGATTTTGAAAAGGCTTATGATAATGTTAATTGGAATTTTCTTTTGGATACTCTTGAACAAATGGGTTTCCATGAGAAGTGGTGTCGATGGGTAGAAGGCATCTTAAAATCGGCAAGATCATCTATTTTGGTAAACGGGTCACCCACTTTTGAGTTTCATTGTGAAAAGGGGGTTAGACAAGGAGATCCACTTTCTCCTTTTCTTTTTCTTGTTGTGATGGAGGTATTACATTGCATTATTGAGAAGGCGATTGGGTTAGGGGAGTTTAAAGGTATTCGGATTAATGAGAGTGGCCTTATTTTATCTCACATGTTTTACGCGGATGATGCATTGATAGTGGGGGAGTGGTCAAAGGATAATATGGATACTATGGCTCGGATTCTTCGGGTATTCCATATTTGTTCCGGTCTCAAAATTAATTTTAAGAAATCCTATTTATATGGGATTGGTGTGGAGGAAAATGAATTGGGGAATATGGCGAGTATTGTGGGTTGCCGGGTTGGGGTGTTACCTTTTGATTATTTGGGTATTCGGGTTGGGGCTAATATGGCTAAATGTTGTAATTGGTCGCCGGTGATCGAGACGGTTCAAGGTAGACTTTCGGCGTGGAAGGCTAAAACATTATCTATGGGTGGTAGGTTAACGCTAATTAAATCGGTGTTATCCAGCTTACCCATATATTTTATCTATTTACAAGGCCCCTGTGAAGGTTATAGATAATATTGAAGCGATAATGAGGAAGTTTTTATGGTCCGGAACGGAAGAGGTCAATAAAATCCATTGGGTTTCTTGGGAAGTCGTCACGGCTCCTATTGACAAAGGCGGGTTGGGGATATCTCGGTTGAGAGATGTTAATCTTGCTCTTTTGGCGAAATAGGGGTGGCGGTTTAAGGTAGAGGTGGAATCGATGTGGAGAAAGTATATTATTCAAATTCATGGTGGAAGGGGATTATGGTACGGCCTCCCGGTCAAAAAATCACTCACCGGATGTTGGAAGACCCTTGTTTCAGCTTTGGAGGTCGAATGTTTCCAAGGTAAATCGGTTTTACAAATGCTTCGTGGGGTATCGGGTAATGGGGCAGGTCTTAGTTTTTGGTTCGATATTTGGTTTGGAGATGTTATTTTGAAGCAAAGATGGCCGCAATTGTATAAATTAGAAAGAAATAAGAGATGCAAAATTCAAGATAGAATTAAAGTGACAAGTGAAAGCGTGGTGTTTGAAGGAAATTGGTATAGATATCCATATTCGGTTGAGGAGCTTTCAGAATACCAAGACCTGGAAAGGATGATCGCGGAGTGTAAGCTTTCGGATGCTATTGATACATGGGCTTGGGGGGATGGTTCGAGCGGCAATTTTTCGGTTGCTAATTGTAAGCGTATGTTAACAGAAGATAGATATGGGCAGGCGGGTTCTAGTCTGAAATGGGTGGGTTGGGTACCTCTTAAAGTGAACCTCAATGCATGGCGTGCCAATTTGGATAGACTTCCCACCCGGATGGCTTTGGCTAGAAGACATGTTCATATTCCAAATGGTATGTGCCCGATGTGTGACACAGTGAATGAAGATCTGAAACACTTAATGGTCGATTGTATTTTTGCCGTGGGGGTATGGAATGGAATTTGTAAGTGGTGTAGATTGGCTCCTTTTGTGGCTTATGATTTTAATGAGGTTCTCCTTCTTTACAAGAATGTTCATGGGGGAAAGTGGAGGAAAAAATCACAAGAGGTATTATCTTGATTGGGATATGGGCTATTTGGAATGCAAGAAACTCTAAAATTTTCTCAGATAAAGACATGACGGTCATGAAGGTTATTGCGGAAGTAAATCAAAGGCGTTTTTATGGTTAAAATATAGAACAAAATTTGATTGTATTGTCTGGAAGGATTGGGCAAAGTTCCCATTGTATATGTGTAATTAGTGGCGACTCTCGTTTTTGGGTGCTCGCCGTTTTTAATGAAAGTAAATGTTCAAAAAAAAAAAAAACGGTTGGTTCCAAAGTTTCAAACAATCACCCGAACCGTTAACCCATCAAAACTAAAACGTGTATCAATACCATACAAATCTCGAACTATCTGAACCTACTTATTTCCTTTAGACTTTATTTTAAATGATTCAACTAGTGTATAAACAACCATGCTTTGTATATAGTGGTCTTCGCAACTCCAATCTTGAGATCTCCTCCAAAACCAAAATTATAAGGACCAACCCGACCCGACAATCAAAGCTCACCCTAGGCATTTCTCTTTAAAAAAGCAGGACTTCTTGAAGAACATATGTTAACATCAACTAATTATCCGTAAGATAACGTTAGAGATGAAATCCTAAAATAAAATTTATATAAAACCAAATATATAAAACAAGTTGCCCCCACCCTTGTGGTGGAGTGGTATGGGAAGTGATGGATAAGGCTTAGAACTAAAATGTCTGAGGTTCGATTTTTGATCCCACCCGAGTTTTATCAATTTATCATTGTTGTGTCTTTGGGCGAGTGAGGGATTGGATTTTCCTCGGTTTAGAAACCACGTGCATGATCTAGCTCCCAATAGGAGTAAGATTTGTAGAAAACGCTCTCGTTAGAAGTCGGACATAATAATATGTTACGTTGACCGTTCTAAAAAAATATATAAAAGAAGTAAAAGACAAAAGTAGCAACGGAATAAAACAGCAACATAATAAGTGTGCACCTTCTAAAAATAAATTCACATTTTATTCAAACTTTAATGTGGACAGACACCTATAGTGATAGCTCTAATTTAAATACTAAATAAATAATAATAAAAAAAAATAGAAACAGAAAAAGTAGTGTGAAATTAGTAACGCAAATATAGAGATCCGATCCCTGAAATATTATTACTCCAACCAAATCTGGTAGTAGTCCATCATCAGTCTTGTTCGTGGAAACCCTAACGACCCCTTACATATGGTCTCTCTCTCTCTCTCTCTCTCTCTCTCCCTCTCTCTCTCTCTCTCTCTCTCTCTATAGGCTTGTTGTTTATTGTGGAAATTACTTAGATCTGTTTATGTATATATGCTCAATCGTGTATTATGTGTGTTACTATGTTATTATATTTAATCTCCTTTTTTATGTGTAGACTTTGTTGATTTACTGTAACTATTTATGTGTAATATATTTGCTAATTTGTTTTTGTATTTAATCGTTTTTATGCTCTGAATTTTAATGCATGTAAGCTGTTTTTGTTTTAAATCTGAGAGAAGATGTAGATATTATCTGCAACTTGATTAAGATGTATCAATTGATGAATTGTTCGGTTAGCGGCGAGGAGTTTAATCACTTGTGAAATGATATAGTTCTGATATGAATTAGGTTTTAGAGTAATTTGTAGTATTTGCTTTGGCTGCTCAGTTACTAGTTTGTAATTGTTTAAGATATTGTCTGGTTTTCATTTTTTCGAATTGTTTGATTCGCGGAATAAAGGATGAAGGTATAGAGTTTTGAAACTAGAAGGCAGTGGTTCGTTCTTCGAGTTTGAGATGGCTTACTTAAGATTACATGATACTTTATTTGAGGAATATAATAAAAAAAGTGTTTGTGCGTAACATAAAGATAGAAATGGTGAATGAGATGTGAGACATAAATTTTGAAAAGTATGGTTTTAGTTAAAATTACAGGGTAGAAAATGGTTTAATATTGATCTTTCTTAATGTTGTCCGTGGCTAATGTGGCTAACTGGATTTACTCAGTTTCGAGGATTTATAAATTGAAAACTGAACATAAGTAGCAGGGGAAAATGTGTTCGATTATAAGTAAACATGTGGCTTGGGTATAACTCGGGAGCAGAGTACTAAAAACCTTTGAATTTCTATCTTGTAGGTTTGGTGATAAACATTGCAGCATTAGTGGTTTCGGTTGATTGAAGTTTGGGCGCCGTAACTGTTAGGTAGTTACATAGTTATACATTCTTAAGGTTAGACAATGGCTTTGATGCTTGTCTCTAAAAGGACTTATTTAGTCCTTTTTACATATGTGGTTTTCCTTGGGCATCTCTGCAATGGTTTCTATTTGCCTGGAAGCTATATGCATACATACTCAAATGGGGAGAAGATATTTTCCAAAGTCAATTCATTAACATCTATCGAAACGGAGCTTCCCTTTAGTTATTACAGTCTACCGTACTGCAAACCTTCCGGTGGAGTGAAAAAAAGTGCTGAAAATTTAGGAGAATTGCTTATGGGAGACCAAATCGACAACTCACCCTATCGTTTCCAAATGAACGTCAACGAATCTGTTTTCCTTTGCACTACACATCCATTGAGTGAGCATGAAGTAAAGCTTTTGAAACAAAGAACACATGATTTGTATCAAGTTAATATGATACTTGATAACCTGCCTGCAATGAGGTTTGCTAACCAGAATGGTGTTAAAATCCAATGGACGGGGTTTCCAGTTGGATTTACACCTCCCGGCAGTAAGGATGATTACATTATTAATCATGTTAAGTTCAGGGTTTTTGTACACGAGTATGAAGGTACCGGTGTGCAGATAATTGGTACGGGTGAAGAAGGAATGGGTGTGATATCAACTTCTGATGATAAAAAGAAGGCTGCTGGATATGAGATTGTTGGTTTTGAAGTTTTTCCGTGCAGTGTTAAGTATGACCCTGAGAAAATGGCGAAACTCCATCAATATGATCAAGTGGATTCTGTAAACTGTCCGTTAGAGCTGGAAAAATCTCAAATAATAAGAGAACAAGAAAGAGTATCATTCACTTACGAAGTTGAGTTTGTGAAAAGTAATGTAAGATGGCCGTCCCGTTGGGATGCTTATTTGAAGATGGAAGGTGCTCGTGTGCATTGGTTCTCAATTCTTAACTCACTAATGGTGATCTTCTTTTTAGCTGGTATTGTTTTTGTTATATTTTTAAGAACCGTGAGACGTGATCTTACACGGTATGAAGAGTTAGACAAAGAATCTCAAGCACAAATGAACGAAGAGCTATCGGGATGGAAACTTGTTGTTGGTGATGTGTTTCGCGAGCCAAATCACTCCAAACTTTTATGCGTGATGATAGGAGATGGAGTACAAATCACAGGAATGACCGTTGTCACAATCTTATTCGCTGCATTTGGGTTCATGTCACCCGCTTCACGAGGTATGCTTTTAACCGGAATGATAATTCTTTATCTTTTCTTGGGGACTGGAGCTGGGTATGCTGGAGTTTATCTGTGGAGAACACTTAAAGGTACTTCAGAAGGATGGCGATCCGTTTCTTGGTCAATTGCGTTTTTCTTCCCGGGTATCGTTTTCGTGATTCTAACTGTGTTAAACTTCATTCTCTGGGGCAGTAACAGTACTGGTGCAATTCCCATTTCATTATACTTCATACTTTTATCACTTTTATTTTGCATCTCGGTCCCACTCACTCTGTTAGGAGGGTACTTAGGGACCCGGGCCGACCCAATTCAGTTCCCTGTTCGGACCAATCAAATTGCAAGAGAAATCCCGGCACAAAAATACCCTTCGTGGCTACTAGTAATTGGTGCTGGAACCCTTCCGTTCGGGACCCTTTTCATCGAACTCTTTTTCATTCTTTCTAGCATCTGGCTCGGAAGATTTTACTACGTGTTTGGGTTCTTGCTTGTGGTTCTTATGTTGTTGGTTGTTGTGTGTGCTGAGGTGTCGGTTGTTCTGACCTACATGCATCTATGTGTTGAGGACTGGCAGTGGTGGTGGAAAGCATTTTATGCTTCGGGTTCTGTCTCTCTTTACGTGTTCTTGTATTCCATGAAGTATTTGGTTTTTGACCTTCAGAGTTTAAGCGGGCCTGTGTCGGCTATACTCTATCTTGGATACTCACTGATTGTCGCGATTGCAATCATGTTGTCTACTGGCACCATTGGGTTCATTACGTCGTTCTACTTTGTTCACTATTTGTTCTCCTCAGTGAAGATCGATTAGAGGGTGCGTTGTGCAAATTCTTATAGGCAGGCAGGCAGGCTTCCATTTCAAATCTGACATGTTCATTTTAGAAGGCCTGGAAATTTTACGGCTTATCGAAGGTTAGACGAGTATATTTTGTCTTATGTTTTTGTTTTCTATGACTTGTTATAATTGTGAGGGCTTGTTTGTTCCAACATTCTAAGAAATAGCTGTTATATGATTCCTTAGTACTTTCTTTTTATTTTCTATTTAAGCCTGTCAAAACTGTTGGGTTGCGCCGGGTCAGGTAATATACTGTAACGGGTTCAGATTGAAACGGGTTCACTTTTAAAAAAAATGTGAAATAAGTTTGGGTCAAAACAATTCTGAACAGGTAATATATTGTAACGGGTTGACTTCTAAAAAAAATGTCAAATAAGTTCGGGTCAAAACAATTCTGAACAAAATGGAGTCGGGTCGACATGGAACATACTTTAACTTACCCTTTTATGATTAGGAAATTTTATCACCCTTACAGCTTTTTGATTAGGAACACTGTTACTAAAACCCCATCTTGTTCAGAAGCTGATAGCATGGTTTAAAAGAACGGAATCGTGCGAGGCGGAATTAATAAGTAAATATAAAAGTTTTATATCTTATAAAAAATATAATACTAAGTTAATCATCAGATTCATCAAAAAAACATAGATAAAAGAATGTTTGAAACTGACACAAAAAGTCTAAAACATCATAATCCCTTGAAGCGCATCTTTTCTTAGTGCCTCAGTCCTACAAGGCGCACGGACCAAAAACCCTATGAGGCGCGACTCATACTCGTTTTCTGAATTACGCCTTGAGTCGCGCGTCTCGGCATTTTTTAAACTACGCAAAAGTTTCTAAATTTTTGTATCAACTTCAAACTTGTAACCCATGCAGCAAAACACCAAAAAAAACACACAATTACATAAGGAAACACGTACTCCAATCATAGACTCATTTGTTGTATTACAGTTGTATATGTTAGTTTTTTTTGTCTATGTTATGTTATTGGTTGATCGTCATAGATTAGATATTACATTATATGGAAACATAACCAAAGTCTGTTTCATCAACAGATAAAAATAATAGTTAGTTATATACAAATAGGGGCAGGATCAAATACAAAGTAATACAAACGTGCGAAGAATGCGAAGGATCACTTTGTACATGATAATTACGTAATGCCTTCATGAACATACAAAAACATTACGTAATTATCATGTACAAAGTTCCTTCGCATCCTTCGCACGTTTCTTTTACTTTGTAGAATAACCGCCCCTATACAAATATACTAACAGTTTGAAACAACTTTATTATGTTAACCCACTAAAATGACAAACAAGGACTAAATGACAATATGACAATTTACTTTTTTTTTCTTTGTATTTTCATAGCTATATAGGTCTCCAACCAAATAAATATTATCGTCTTTTTTTTTGAACGGCAAATATTATTGTCTTGAACGATAAATCCTACATACACATACCCATATATGTCACTGATGAGTCACCTGTATGTAAATTTGACTGTCCAATTGTACCGGTGTTCAATGCTTGCGTGCTAGCTGGTTGAAAATCAAAATGATATCATAAATCAATTGAAGTCGACACGAACTTCAAAATGTTTTACGTTTAACTCACAAAAATTAGACCGAACGTAAAACGTATAAACTAATTAACCAAGACATGCTCCTCTGGCTTTAAGACCCTTTCTAGCGAGTTTTTCATGGTGTTTAGTTTACGACCTCATTACAAGATGGAGAACATAAATTGTGATTAGTTAATCTCCTCAACCATTGCAACAATCCATGTATCCATCTCGCTGGACCCTTGTAGGCTGTAGCAACACATGGGTTACAAATATAAATATGAAATAGCATAGAGTAAATGTTAACGCACCAATCTATTAACAGGTACAAACTTCTATGAACCAATGTATGTTTTAAATCGTATTAAAAAGGATTAACTAATAAAAACCAATAATTTTCTTGACTTAAATACAAAATGTGTGTTTTAATAATCTTATAATTTTTTTAATGAAAATGGCGGGCATTTTATATTCTTAAAAACAATTTACATTTGGACAGTGGGTAAGCAGACAACAAATTTGAATGAACAAGTATCATTATCGAAATCTTAATAGATATGTTTTTTATATTAGACGTTCAAGTAAGAAATATTTTTATTAGAGATTTAAAAAATTAACAATAGTAAAAAAAAAAAAAAGCCATATATATCGTATTATCATAAAAGCATTTCTAGTGGAGATGCATTATGACACGATACCAACTAGCAAAAGTAATATTCCGGAGACGAGCTCCGTTTTGTGAATTGTGATGGTATCCACACCCCAAAGCTCTGTTATAATATTAAAAAAAATCCCCTAAAAAGTTATAAAATATACAAATTTAGTTTTTTTTTTTTTTTAACTAGAATTAAGCCCCCGCGTTGCTACGGAAAGCATAAAACGATGAACCATGCACGCCCGCTGCGGCGTGATAATGCGCAAAATTAGACTGAAAATTTGCGATTTTCATACGTAAAGGGCCAGGGGTGGCCCTGGCTCCCCTGTTTTTTGGCGCAGTGCTAGAAATTTGCGATTTTCATACGTAAATTGAGTCCGGGTTGAGTCTGGCCCCCGCCGATTTGCCACTACCGATCGAAAAAAATTGAGTCCCCCCGCAATTCGAGAACCAAGCTTTGCCCCTAGGTATAATGATACCGACTATTTACTTTAGTGATATCAATCAATCAATCATACCCAGTATATCCCACGAATAGTAGACTATTGGTAGGGTCAGGGGAGGGTGAGAAGTAGGCACACCTTACCTCTACCCATAAAGGATAGAGAGGCTGCTTCCAGAGAGACCCCCGGCTCAAAAAGAGAGAACAGAAGACAGGCAAGCATACAAGTAAAGGGACAAGCACCACAGGGATATTTCGCTATCGGCTAACGGACCAAATGCAGGACTAAGCTAGTAAGATAGTACATAAAAATGTAGTACATTGAACATCATAGAAACATGTAAACGGGACGACAAGCACAAGTAAGTTTCACATTACTTAAGAAAACAGGATAAATAGACACATGAATCAAATAGGTTTAGAAATCCTATAGATAAGGGCTCATAATACCCGGTTATGCTACCTAAGGGCTCATATTTACTTTAGTGATAGAATAATCGATTTCACTAATTGAATCCGTTTTGATTTCAGTTATCAAATTTTCGAATAGAATATGAATTTATGATTTTTAACTTGATTCAATATTCGAGTCAAATTATATATTTTTCAATTGTGTTAGGCCGCCATAAAGTTGGAAATAAATCATTTGGACTTTTGATGGTTAAAAAAATTAATCTTTTGATCACTTGTTATCAAGTATAAACTTGTAATTTGGATGTGCCACTGAAGATTTTGGATTTTTTTTTATTATTTGGGAAGAGATAACGTATAAAACTTCTTAACGTAAAAAGCGTAAGAAGTAATCTCAGCCATTAGATTAACAAAATGGTTGGGTGCAGATTAAAAACCCTAATCATACTTGGGTCAAACTAACCAAGGGTAAATTATGAAAAACCGTCTATTTTTTTTTTCAAATCGTAACAACAAAATCAATCGAAAACAAAAATTTTCAACAATTGAAATCGATTAAACCAATCTGAATGATTACACAATCAAAATAACAAAAAACATTCGATTACAAATGAACGAAAACAAAAAAAATAAAAAAACAGAGATTTACACTGGGACGATTTAATCATACGAAAAAACATACAATTATGAATAAACGCTCGTAATAGTTGTCAAATACTTTCGATTTTGTTTTAATAAGTAGGATTAAACATAAAAATTAGGTTAAAAAATGTTGCAGACGAAGAAGATGAAATTGGTGAAAACAGAGCCTTTTAAACACACTAAGAAAATTTAAACGCACTCATTGTACAAAATTTAAACGCACATACAAAATTTAAACGCACTCATTAAAAAGTTTGGAAACACTCATTAAAAATTTAGAAGCACTCATTAAAAAGTTTGGAAGCACTCATTGAAAACTTAGAAGCACTCATTAAAAAGTTTGGAAGCACTCATTGAAAATTTAGAAGCACTCATTAAAAAGTTTGGAAGCACTCATTGAAAATTTGGACGCACTCATTAAAAAGTTTGGAAGCACTCATTGAAAATTTGGAAGCATTAATTGAAAATTTGGACGCACTCATTAAAAAATTTTAAACGCACCTTTTACAAATTTTAAACGCAATCTGCTCATCTTTTCTTACACACAATCTGTTTCGTTTGATGATGGTGGCTGGTGCATCGATTCTTGATTATGAATCTTATCATTCAAAGAGATGCTTTTTTTATGCAGATCTTGAGATAATCTGTTATTTTGAGTTATTTTGTTTCAGCAGGAAAAAAAAAAAGAAACAGGGCCCTGGTTGATAAGGAGCAAGGGTTTGGTGCAGGGGAGCAGGGCCCCTGGTTGATAAAGACCAGGGCCTGGTTTGGGAAGAAGTCTGGTTTGTACAATATCAATATCTTTAGAGTTATTTGAACAACAATCTGCAATCTTGACAAACTCCTTCAAACATTTGGGAGAAATTTTTGTTGTAATTTGAGAACTAACAATCTATTCTATTCGTTGTTCTTTGATACGCTTTTTAGCCCAACTTGCCAAATTAATCCCTTCACCTACAAACAGTGAATCGGCGGTAAGTGATGGTGGTGGTGGTGGTCAGATCTCGATCGATGAAGTTAAACAAGGAGGATGAGTTAGGTTTATGTTCTGAAAGTTTAAATCAGGGAAGAAGAAAAATATGTTAATCGTGTTTTAACTATGGTTAGGTTAAATTGACAGGTGGCAAGTTCCAGTGACTTCCTACACTTTTTTATGTTAAGCATACTTTGTACCATATACTTTCTCTTATTAGTTTTATAAACTTGTGTTTTTTAGGTTATAATTTCAAGTTTGCAGAAATTTCGAAAATAAAATACGTTGACTTTTGGTTAAAATCAAATCAAATTAAATCAATTCGAATCAAATTATGAATTGTATGCAAATTCAAATTTCCCAAATCTAATTTGAATCAAATACGAATCCATGATCAAAAGTTCAAAAATTCAAATACTCGAAATTTGATTCGTTAAACACCCCAACTTGATTCTTTAATTCTCTAGATAATAGATAGTTATCAATACTCTATACATATAGAATAAAAAAAACAAATTACAAGGTTTATGAAAATATGAAAGGAAATATGAAAATATGAAATTACAAGGTAGAAATCTAGAAGGGTTTTTAAGAGGAGGCTTAACCTATTCAACAAAAGGTATAAAAATGGGAAGGGTGAGAAATATATAAAAAAGACACAATCGATAAAAAAATATAATATAACGACGAGGAAAAAGACACAATAAATCGTAAAAAAAACAAAAAAAAAACACAATGATATAAAAAAGACACAATGCCAAATAAAAAGACATAATGATGTACCAAAAATTTTAAAATCTACAAGCTAAAAATTCAAAAGCAAAATGCTAAAATCTAAGATCGTAAAGTTCAATGAGTTTAATACTATTCATACAACTTCTTTATTGTGACATAGAGTGATATCAAGCGACGATTAGCGGGTGGACGACTAATAACATAAAGAAGTCAAGACTGTCACATTATGGGTATGTTTGACAAGGAGATTTTAAGAGCTTTTAGGAGCTTCAAGCTTTTAAGAAAAAACTTATACTCAATAAAAAGTCTTGTTTGGTTGAAGAGCTGGGAGCTTTTAGGTTAGGAGAAAAAGTTCTATAGTGAAAAGCTACTAACTAGCTTTTAAGAAAAAGCTCTACTAGCTACAAACTTTTAATTAGTACTAGTAGGAATGCCCGCGCGTTGCGGCGGATGCATCTGTTTTACCCCTCGTGCACCATGTTTGTTTCTTATTCGTTATGATGAAGTAGAAAACAACGATGTATAAAATATATGTTATTAAAAACTGAAACTCATAAGTATATTTTCTGAATATTTTAAATGGGTACATCACAATAGGCCGTACTATTCCTTGCAACACCCTTAGATTGGCCCACGTCCTTCGGTGGGACCCTTTTATGTATCTCGAAGGCAAATAAGTATGTCATCGTAGAGCGGTGCTTAGCGTAGTGAAGTTGGGTTGTATCTCTTAATGACCATAAGATTGTAGTGGAAGTGATGTAATTACTAAAATGCAGTTTGTAGTGTGCAACATATTTCTATTATTTTAGGCCACCCGCGAGATGCAGCGGAGTCAATGATTTGCATAGATACTCTCGTTTTATGTTAGTTTGACAAGCTCCGTAACAAATATATTGGACCAAACAAATTAGTAATCAATATAGTTAAAACTACAAAATCGACTGATAAGAACCTGTCTTCTTTTGGATATGTAAACAATTGGTGACTTCGTGAGATTAGAAACTTAAATTCTATTCCTAGAAGCTTATAGTAGCAGAGAAAACAAAAAACCATCGAGGAAGACGATGACGTTGCTCATGAAGTATCTCTACCATATTTGCTTGTATAAACGTCAAGCTTACATATATCGCTCGCTTTAATGGGTTGAAACGTGTCATGGGTTGGGTGTGTTGGCAAACTTCAAGCCTACATATTCATTTGTGTGTAGAAGTGTCACATCATGCCATCCTGCAACGCATAAATTTAAAAAGAAGATATAAATACATAATATATAATGTAATTTATTTACTATAAACAATTGAAAGATATGTAAGTTATGTATGTGAAGAGTCACCACATTATTTATATACCAAATACATGGCCACTATTTATAAGACTATAACATTTATACAAACATAATAAAGACATTGAGGTTATGAATGTAAAGAGTCACCACATTATTTTTAATTTCCTCATCAATTTTATAATTATGTTTAAATTAATTTCTTCAACAATTTAATATTTAGGTAGAAAGACAATTTTACCCCCTAAATGACTTCAACAAGCATTGTACTATAAGCAATAAAGGTTGTATTTACATAAATTTTGCGGGTATACTTCACTGATGCTTTATAATATAGTATAGAAGATAAAGATTCGGGTTGATTCATTAGCATGAGCGTGAATTTATGGCCTTTCGATTTCTTATTTGTTAACACAAATAACATAAGTAATTAACACACACTCAAGTTTTTGTTTTCTCTTTATGCTAGTGTTTAATTTATTTTATTTATTAGAATTAGAACTTAAACAATATACAATTGCCGAAAGCATTGTGAACCACACTTCATACAACGTTTAACAAGAACATTAAATGGATCAACAAATACCTTAAAAGTCTTAGAACAAATATGGTTTACGTATAAAGTTATATTTGAGCATGCATATATAGATTTAAAGAGTTAACTATTTTGTGGCGTTGAAGGAGGCCATAATGATTGAAATTGAGGAAAGTCTCCATACCTTTCTCCAACCATCCTTTCCATCATATGTCCTTCATGTCCATTTGTTCCCCGCAACATCAGTTTTCATCCCATGCAGTAAGTGGAAGTAATATTTATAATATATTAGAAACGTATTAGCAAATCTAGAATGTTATATTTATAATTTTGTCCGTTTTATTTAGTTAACAATATATATGATTCAAGATACACAACTTCTTAATAAGGATAGTTAGGAAAGCCATCTGTCACCTTCATAGGGGGCATAGTAGAGTTGAGGTCAATAGGTCATAGAACATGCTGGCTTCTGAAAGCTTCATGGAGAGAAACTAAAAATGCACAAAGAAGAGAAAAAACTGTACTAATTAATTTTGTAAAATATTTTCTCATCAATAATTCTGAATATTGTTTGTTTATTGTTTTAATTGTTAGTTGCACAATTAAATTACCTCAATTTGATTCTGCAACGATCCAACATAGTTGATTATTACATCCAACATCACTTGCATTCCCATTGTCTATAGCAAATAACTAAATTTAAATGGAGCAAAACAATGATTTATTATGAAGATAAATTTTGTAATTTTCAAAGAACATATGAACAAGTAGTAAAAATGTATATATGTATATAAAGATTAATTCATATCTTTGTACCTTGTAGCATCCGGGAACCATATCTTGCAAACGTCTTAACTTCTCATTGATTTTTTTTCTCTTCTCATCTAATGAAGACATAAAATTTTTGGACAAAACAATGTTTCAAAGCATGAAATTAGCTCTAAGATTTTGTTTAGGGTTATGAAAAGACTATTAGCATTAAAGAAATTGATTATAATGAAATATATATATAATAATATAGACGAGGGATTGAAAGGTCTCACATTTAAGATGCATCATAGGTTAGGTTGTATTTTGTGTTTTAAAAGTTGGACATAAGGGCATAATTGGGATAAGATTTTAGGATGTGAGGTATTGGATTATGTTAAATTTACTAATCTACCCTTCTAAGTGTCTTAATTGTCACAACTATGCCAATAATACCCTTAATTTTTTTGGTTAAATATGTTGTACATGTTGCTTGTTAAGTTGTATAGAAATATAAATTACCATGTTGTACATCACTCCTCCTTAATAAGATAATATAGATATGACACAAATACCCATTCTATTTTAAAAAATAAAATAAAAACTTTCTTTACAAGCTTTTAATTATACCTATTTTGATCATTTTATACATTTTATTAAAAGCTCCAGCTACTCTGTCAAACACCAAAAATAGATTTAAAAAGCTTTCAGCTCCAGCTACCAGCTTCCAGCTAGTTTTGCCAAACATACCCTATGACTTATGTTTTACTATTAAACTCAGTGTTAAATATTTTAAAGCTATAAATATTGAGCCAAATCCAATAGAATGTTATATATAAAGCTATAAATATATATGTAAATTGTGTGTATATTTATGATTAAATATATAATAGTTAATAAAAATGTAAAAAAGACACAATGCCAAATAGAAAGACACAATGATGTAAAAAATTTTAAAATCTACAAGCTAAAAATCTAAAAGCGAAATGCTAATATCTTTTGATCGTAAAGTTTGATGAGTTTAATACTATTCATACAACTTCTTATTGTGACATAGGGTGATATCAAACGACGATTAGCGGTAGACGACTAATAACATAAGAAAGTCAAGACTGCCACATCATAACTTATGCTTTTACTATTAAACTTAGTGTTAAATTTTTTAAAGCTATAAATATTAAGTCAAATCTAATATAATATTACATATAAAGCTATAAATATATCTGTAAATTGTGTATATTTATGATTAAATATATAATAGTAAATAAAAATGTATTCGATGTCGAGTGGACTTTTGCTTATGCTTAGCTCGTTTATAAACCAAACTAAGCTGATCGACTCATTTACAATCAAATGAAAAATCGAACTAACATTTTTTAAACGATCGACGAGCGATTTAAACAAGACACCCTGTTCTCTCTCTCCCCGGGTCCCATATTAAAAGATGGTACAAAAAAGAGGGATGTCGGTAACATATTCAGAAAAGTAGGGGTAATAATGTAATTTCCAGCTTTTAAACATTAAACAACTGGTCTAGTTTAAGCATGAAGCAATGTTATTCAAACTAGCCGTTACAAAACGCTCCATATTGTCTTCTTCTTCTCTCTCATCAATCATCAACAACTAAGCTCATCATCTCCTTAAACCCACAACACAATTTTCTTTCCTATTTTATTTTCTTCATAATCTTTCTCTCTGCTGCTGTTGTAAACATGTTCACAGAAGGCTTAGATGAAAGTGCACTCAACTGGGTCAAGCAGGTACTTCAACTCTCCATTATTAACTTTTACTGATATATATGTATACTTTACAATTGTTAGCATATACCCATTTGTGTTTCTTCAACTATTTGTATATTTTTTTAAGGGAACAGATTGAATGTTGAATGCTATGTAATGTAGTGGGGATTAAAGAAAGAAAGAAATATATGCTATTATTATTATTATTATTATTATTATTATTATTATTATTATTATTATTATTTTTATAATTTGTTTTTAAGGAAAAAAAGATTGAATACCCACAAATTTCTGTTGGTGAGTCTTGAATTTATGGATTTATGCATATTTTCTTGATGTTTTGTTGTTTAATGAACTAATCTTGAATGTCATGTTGATTAAAAGACATATTATTATTTTTTATTATTTGTTTTTTAAATTCTTGATTAATGATTATATGCCCACATAAGTTTGCAAAGTTTTTAGAGGTTATTGCCAATGATCTTCAGCCCAGCTGGTTTGAGGTGGGAGGGTTTAAGAGGGTTCCCGCCCGGGGTTGGTCACACGTTTGATTCTCGTCCATCAAAAAATCATACCCATTAAGGTTGAAAGGGCCGGCGTGTGGAGGACTCAAACTTGTGACCCGGAGGTTGTTAGGACTAGGATTTCACCGTTGAACTACGCCTTTAAAAAAAAAATAGTTTTTAGAGGTTATTGATAGTATGCATATATATCTTTAATGTGTTTTAGTAAAAAAAACAAAAAAAAAAACTGACTGTTTAATTCTTTGCTAAACATAATTTGTTTTTCTTTGTAATTTTTTTTGTTAAAAATAAATTCAGTTATTAATAATTATGTCCCAAACAGTTACATGAGTAATTGTTTATCAGTTTTCATATTCTTAATTTTGTTTAATAAGAAAAAATGAATCTTGAATGTTATGTTAGCAGGGATCAGATAAAGAACAGCTTCGGGTTCGTTCGCCTTTAAGAGAGACTGTAGTTGAAGATGAATACATGATACCAAAATCTCCTCTTTCATTCAATGCCACAACTTATAAATCCTCTAATATATTACCACCCCTTAAGTTTCATTCCAGCCTGCTTGGATCTCATAATCTTGAAACAAACAGTTTTAATGACTACGAAGACGACGAAGAAGATGATGATGATGATGTTTATGGTGATAATGATGAGAGTGTGGGCTCTGCTTCTGATGACATGGACTGCACTTTCTCTGAGGGAGAAGAGTTTAATGAAGAAATTCTTAATGTTAATATTGTTAAATCGCCTAAACAAGATGGACTGAACAGGTCTACTTTGAATAGAGGGATGATAAAAGATGATCTTTCTGTTGAAGTTCCTCGAAAAGCTAGAGGCTTTAGTGAAACCGGATGGCATGGTGGGGCGAGTACACATCTTAGCAACTATGTAAGTGAAAGCTTCTTGATGTCATATGTTTTGTAGGCGTATAAAAGTTGACGTTTGATGACGTCATTCGTGATAAATGTAGGGGACACCTGTAGCTGACTTGGGAACTCCAAGTGCGCCGCCTATTTTTGAAGGAGTAGGACATATTGATGAGGTTGATTGTGAATCAAGTAAAGAATCTTCAGGGTATATAGGTTTCGAGCAATCACAAAAAGAGATCAATGTACCAGTAAACGTTGTTAATGATGTAAAACTGGAGCCTTCTGTTAGTGAAAGGTTAGATGTTTGAAAATGTGCTTGTTTATGTTCGTCGTTTAGTACTTTTTTGCATAATATGTTGAGATGATAATCATTTTATGCAGGGAAAATGAAGCCGTAAAGTCGATGCCTTGTGGCGAAACGAATTTACTAGATCTTGCGCCTTATTGTAACAGGTACTGCATCAATTGAGATTGGGCTGTTATCCTTTTGTAGCATAGTTTAACTTCACTTACATAGAATGTTGACTTTTTGCAGTAGTCAAAATCCATGGCAAACTTTAATTACATATGACGCATGCTTTCGGCTATGCCTAAATGCATGGGCACGAGGCTGCACAGAAGCGCCCGTGTTTCTAAATGATGAATGTCGAGTTTTGCGCAATGCCTTTGGGTATGTTAATAGTTATTAACTTCTCTTACTGTCTTTTGTTGTTCTTGTTGTTATATCGATTGCCTCTTAGAAGGGCCGTGTTTTCTGCTTTTCGTTAGGTTACACAAATTCTTGTTGCAACCTCGAGGTTGTAAACCGCTTGCAAGTAGCGGTACTGAGAATACAGATAAAGCATGTCCCTTGAAAGTAAAGAAAGTGATTGGAAAGATTAAGGTTGAAGGTATGGTCTTCAACTCTTTTTATAAAAATAAACAGTCTCTTTAACTTTAATAATAATAAAAAAAATATGTTCTTTATTAACTCACGGGCGATGTGCATTCGTGAATAATTTTGCAGTGAGAAAGGTAAGAATCATCCCACAAAGAAAACTCAAGGACACATACTCTCAGCAAAGTGCTATCTATGTGCAAGCAGGCGTTGAGTACATTCGACACGTATCTTCAATTGTAAAATGCAAAATTAACAAATTAGGAATCTCTTCGTTCTCACTTCCATGTGAAGGTTTGTTCTTTACTTATAATAATAATAATAATGTAATTAAAAAAAAAGAATGTTCAAGTGATGTTTAGAAAACGGTGTCCTATTGCAGAACCAGTGATATGCTTATTGCAACTTAAAAGCTCTCAAGAAAATACAGAAACAGAATCAACCTTAGGCATTTGTTTGAGGCCTGGAACTGGTGATTCCCATGACTTGTAAGTACCCGTAAAAAAAAAAAAAAAAAAAAAAAAAATATCTTGCAAATTCGTGTGTCGCGTGTTAAAAATAGTTATATACTAACTTTATGATCTTGTATGTGACATTAGTTTCCCAGAGAATCAAGCGGATGCCCTTTTGCTAGAAGTGCAAAGTGAGAAGAGAATTATCCAGGGCCGTGCAGTTATTCCAGTTTCGTCGTTACATGATAATCTTGTAAGTTTAAAGTACGTTTGTTGGTATATTATAGAGTCGACTGTAATTTATAAACGAAATAATTTCAATGTGATTTATGGTATGCAGAATGATAGAATCAAATGGTGGCCAATATATCATGAAGACAATGAATGCATAGGAAAGGTTCAGCTTTCCATCACCAGTACAGTTACATCTGATGAAACTACTCACCTCAAGGTTTGAAAATCATATATTTTTTTTAAGGTTTTTCTCTAATTTTTTTCACAATGTTAATTCTTTTCATAACTCTGACAGTGTGGACCCGTTGTGGAAACGCTTGCGTATGATTTACTATTGGAGTCTGCCATGCGTGCGCAATCTTTCCATGCGCGTAATTTATGTGTTGTTGAACCTTGGAAATGGTTGTTGATTGAGTTCTCTGATTATTATGGAGTTTCAGAATCATACACTAAACTCAGGTACTTAAGAGTTCTAACTTTGCCTTAATTTACAAACTTTTATGTTCTACATTTGTCTTAATTATATCTCATCATCTTACAACCATTTTAGGCATCTTTCACATGTTATGAACGTCGCTACACCTATAAAAGATTGCTTAGAGCTCATTTATGAACTACTTGTACCCGTTATCAAGGCTAGAACAGAAAGAAGACTAACGAGACAAGAGGTAGAAACCTTAAAGTTTCAAGCTTGATTCATGATTCGTTTTCAAAATTTTAAACCAATATATATTTTATTGTCATTGCGCAGAAAAGCTTGTTATTAGACTGCGAAACACAAATCGAGAGTCTACTCGCACTTGCTTTTCAAAATTACAAGTCGTTAGACGAAAGTTCTTCTACAGGATTATCAGACAAACTGAGTCCGCTTCCGGAATCTGCTGCTCCAGCATTAGTTCCAGCTGTTCAGTTATACACTCTTATTCATGATATACTTTCGCCAGATGGACAAGCTTTGTTGACTAATTATTTACAGGTAAAATATTCTGTAGTTTTCATGTTAATATGGTAATAACTGAGCGTTCCATTCGTTAAAAAGTTGTGTAAAATTACAGGCAGCAGCAAGAAAGCGGTGTAGGAAGCACATGGTAGACACTGATGAGTTTGTGGCAAGCAATACTGATGGTTTTCTTATGGATTCTATTGCAATTACTACGGCTTATCTGAAAATGAAGAATTTGTGTATAAACCTTAGTGATGAAATAAAAACAGATATCAAGATACATAACCAACACATACTACCAAGGTATGTACCATTTGCTTTGGGTTGATTTTGAGCTTGTTTTATCTCAAACAGGTCAAAT
The DNA here is from genome assembly GCA_028751855.1 of Ambrosia trifida. Classification (NCBI taxonomy): domain Eukaryota; kingdom Viridiplantae; phylum Streptophyta; class Magnoliopsida; order Asterales; family Asteraceae; genus Ambrosia; species Ambrosia trifida. The sequence goes on along the minus strand of CM054123.1, from coordinate 61,264,644 downwards.
ACGAAAAATAACTAGAAGGGGAAAGGGTTTGACAAGTCTATTTTTAAGCATACGGCCTAAATCGTTTCATTCAACGATTTAAATTATTGTTGTAGTTATATTATATTAATTCGATTTATTAGTTATTTATAGAAAAAGATAATAATACGGGCGAAAGATGTTATCATTTTATGGAATTTTAAATTTTGGACATCTTTGCATCTTCTTTCAGCTCCATTGATCTCTCAAGCATCACAGCAGCCGTTTACAGCAGCGAATTATGCAAACGGCTTAAAGGATTTCTTGCCGCATGGCCTCCTTCAAGTCCTCAGCCTCATGTTAATGAGCTTCTTATAGCAACTGCTGACTTTGAAAGAAATCTTGAGTCTTGGAACATTAGGTCTGTTAAATTAGATCCTACTTCCTTATGTCGATATAATAATCGTATATAAACTCCTCAAGAGTTAAAAAAATTGGTCATTATTTATGTTTCAGTGTGCCACAAGGTGGTGTAGACTCAAGAAGCTTATACCATAACTACATTATGGTTTGGGTCCAAGATATGCAACTTTGCTTACTTGACCTATGCAAGGCCGAAAAAGTACCATGGGCAGGTGTAATTACAAATTATTCGACTTCTCCTTTTGCTGAAGAATTATACGACAAAATTAAAGAAATGTTGAGTCAATATGAAGTGGTGATCAATCGATGGCCACAGTACACATTGATATTGGAGAATGTAAGTTATAATGTTTAATTCCAAACACAAGTTATATATCATATATGTAAACTACATGTTTTGGTTGGTTCTAAATGTGTTTTCATTTTACTTGAAAGGCGGTTGCAAATGTGGAAAGAGCAATCATGAAAGCGCTCGAAAGACAATATGCAGATATTTTGACGCCTTTAAAAGATAGCATTCCTAAGAGGCTTGGAATACAAGTTCAGAAGCTAACACGAAGACAATCGAATGCCCTGTATTCCATTCCTAATCAAGTGAGTGTTAAAATTTTGAAAGTTCTAAAAAATTTAACTAAATAAATAAGATTATTTACTTTATTGGTTTTTTATGGCAGCTTGGAACTTTTTTAAACACCATCAAGAGAGTTCTTGATGTACTACATTGTAGAATAGAAGACAAACTAAAGTCATGGGCATCGTATCTTCCGGTCAACGGGGATAAAAAGTCAACTTATGGAGAGCAAATGAATGCAGTTACTGTCTTATTCAGAACAAAATACAAAAACTACATGCAGGCTGTGGTGGTCAAGCTCATTAGCAATGTAAGTAATACTATGTTAATAAAAAGTGTTTTTTTTGTTAAAGATAATGTCTAATCAATCAATATTTACAGACGCAAGCAAGTCGAAGCACACGACTTCAAAGAATTCTTGAGGAAACAAGGGAAGCAGATGGAGAAAATGAAATCCGTGACAGGATGCAAGTTTTGTGTTCACAGCTTGTGGAATCAATATCCAACTTACATGAGGTTTTTACAAATCAAATATTCATTGCTAGTTGCCGCGGTTTATGGGACAAAATGGGACAGGTAATTAAATCTGATCCATCATTTCTTGATCTTCATATGCCTGTAAACTTTTAAGGGTAGAAAGAATGTGTTGTGATGCATTTGAATTCATGTTTTTGTAGATTGTGCTAAAGTTTTTGGAGGGCAGGAAGGAAAACCGCGTATGGTACAACGGATCTTATTATGCTCTTGGAGTAAGTTTATATTCTCTGTTTTGTGGATGAAATGTTTTATTTTGTAGCAATATAACATGAATTTATTGTTTGATTTGTTGTAGATTTTGGATGATACTTTTGCTTCCCAAATGCAAAGATTGCAAGGCAATGCATTACAAGAGAAAGATTTAGAACCGCCTCGCTCCATCGTTGAAGCTCGGTCTATTCTTTGTAGGGATACCAACAATGCAGCAGATACTTCTACCTACTTCTATTAAGGATATATACAGATCTAAAAGTTAATATATTTTTTTCATATGTTGTATTCCAATTCTTTTGTAAAGTAATCATCTTAATTCATATTAATAATAATAATCAATCACATATGGGGGGCCTTTTTATGTAACATTTTGTTTAATTACTAATTTATTACCTAATTATTTGTCTGCTAATTTTAGTCAACTTCTCTTCTAAGACAAGAAATGCAGGTAAAAATACCAGAATAATACTTAATATTGAAAAACAGATATATCTATGCAGTAAAAACCACAGCATCATGGAACTCAAATATTAACATTACAGTTGACTTGATCCCAAACTCAAGCTTTCGCTTTCTGCCCAGAATCTGCATATGAGATGTGTTCGATGAAGGGTTTATCTTCCTGCAGCTGTGGCTTTTAAGGTTTATCTTCTGCAAAAACCAGAAAAAGAAAACACTAAGTCACTTCCAACAACGATGTAGAACATCAACGGTTTGGTCAAGAGTCAAACAGCAATTTAGAAGAAAGTGAGATAACTTACGTATGGATTCAGGATCTATATGTACAAAAAAACTTGCACCGACTATTAAGTAACAAAATACGAGCATTAATCCCTTGAAGTAATTAGCCGTTCCATCCTGCACACGATAGAACAGAGTTAAGTGCAAATTTGACCAACAATGGCATGGCATATAAAGTAAAAGATATTCTCGAAAGGCGTGAACCTGCAACATGAAAGCCACTACCAGAACCGTTATAAAAAGAGTTGCAGTCTCGAATAGTTGAAAATTTAGGTCCAGCGGACGTCCAATGATCCACCCAACCACCACACAAAACGGTATCTACAGAAATAAATAACAAAATCAGCAAGCCCATAAATTATATTAGGTAACAAATGCTACAAAAATGGATATTGATGTATAATAGTATACCGCAAACATAGATATTTGTGTTGATGAGCCAATCGCCACTCCTAAAGATATATCCTGCACATATGATATTACAGTAACCATTTAAAATAACTGAATATTGATTTCTATGATAGATAATATTAGGAAGTGCTTACAAGCTTGTCTTTAATTGCAAATATGATGGCACTTGCATGTTCTGCTGCATTTCCAACAATCGGAAGCAGAATAACACTAATAAATGCTATCGGAATATTCATTGCAACAGAAGCGCCCTGGAAGATAGCATAACGTCTCTTAACAATAAATAATGATTCTAGAAATAGTTTCAAATAGGATCAAAACAATTTGGATACCTCAATTGTGTTGACTAGATATTCAGAAAGAACCGAAATGATAAGTGTCAAGATGCTGAGCCAGATAATGGATTCATACTTCGAAATATCTGGAGATTCTTTATCATCGTCTGAACCCTCATCGTCCGGATTAGTTTCCTGATATTTTTAACTACAATATTAGAAAAATATTATATTCTTAATTAAGAGAAAAAACATATTGAAGGTATAAATACTCTATAGCTAAACATAACGATCACCAACCTCATTGATTGGCGTATACGAGTTCTTTGGACTACTCAACTGAAAAAAGATATATCCACCATATGCTAGAAGCATTATACAACTGCTAAATCTTGAAAGTGCCAATTCTGATCTCCCAAAATGCAATTCAGTGTGTGTGAAGTGGAGAACGGCTGGGAATAACAGACCCATGACGGCCATTAACAGTAATCCTGAGCTCATTACTGCATTCGACTGCCAACAAGTTGACATAAATTTAATTTCGAAGTGTTGATTAATAACACGGAAACTATCAACGAGTTATAAAAAAACTAAACCGACCTTGTTAAACACTTGTTGTTTATTAGGATGGACAATTCCTCCACAGAAAAATGCACATCCAAGAACAAGCAACATGTTTGACAATATTGACCCTAGTAATGATTGCTGTACGACACGTAGCATACCATGTTTCATTGCATACATTGATATTATTAGCTCTGTTGCGTTGCCAAAAGTAGCGTTGAGAAGACCTCCAACTGTAATTACAGTTTATAAAATCCAAGTAAATATCGTAGCATAATTCACATAACCAATAATCACAACTTACAAAAATCAAAACTATAGAATCAGTTGGTAACAAACCTGTAGGTCCAGTGTAGAAAGCCAGCTGCCTGCATAAAACAAGTCGAAACATATTAGACGACTACTTACTACACTAACTAATATCAGTCAAATATGGTCATAACACAATACCACATGAAGAACAGGTGTAAATAAGATCATTAACAAACACCCCTGATACGACCTATGCAGTTCATGCGATTTAAAATCAAATATCGGTCAAGGGCCGATATTTGAGATATAGGTTATCGCTGTGGGATATCGGCAATTTTAATATCATGCATAATTTATATAACGTAAAACATATATAATATTAATAGTAATATCAAAAGTCAAAACTCAAAAGTGTCAATATTTGAAACATTATCTAATCGTAAGCCATGAAATCTAATCAGTCAATGTCGGCCAAATATCAGAACCTATATTCTGGAAATCTGGAATGATATTTGACACTGATATTTTGTGGATGGCCAATAACCGGCATCCCACTGCTATTGCTATTCCACTGATATCCCACTGATATAAACTGCTTAGAATACAGCTATAGATAAAATCATAAAAGTATAGAAAGATATGAAGAAAATTACTCGGTAGCCCAACCCAAACGTTCTGCCAACGGTATGATGCCCAATAAGCTCAAGAAAAAGACCCAACCCTGATACAAAACAGAATCCAGTCAAAATCCGCATCAAAAGGCGATCTAAATTGCTACTCCTGTATTAAAAATGGATAACAACAATAACAACAATAACAACGATAATAACTCACATGATGACCAGTCAAGAAATCAACCAGTATAGCTAATGGGCCAAAAGGTATAAGTAAATTAATCTTATCAGACAAAAAAGCAATCCTTATGCTGGTCATCACTCTACTCCATATAGACTTGTTCCCCCAATAATCAAGCATTGCTTTAACAGGAAACATGTTTCTTTTCGTCGATACCGAACCGGATTGCCCCTCATCGTGCGGCTCCATAATCGGCCTCCCCTCTAAAGATCCCATCTGTAAGAACTCTTCTGTTAGAAAATCCTACACATTTCTAAATGTACACAGAGGAAACAAACATGGTCAAAACATGACAAGACAACTCACTTCATCATGGGAATTGAATCCTACCATCTGCAGATGATTAATGGTGCCCATTTATTTATCAAACTAAAGATTTTATTAACCAGCCAAAAAGCACCCAACTTTATTGCATCTTTAATCTAACCACTCCTTGAATTCCAACCAGAACCACTTAACAGCTAATACCCACAAAAAATCTCAACAAAAAAACCCAAAAATTCATTAACTTATTGAACTAGGCAAATCATCAAACACCTGGTGTGCAAGACTGCAAGTGGTTGTTTCAACGAAACGGGCCATTATTTTCACATGGGTTACTTAAAAATCACGTTAGTATTCAAAGGGGAAAGTTCCAGGAACTTACGAGTTGATAATTGAAGTCAATAATAATGGCTGTGTACACATTAAATGTGAAGAAAAATAAAGATTATTTGTTTATGGGATGTTAGGTGTCTAAAGATCAAGGGAGAAAATGGGTGGTGTTGTTTGCACGTTATTGTCGATGGGTTGGTTTCTTTAATTAAAAGATAAAACATTTGATTAAGTGTCAAGAGTGTGTGGAGAGCAATGTAAAAGACTGAATCAATGAAAGTTGCATAGGAAAGACTTGTTTTGTTAATTTTCCACTTATTCAGAGTTGTTGTGAGCCTAGTATTGTTCGATGATTACAATAAGATATTATTATTTGGCTAGTTGGATGTAGACAGTTGGCGTCTTTGATCCGCACATCGTTAGCCTCGTCATAAGGAGAACTGAGGTTAGACCAGGGGTAGTGAAAGCTCAATTTCACGCTCTCCACTTAACTTGGTATTTTGATTGGCCCTCCAAAAAGAAAAATTTCCACGCCAAAAAATGACGTTAAAAATTCCACGCCAAAGCCAAAACCCAACCAAAACACCCAGGGGCGGTGTACCCGGCCTTTTGGGACGTTTTTGGCAAAATCCACGCTCATTTCACATTACCACTACAGGTAGTAGTGTGTGTGTCTCGACTCCGATATTAGAATAAGTACTCTATGGTTGAGAGAGAGAAAGAAGTGTGTTATATTCTTAAAAGTAAATGTGTCGTAATAAATGAGAGTCCACGTCTGTTTTACGGTGGTGAGGGTGTTTTATACCAGATTGTAGGTTAGAGATAACCGATGCGGTGTACTTAGTGCCACATCTATCGTAAAAGTCGCTACAAGATCCTCGTGATTAATGTGTCATAGGTATAGTCACAATGCAATTAATGTCTCTTTAATTACATTAGAGGCGTTCTTTTATTGGAAAATTGAGTGCTTAGGATATAGATTATGCATTGATCTTGTCATGGTGGAGCTTGAAAGTTATTTTCGAGGGGGGGGGGGGGGGGGAGTCAAGGGACCCTAACAACGGGAGGGGCCTTACTCAATACGTATAAAATTTTTGAACGAAAACAGGTAAATTAACACTACTGAGAAAAAAAAGGTAAGGACCGCCGTTAATAGCTTCGCCCATGTTCCTACTATGATGGTTTGGATATCATGGTCCGGATGTGCTGGTCTGGATGAGTGTAGGAGTTACCTCTTCATCTAGTTGACCATTTTGAACAAAATAAAATTCTTGTTTGAATGAAGAATAAAATACAAGCAATATTGAATCATTACGGAAATACTCTTTTGTATTGCACATAGTCTCAATGATCTAAAGAACCATGGTGAAGATTCATATTGCTCAAGAATAATAATGACGGCTTTTGGCTAAGATCAACGTTTACATGTCTAGGGCGCCAGTCGCAAAATGTGTTTTTTTTTTCAAGTTTGAGTTGTGGAATGGGTTAACGGTTAGCTAGTCGCCCTTTTTACATCAACATGTTGGTTTGTCGACCAATATATTTAAACAGGTTAAACAGATTTATCCGAACACAACCCGTTAAATAAAACAAGTCAACCTAAACATGACTCGTGTATTAAATATGTTACACATGATATCGGATGAGCCACTATATATAAAAGTAGTTATTTTGTGATTATATACTATGTCAATAATTGCTACGTGACAAATGAGTCAATCCAGATCTGTGCTCAAGCTTCTAATATATATTTACGGACTAAACTCGACTTTGGACACAAAGCTCGAGCTTAGATGAGCTCTAGCGCGACTCAGCTCATTGCCTCGTTTACACCCTAACTACCACTTGTGCATCACTCCAACTAGTGGTTCAAAGATGAATTAATGAAGAAAAGACATAATTAATTCATAACATCAAGGGAAATTGGATTTTAATAATCCAAACGTTGCATCATTGGTCAACAATAATCTGTTCTTAAAAAAATGATCACAATAGTCCCAACTTTCAAAGTATTTTCCTCCCATTAGTTTTTGTTAACTGAGAACTAACCCAATGGGTTGTTTTGTCGATTCAAAGTAGTAATGTTGAGCCATTTGTCTTTGTCTAAGGTTGAAGTTGAACTAAGAACCCAAAGCTGGATCACCCTTCAATAGTCAACCGAGCAGGCTACATTATGTGTCCACATATGACAGCGTGAGCAAGGACATCTGTAACACCCGGCAAACTCAGGTTAGTAACATTGACTAAACTAGTAAGTCTACCTTAGCGAGTCATACATATTACGTACTTAACTGGGTCAGTCGATTCGTTACGATGATTCTGGGAATCATCGGGAGTCGTTACGATGATCCGTGGGATCATCGGGAGTCGGTCCATAACCATGGATACAAGGATTGGTGATTCGTGGAATCACCGGATTTAACGCACACACACAAGTCTCGAGTCCCGGGAATTGGTGAACGGATGTAAACGTGTTAGTTATCGTGCATTATGTGTTTGTAATCATTATGTGACTTGTCGGTATGTGAATACGTGTTTATACGTGTTAAAATAGTGTTTAACGCGCCAAAAACCCAATCCGGAACCTTACAGGCAATTAGGAACCAGGGGGCTCCTAATCGCCACTTCTATAGGCGATTGGGGAAGATTACTGGCGATTAGAGCTTCTAATCGCCAGTATATAGGCGATTAGAGCTTCTAATCGCCTGATCTGATCTCCTACTCGCCTGATCTGCAATGCACGAGTCAAAACACCTATAAATACAACCCTTGACTCCCCAAACACTCCTAGTGCAACCCTAACTGATCCTAAGCCTCCCACACACCTCAAAACACTTCTGGAACTTGTTTTGCTTCAAAACTCTCCATTTCCAAGCTAATACACCTTTCTTTGATAAAATCCAAGGTGTGTTCTTCATCCCAAACCTTTGTAATGTTATTGTTTTGATTCCCCAAAAGTCCAGACCTTGTTTTGCTAAGAATGTGTCTTTAAAAACCTTGGAAATGAGTTCTAAAACAAGTCTCCACCATAATACTTGCTATATGTGAAGTATTGATGCATATGATGATTTTTGGTGATTATAACATGAATGTTTCCATGAATTTGATGTACTTCTGATGTGTAGGAGTTGTTAGGATGATTATCTATGAGTTTAAGCTATTATTATAGTGTTTTGATGAAACTATGCATTTTGACCCATTTGGGTGATTCTTGAAGAATTAGGATGTTATGATATGATTCATTGCTTGTTTATTGTTAGGAATCATGCTAGAATGATATTATAACATGGAGATGATGATTTGCAAGTTGTAGGAGGTGTAATCTGGTCCTTACCATTTAAGGAAAGATCTCATAGTTAATGAAACCTAGTACTTTGCCATTTTTGGAAATAATCGCACCGAGGCCGTTAGAGCAAAGATAAATTGGGGGTTTTGCTTGGAATGGGTTGGTAAATGGTTTAGGATTGATATTGGGTGTTTTTCCATATTTCAGATCTGATTTGGAGGGTTTAACGCGCGAAAACGTGCGACAGCAACCTTAGGGGCGAATAGGGCTCTACCACTACGCCAAAATATGCCTACGGCCACACAAAAAAAGTGTGATGTATCAGGCGATTAGGCCCATACTCGCCTATAAATCCCCCTACTCGCCTGTTGACTTTCCCTACTCACCAGTTGACTTTTCCTAATTGCATGTTAGTTTCCTAATCGCGTGTACTGCTGTCGAAAGCGTATTTTGACATCCCGAAACATGATTTGACACTTAGGAACATGATAGGAACCCCGGGATACACCCAATGACTTAGTAACACGTGTTCGGACTTATTTATGCGTTAATTGAGCATTATGCTAGACTAGGTGAACTCTTGCGCGTATTAAGTGTTTAATTGCATATGTTGCATGATGTCTTGTATTTGCCTAACATGTGAGATGTCGGGTCACCAATGGGATGTCGGGTCTTGTCTGGTGTGGTCGGTTTAACAGTCAAAGGTGTTTTCAAACGTTTATGGTTATGGTCTGGACATTCGGGGACTAGTTAACCTGCGGGTTATTAGTCCGGATACTTATACACATTTTATGATAGGTCGCCGCTATTTGGGGGCTATCATAACATAATTACTTACATATTTTCAAGTAACGCAATCCGAGGTGAGTGTCACAGCCCCACTTTTACCGTTTTGCTTTCGGGGGAGAAACATGCTACTTACTTATTTACTCATTAAAGGTCATGTTATACTATGGTTACTTCATGTACTATGCGGCTTTTACGGAAAGTCCCAGGGGGAAACCATGAATGTACGGGGATGCACAACGGGGGAAATGTGGATAGATCTATTGGGCCTTACAAACCCCACCCAACGGCTGGGAGCCGGGTGGGTGCATATTGTCTCTAATACTTTGGGGGTTACCGAGGCATCGGTAATCCCGTCCGTCTGGGTTGGCTTCAACACTTATACCGGTTTAGTAATGGGTTCCCAACCGCAGTAGTAGCAACACTTAACGTCTAGCTAACGTTCTCATAACATAGTAGTAACAGATATGATCTTTCCGAACTTATAACAACACTTTTATAAAAGAAAACATGTGAACTCACCAGCATTATATGTTGACATTTTTGGCATGTTTTCTCAGGTTGCTAAGGTAGCAGTTAATGGACTAGGCGCACGGAGTCTTACACAGCGTCTAGAATTTTGAAGCATATTAAACAATGTTTTGTAAACTATAATATGTCTTTTGGTTGTAAACAAGAAATGCTTCCGCTGCTGGTTTACGGCTCAAAGCATGATGTTTTGGTTTCAAAAATATATATATGAATGCATGTTTGTTGTTATTTATTGTGATCGCGGTAAAACCCCGCATGTGGAATTTGAGGGTGTGACAACATCTCACTACCCCCGCATGAATGACAGGGAGGTGTAGCTAATCAGAGCCCGCGTATTAGTGTACTAGGTGTCCACCTTATTAATGGTCATGGCAGAGGGGACAGAAAGTACACATGGCAGGGTCGGCTGACCAATCGCGCACCAGGATTCCATGAATCCTTAAACTTCACTAACGGTCATGGCAGAGCCAACATCGAAGACGATTTGACAACAAAGTTTGTCCAATCAGAGGCCACGGGCGTGTTCCCACTCTGTAGACGCAAACATGCAAGAGCAGAGGGGATAAAGAGGATAATCCTCGATGGCAAAAGCTGGCTCACACATTCTCCTTCCTCCGGCTATAAATACCCCTTCACCTCTAAGGTAAATGGCATGCACTCATGTAATCTCTCAATCTATACTTGCATTGCTCCAATATCTTTATTCATCCAAACGTATACTTATTCTCACGCTGGAGGGTGGTTACAAGGAGAACCCTTTACCTCCCCTCCTTGTAACAAGACTCACAGTGTTTCTCAGTTTCGCAGGATCTCTCAAGTGATCAGGATCTCCCACTTCCTGTTGAATACGTGTCTCTACCTAAGGGTTGACTAGTGTTTCTTCAATATGTATATGGTGGAGAGTTCAAATGAGAAAAAAAGTATTATAAGAAGAAAAAGAACAAAGTTAAACCAATAGGAATCATTCATATAAAAATTGTATTTAATATTAAATAAATGATTAATTTTTTGTAACCCCTTATAAACTATTAAATTAATGAAACTAATAATTCAATTTCAAAATATATTCTTTCATATCAATCCTAATTTACAGTGAAGTATAATTTTGATGTGTGTAGGATGAATGTTGGGTGAATTTCTATATGTGTAGGATTAACATTTGAAAATCTCGATATATGTAGGATAAACGTGTGATAATTTCAATATATGTAGGATGAATTTTGATATGTGTAGGACAAAATTTGATAATGTGTAGGATAAGTGTTAATGACTGATTAATTAAAGAGATAATAATTAATGTAAGAAGAGTTTAAGTATTTATTGTTTACCATTATGTCATTTCTCTTTTTGTTCTTAAATTAAAGTTTCTTCTCATTTGATCATTCCCTATATATATATATGCACACGCACAGGGACATACACTCTCTTTCCGTTACAATTTTTAGGTTGTAACCAATATAAATCGGAATCATAAAAAAAAGGTAACTTAAGCAGGTAAGCTTGAGCCTTCTTTTTTACCATTAAGCAATGTTTTAAAAACCGTTTTTTTAATTATACCTGATTTGGTTAAAAAAATGGTTCAACCGGATTGCTTAGTTAGCTATGTAATTTCATAAATTACAACACTAACACAAAAAATAATCTAAAAGAACGTAATTACATACTAAAATACTATCAAGAAGTTAATCAATAATTAAAAAATAATCTAAAGTTTTTAATTTTTTAAAAGTTATACCGTAATAAAAAAATAATCTAAAAATAACCTAAAAACTAACCTATGCCGGTACCGGTATAGCGGTTCAAACCGGTATACCGGATTTTACCGGCGGTATAAAATCAATACCGTTTCCCATATTTACCGGAGTGTTTCGTACCGGATTTCCATCCGAAAACGGTAATACTGATACGACCAGCCGGTTTACCGGTTTTTAAAACATTGCCATTAAGGACATTCATTGAGAATTTAAAATGTATAATGTATGTATGCCAATATGTAGATTTGGTCACTTAACACTATTTTACACTTGTAGACACAGAACCAAGGTCAAACAGACAAGAAACTTACACCATTTGTTGTAGGATCCAAATGTTATGATATTCTCTCTCTCTTTTTTTTTTTTTTAACTGCAACTTTCATTAAAACAGGCGCGTAAATGTTATGATATTCTATTGCACATTATTAAGAGTTATTTGACTACTTTACCTTCCAAAAAATGATAAATTACCAAGTACAATAACCAACTAAATAAATTTAAATAATGACAATAAATTATTTTACTGAAATATTTTCCCAACCCTCTAATCATATGGTCTTAACCACAATTGGACTCCTAACATTATGCTTTCCATCTGACCATTTTAACTGTCCAAAAACATACTCTCCAACTGCTCTCCTGCCCATTTTGGACTTCAAAACAACCTTAAACATTTTCTCTTCACCAATCTTTTTAAACTTCAAGCTCTTCGGCTGAACCTGGACCGATACACCAGCTGGTTTAAAGACTTGCGACGTGTAGGTGGCTGGTGAACCCACATTCTTAACGGTTCGTGTCACTGTGACTGACCCGTTAAGGTTGGGAACTGTAATGGATGGATAGTTGAAGTCAAGTAGACTAATGTTTTTAGATGGACATGTATAAGGTGTTTCTGAAAACTTCTCTATTTGAGACTTTGTGTAGCCGAGTGCACATAGCAAGTTAAGGTGATCGGCTGTGACCAGGTCATAAACCAAACCAGGGTCCATGGCTCGGTTTGGCTGTACATGTCCTGCACCATAGCTAAACGGCGTTGCTTTGATGTGGGATGCATTTGTCATTGGTTTTGCCTCATTGTCCCGTGTCCTTGCTGCATTGTTAAACACTTAAACATAAATACATAAAATAAAACAATTTGCTTTAGTTAATCATAGTATGCTAATTAGTAAATGTAGTATTACCGGTGGTCATGATGGCGGATCTAATTGCTGCTGGACTCCAATCTGGATGTAGAGTTTTCAGAAGTCCAACAATACCGGAAACATGAGGACATGACATTGAAGTGCCTGATACGCAATTATACTGAACTCTGCGCATGTCAAAATCTTCATTTGTGGGTCCTTGTGATTCTGTGTAAGCAGCTATTATACTCACACCAGGTGCAGTTATATCAGGCTGCACATAAACAAATCATAAAACATAATAATCAATAAATTATGTGCCTGATATTGGCTTTTTTTACGGTATTAACGCTACATAGGTATGTAATAAGAACCTTGAGAATCTCTGGGGTGATGGTGTTAGGTCCCTTAGATGAGAAAGCAGCCATGAATGGAGCTGGCTTTGTGTCAAGTAGAGTTGATGGATGTGTGATGTAAGCCACCGGTGTCCTGTTATCAGTCGCTAAATGTTAACTGATTTTCATATCATAATTAAAAATTTAGTATGACAGTTACATGGGATTATAGATTACTTTGTGGAATTAAGATAACGATAAACAGCAAGACCGTCAGCGTAAGTAATGTGTGTAGCAGGCAATACATGAGGATCTGCGATAATCTCATTCCCAGAAGCTGCATTATTAGAAAGAATCATTCCAACTGCACCAGCCAAAGCTGCTTCTTGACCTTTGTCAACGCGAGCATTGTCTCCCCGAAGACAGACTAATATTTTCCCCTTTGCCTTTATAGGATCCAGGGATCCCGCCTTACAAAGCTGCCTGCATTTGAAACAAATAAAAGAAGCTAAAGTTTAGCCACTAAGAAGTAACACTCTAATGCGTCGTGACTCGTTATGTTGTATTTACTTACGCGTCTATAGCCTCAGCATTGGCTGCTTTAGCTTGAACAGAGCTTATAACCGGAAATAACTTGTTCTTCGGTAATGCTTTAACAGATAGACTTTCACCCTGAAATTTTTATTTGTCAGCCGTAAGTAACGATTGATAAGGTAGGCGTGTAACGCGTTGATTATTTACTAATTATTTAAATATAAGTTTAGGCTCTTAAGCTTCACAATAAGTACATGAAGCTCAGGCTTGTTTATTAAACGAGCTTATATTTTCTCTCGAGTTTGATTTAAGCTTTTAATGAACCAATATCGAGAGGCTCACGAGCAGCGAGGCTCATTTAAACCTCCATTAATAGCAAAACTAGTGACAGAACTGACCTTGAACCGCATGTTATTGCCCAAAACCGCATAACTAGGGAACTGGCGGTCCATGGTGCTAGCGCCGACAGTGATTTGCCAAGTGGCAACGTTTGATACGGTACCATCACTGGGACCTGAATTTCCAGCAGAGCAAACCACAACAATTCCATGCTTAACAGCATGGAAAGAGCCAATGGCAACACTATCATTAAAAAAGGGAACAGCATCACCACCAAGAGATACAGATAACACATCTACTCCATCATGAATTGCCATATCAAATGCTGCTAAAATATCCGCATCAAAGCACTCGTTTCCATTCACGGGTGGGAAGCATACTTTGTAAGCGGCAACCCTGGCATTTGGTGATCCGCCTTTAGCAGTTCCATTCCCATACCCAAATACACTCGCGTCTGATACAAAGTTACCTCCAGCCGTTGATAGTGTGTGGGACCCATGCCCTTCGTGATCACGTGGCGATTCAAACGTGGAGTTTAGAGGTCCCACGATAGACGCGTAACCTTTGTTGAAGTATCTTGCTCCTATCAGCTTCCTTCACATACAAAAAAAAAAAAAAAAAAAAAAAAAAAAAACATGAGTAATATTAATACCAGTATGTCATACTAAAAAACTTAACTTAAGACAGATATGCATATATGGGCAGTAATTCATAAAATATGGTTACAATACTATTGTAGGAACCTGACCGATTACAACGGAAGCTAGCATCTACGCCATTTTGACAGACTCCTTTCCACTTTGATGGAACGGCTCCCATTCCCTCATCGCTAAAGCTCTTTGACTCTGGCCAAACGCCTGGTTCAAAAAATTGATTAAAGAATGTAAGGTTCGATATAGTTTAGTAGAGTCAGAACAGAAGTCGATTGTATTATGTGTTCTGTTAACCTTTGGAAATGACTTAAGTATAGCATAAACTAGTCAGTGTTGACTTTTATGATGCATAATAGCATATTTTAACTGTTACATCCTAATAAATTCAAATAAAAAAAAAAAAATCTTAGTCCTAGCTTTTGAAACTGAACCATTTTAGATGCCAGTTCACAAACCATGTGCACTTATGATAAGAATTTTGCAGTGTAAATGACCAAATGACTAGATCAAGATTAAATATGTTTGCTATTCTGTTTTGATCAATTATTGCTTCGCATTCGCGACATATTAGTTAATCAATTTCTAATTCTATATAACGAACAACGAGCCACTTTAATCACCTAAAAGACATCTAGATAGAATATTTTAGAAGCTAAGATCTTTGCTTGCTGATGGTACAACTAAGCCTTTCAAAAGTCAATGACCTCAAATGAAAGAAGCTAAAAGTCAACTTTGTAAAAAAATATAAGTAATAGCCACTTGCCTAATGCCTACAGGGTGTAAACTGTAAACTTATATACTAACATTGTTCAACAAAAATGTTTGCTAATTGGTCAGCACTAAAAAAAAAAAAAAAAAAAAAATTAAAAGAGAATGAAATAAGTGTTTCAGTTACTAATGCCCTTAACCAAAGTACATTATGGACCAATTAACATTGCATATATATAAACTGTATTATAAATATCACAAGCATCAAATTTAACTTGAAGGCTAACTAACCTGTGTCAAGGTTTCCTATAATAGTATTTTCACCAAATTTCGCCTTCTTCCAGATCGAACTCGACGAAATTATACCATTATCTTCAAGCCCCATAAAGTCCCATGATCTAGTTGTATGCAATTTCCTACCCCTGTTCAAGAACACTGAAACTACACTGGGATGCTCTACATTGGATCACACAATTTAAACAACATCAGTCTATAAAAGTTATAAAACCATCTCAAAACAACATTAACATTAACATAATAACATCAACTACTTACTAGCTATTTGGGCAGCTTCTTCATCTTCAAGTATGGCAGCAAAACCATTGATATGCCTTGTGTATGAGTAAAATATGGCATCTTTTGCCTTATCTTTACTATATATTCAAAGTTTATATTGAATTATTATTAAAGGACTATTCATATGCATACATGAGAGAATAAAATCATACATTACCTTCCCAAACAAGAGCCAAGAAACTCATAGTGTCCATCCTTTACTTGATCTAAATCATTGAGTGAAGCTTCAAGATTATTATGTGAATGAGCTCCAAGGTACACAACATATGACTAAAAGAAAAGTAAGGAAAAAAAAAATGTAATGAATATTTAAAAATTTAATATTCATAAGCATGATCAGTAATTGAAAAGCAATAATGGATGCTTACCCTTTTAGTAGCAAAGGTGGGTCTATGCAACAGTGCAGAAAAAAGAAGAAAAGAAAGAAGAAGAAGATGGACAGAAGTAGCATTACATTCTCTCATGGCTTAATGCAAATGCTTCACCCTGACCCTCTTCTCTGATACCTTGGATAATAATAATATTATGAGCACATGACATCCCTTTTGCTCAAACTTGGTTTCTATTTAAAGACTTCTGTTGAAGTACAACTTTAGTGGGAATAAAAAGGGTAACAATGAAAAGTTTATTAATATTTTTTACCTTAAAAAAAAGGTTAAATAAAATAGCTTTGTGATGTTAGAGTTTAGACAACAATGTTTCACTTATACCCGCGATATGATCTATTTTCGTCGAGTCTGTCTAGTAGTCTAGCGTGGGAACGTCTCGTTTTTTGTATGGGGACCGGGCTCGAATAATAGTAGTATCTATGTAGTTATTAATCTTTAATGAGCACATGGATAACAAACCAAAGCCATGTTGAGTAGAAAAGCATCTTGCTATATTTAATGAAATGTTAAACTATTGCATTTCTATGCCATGTTTGGTCTAAAAATTCTACAACCATTAATACGCGTCATGTGATGAATTTTAAGTAGACAACTGAGAGAATATGTTTAACCGCGATATAATGCACGTAAGACGACGGGCATATCTTTTGCATGGTTGATTTGGGTGTGAGGTGTAGATTAGTTGCATACAATTACAAGAGTTGAATGACAAGATAAAGGAAACAAGTGGTGGTCCAAAGCATTATAAAGAGTGGAAAAGATGAGGTAGCAATTGGTTAATATATCCATATCTTTCTGCTCAAATCAAGATTTACAAAATATGAGTAAATTGATGGGAAGATTAAAAAAATGCCAATAAATAATATGTTTGTGGTCATGAATATTGATGGAGTATAATCTTGAAAAATGACACCATATAATTCCAATTTAGGATTAAAAGTTTCACACATATAATGTTAAAAGTCAACGAAGATCCAAATTCTTATCGTTGAATATACGCAAGCAGCCCGAGATCTCTCGATCTAGCCGTTCAGTTTTATCTTAGCGCGAGATTCGCCAATAATATTATTTGTGAAAATTGTTGAACACCCAATGTGGGAGTCTATTCAGTCGGCTTCGGTTTAGTTCATTATAGTATACGTACGAGATTGACGCTTGGTATAGCAACTAAAAAAACCAAAGAAACCATGTTATGTTTAAATGGGTATGGACACGTGTTAAACCATACTTGTTAAAAGCCATCACCTCTTGCGCCTATGTCCATTTTTTAGGGGAGGCGATTTATTTGCGTTTTGAGTCGAGGAAATTGCGCTTTAATTCTCTAGATGATGGTTTAGGCGCAGATTTTAGCTAGATTCCCGAATTCCGGAAAGTTTCCAGCCAAATTCGTTAATCTATGGTTAGATTCCAGCCAGATTTCTACTTTTATCTAAGGAAAACTACCTCCATACACTAATGCATCCAAAATTTAAAACTTTTGATACTAACTAGATGAAAAATATTATTATTGTAATATATTTTTACTTTATTTTCTCTGTTCGCTTTTTTTATCTCATGCCCTCGTTTTTTTTTTGCGCCTTGCGCCTAGGCCCAGACGAGGTCTATGCGCCTTGAGTGCGCCTAGCGCCTTTGATAACTATGTGTTAAACAAATCAAAATCCATAAAAATGAATAAAGTTGTGATATGCTTGAAAGAAGTTGTGATAAAATCAAATGGTGTCTTTCAAGAAGAGGAAGGTGGGTCTCACTTGACCCCACACTTTTCTTTTTTTGTTTTAACAAAATTATTTTTGCTGATATGGAATTAAAAAAAAAACAAGTCAACATGACACCTTAACTGCCACCTCAGTATATGGTCCATGTCAGCATGCCATTTTAATTGTCACGTTAGTTTTCACTAACCCAGTTAGTTCATATTTAACGGATGTTCATTTTTGACACCCACATGTCCATTTGAGAATATTATGGTCCAACGTTAAAGTTCGGATTATTGTTAGCCAATGGGCCAAACTTTGAATTATTTAGAGTTTTTAGATTAATTATCGTAATTACTCTACTTAAGTAATCTAAGAATTCTTTTTTTTTTTTATAGATTTTAGGACTAGAGAACATGCTTAACAAGATAAAAAAACATTTAAAAAAATCTCCTTTCACTTCTCACATTAAAACTCATTTGTTACATAAATAGACAATGTAATTCATAAGAGAATTTGATTTTTTTTTATTGCTTTTAATTTTAATTTAAAAAGCAACTTTTCCACCCCAAGGGCGGGGTTTTGTTTTTAGCAGATTAGGATTTTCTATTCAAAAAGGGGTGGCGGCGCAGCTTGTTGCCCGCCTACCTACCATCCTTATGTAATTTACCCTTTTTTATCAATGGAAGAAATTAAGGCAAAAAAAAAAAAAAAAAAAAATTCTATATTTGATATTCCTGTTCTTTTTCTTACTATTTTCCTACACTTATCTTTTCTTTTGTCTTTTTATACAAACCGTTTTATTCTTTTAACCTGGAAAATACGTAAATCAATAGAGTATCCGATCATAAAAAAGTGTGTCTCACTAAGTCACTATAATCTTTCTTTGTTATGTTACTAGACCGTGGACGTTTCCTCAAGATGTAGTTATTGATCATTCAACTTTCTATAATTGAACAATTATTGTGTTTTGGATGCGACTTAACATTGATAGTGGGACATTACATATGTAAGGTTAACGATTATATACGTCGGTGTGTCATTATTTATTGTTTTTATGATTAAAAAGGTCAAATTGGACGAACATCATACCAGTACCACTAAAC
This sequence comes from Ambrosia trifida, assembly GCA_028751855.1. Taxonomy (NCBI): domain Eukaryota; kingdom Viridiplantae; phylum Streptophyta; class Magnoliopsida; order Asterales; family Asteraceae; genus Ambrosia; species Ambrosia trifida. The sequence goes on along the minus strand of CM054123.1, from coordinate 61,245,438 downwards.
CACTATGTAGATCTTTATTTCCCCAAGATAAGTCTGTCTAAATCAAACATCTAAGATTACGGTCACATGAAACCATTATATCCTCACGTATCTAATTGGTGACCTTAAACTTGGGATGTTAGGTTCGGTTTTAAGCCCAACCAAAATCATATTTGAAATGTTCGGTTAAAAAAACATTAGTAGTTTGGTTTTCGGTTAATCGCGTTTACGTTGGTAAGGGTTCGGTTTTAAGCCCAACCAAAATCATATTTGAAATGTTCGGTTAAAAAAAAACTAGTAGTTTGGTTTTTGGTTAATTGTGTTTATGTTGGTAAATGGTAAGGGTTTGGTTTTAGTGAATATGAGAGCTTTTTTGTACCAAAAGTCTAAACTATGGAAATAGATTCCAATAAACCCCTCTCCGGATTCAAGTTCTTTTTAATCAAATGGAGGCTTTGTGCAACTAATAATATTATTAAAGCAAAGAAAATGAAAGTGAACCAAACTTCTTGATTTCTATTTTGAACTTGATGGTCGACTTTATTGGTGCTATTTTAAATTTATTTGGTGCTGGTCCCTCCACCAAATCAATATATAAGTTCTTTCTCAATTGGAACTTGGAAGCACTATGCAATCCCTAAAATCATAAAGACAATGAAAGTGAAACAAACTTGTTGTTGATTTCTGCAATTCCAAAACAATTTGTGGTATTATCTCAAGTTAACATCAAACCATTAAATGTTTATTAACCATTATAAGTACATGGAATTATGAAGAGACGTGTGGTTCTGTTTTTAAACTCCGAATCCTAATCTACTTTCGTTAACTACCTATAAATGTTCATTGCAGGTTTAAACCATCCTCCTCTTTGATAGAGGAAAGACACCTAACCACTAGGTCTCCGTTAAAAAACAATGAGACATGGTTCTTTATATACAATATTCAAATAATCCAAATAGAGTGAACATTAATCTAGATATTTTTAAAAGATAAAAGAGTCTATAAATTAAAAAGACCCGTTAATTTAACGAAAATGTCATGATTTTTGTAATACAAATTTGGTATCGAAGTATACTAGACAGTGAGTGATAAGGCTATATGGTGTGGTGCTCTTTTCTCCCAACTCCCCCAAATGCCACATTAGCACCACATCATTTTCCCTCTTCCCTCTCCAAACTAAGGAAATTGTTTCCCTCACTTCCCCCTTCCCCCAAACACGTTCTTTTTCCAGCATTTAAATCCATCTGGCCAATCACAACATTCGGTGAGATGGGTGGAATTTCCCCAAATCCACCGAAAAATAATGGGGAGGGGCGGTGTTCTCGACTCGGTAAGGTGACACCTCACCCCATCGAACATTTCCCGGTCTAATGAATGATTGAAGAAAGGTCGTTGATATTTATAGCATGAACTTCCAAAAGTTTTAATGAATGATTGCAATCAGTTACAAATTAAAACTGAAATGGAAATCATAAAAAATCTAATAAATAATAAGTGGACAACACATTATTAATATATTATGACCATGATGTAATAAGTGGTAACACTTCATTTTCCAGTCAGTAAAAGGTTTTCGATATGGACCATTCAGTAAAAGAAAGTCAAATATGAAAGCAATATGCACATCACTGTTTTCTACACTTTATTCTACCACATTTATCCTTTCCCACTTCAATATCTTCCTCATGTAAATTAAATCTTTTTTTTTTATATTTTTAAAAGAAAGGTAGTAAAATTCTCTCGGGCGGTGAAATATAGGGCCGGCTCTGAGTATGGGCCGGGTGGTCACCAGCTCAGAGTCTGACCCTAAAATGGGCCCGAACGTTTTTTAAAAATACATATATATATATATATATATATTAATTTTTATATTTAGGATATATATTTGTGTTTTATACATTAAAGTTTTGTTAGTGGAATTGAAAAAACCATATTAATTTAATGTAGATGTCTCAAGTTCAATCCTTGGATCTAGCACCATATTCATTTTTTTATTCATTCCTCTTTACAAAATTTTGGGCCCAATTTTTTTTCCACCCGAGGCCCAAATTTTTTTAGTGATCTCCGAGATGGCCCAGGTGAAATATATACACACATTAGGTTCTGTATTTAGAATAAAAGCAAACCTAATTATATAAAACTGTGGAGGGTTCAAATATATACACACATAACACATTAGGTTCTATATTTAGTCCCTAGTCCCTTTATCACTTATTGAAAAAAAATTTAAGTTTTCTCCCGTTTTTACTATCTACCAGCATCTCTAAAATAGAGATAAAGTTCAGAGAATATTCAATAGTTCTCTAAGTATTAGGATTAACTATTTACCTTTAAATACAATTTTGCGGGTGCATAAAAATGAGAAAAAAACAATAAGATAAATGTTTGTGAATAACATAGAGATAGAAAATGTGATGTGAAAGGCTTAAAAAATAAAGTAGAAGTGGGGGTGTTAATATAATGACCCTAAAGTAAATCTAGAAAAAAAATTGTATATTTTAGTTAAATTATTGTTACGATAAGAAACTATTGATATGTAAAAATAAAACCAAAATTAATTAATTGTAGCATGGACATACTAAAGTGGCATGTCAGTAAAGTTGGAACAAAAAAAAATGATGCATTACTACACTTTGCATGATGGGAAAAAGGTACGTGATAAAAATATGACATCAATAATTATAACTTTTTTTTATCGGCGAATAACTGTAGGGCAATCAAAGTCAGTCACTTATTTTTTTCCTGCCAATTCGCATACGAAGTTTGGGTTAGAGTCTGGGCTTGGTGTAGATTGGATTGGGTCAGTTTTGGTTCCATAGAAGATGTCATTCAGTGGCCGCTGCAGAGGAGTGGACTAGGATGGGAAATAAGATTGTTCGAGGTATTTTCTTGATAATATTATGGGCGATTTGGAAAGAACGGAATAAGTTGGTGTTTCAAAATATTGAGCCGAAGATAGTGGAGGTAGTGGCTTTGGTAAAGTCTATGGCTTTTAATTCGTTTAAATATAGATCTAAATGTAATAGGATTGATTGGAAAGAGTGGGGTAAATACCCTATGTATATGTTGTAATTGGTTGTTTGAGGGGTCCTCGGTTTGAGGTCCTCTCGTGTGTTTTATGAAGTTTCTTTTTCAAAAAAAAAAAAAAAAAAAAAAAAAAAAACCACCCTTACGGTGCGCCGTGCCCAAGAATCGACTACTCGACCTCTAGCAGCCTCCGCCTTCTCCCGATGCGCGGAAACCCGAGTCCCACCCGCCCGAAGGCACGACAGTGTTATAGAACTCGGTAAAACCTCGCCGCTCGCCGCCCGTCAGATTCGAACCGGCGCCACCCGTATTCGATTTTCACCCGGATACCAAACCATAAATGATGGAAGTGGAGATCGAACCTTTGATCACATAGGTGAAACAAAAGTCACTCCACCACTCCACCACTATCTCTATTATATATGACAAAATGATTTAAGCAGCAAATAATTTATGTCAATTAATAAAGTAACATTTTTTTCTTAAAAAATAACCTAAACTAGCTAAACAAGTTAATTTGATTGTTCATTTATATATATATATATAACCTAAACATTTATAGGTAAAGTGCAAATATGAAAACATATATAAATGCGTTAAATGAGCTTTAGTGTAGGCTTGAACTCGTTTAAGCTTGACGCTTTTAGAGCTTTAAGCAAGCTAATTTCAAGTAGCTCAAAAATGGTTTAACTCGTTTGCATCCCTACACGCTAGTAAGTGAATGTACCAAATTAATAATCATTTAAAAGAGGCTCCATAGAGTCACAAACATCTTGAAGACTTTCAATTGTAAGGGACCTTCAAGTTAAAGGGGCATAAAGCCTTTTCTTTTTCTTAAAGTCATTAATGAGCCGTCCATGTTTTTATCGCCTTTATAATCACACTTTCTCATTCATATAGGTTTTAAAAGTTTACAAGTTGCTAAAGTGGAGGGTTATAACTTATACCTTACGAGTCTATAGCAAGTGTTCTTGGTGTGTGTTACAAGGTCAACAAAACTTCTTACCAAAATGTGCATGTTTTATTTTTGTGTTTTTCGATTATTCTTTATTCAGTATAGAATATAGATCATCTTCAACTATATGGAATCTATAATCATGCATTTTTCCGATCAGTATTAAATATTTTTTGACCATGGAATCTAGGGGTCTGTATGAATTATATTGGTTTGGTTTTACCACATAATGCCATAACTAACCGCTTTATTAAAACTTTGTAATTAACTTAGCGTTCATTATTTGTTTATTTCAGTAACGAGTAATATGACCTCATGTGTTCCACCACTAGTCTCAGTCTCATAAGTCATAAGGGTTGTTTATAATTACATTAATGAAAATGTAAAAATTGTTTGCAAATCCGAGTCTCGCGTGGTTGTGCGAACTCGAATGGTTGATCTGTCGAAAATGGGTAGGAAAATGCGACGCGGAAATTGTGTAGGAAATGTGTAGCAACATGTGACGCGAAAATTGTGTAGGAAATGTGTAGCAACCTGTGATGCGGTAATTGTGTAGGAAATGTGCAGGAAGTTGCGTAGGAAACGGGTTGCCTACGAGGGGTTTAGCTACATCACAGTTTTGTCACAAATGCGTAGAAAAGCGCGATTTATGATGCATTTCTACGGAAACTGGTGTAGAAAATTTGAGTTTTCTAGTAGTGATAACACTGTAATGATTATTAGAACATATGGTATTACAATATATATAGACATAAACCTGGCCCGTGGGCTTGACACTAATAAACCCTAAATAATATAACAACATATGTTTTAATATCTATATCTATACTATTATATAATGGGTTCTGGATGGGCAAAAGGGTTATTTCATATTTATCTATATGGGTAAAATTGTAATTTTATTAAATTAACAACACAAATTTAATACAACAATTAAATAACTATTCAATTGATTAAATGCATAAGAAGACAAAAAACATGAGAATTTAGATGATATTTTACACATCCAAATAAATAAACAAATAGTAGTAGTAGTAATAGTAATAATAATAATAATAGAAATATAAAATATGAATGAGACAAGAAAAGAAACATGTCATTCATCTTCTCCCCATATATCTGCACATCGTCATAAAAAAGGATCCGACGTAGAGAAGAGAAACAGCCGGCTAACCGAAGCTTGTAGCCAACCACTCAATTTAAGCCATTTAATTCAATTCAATCATCATCAAATCAATTAAATCAAAACCGATCAGAACACATTTGTTTAAAGACCCAAAAACCCACGACCCAAAGTTGTTTCCCTCGACCATTTCTTTTTCTGACCATGTGGATAATAGAAATATAAAATATGAGACAAGAAAAGAAATATGTGATTCAAGCAGAAAACAACAACGAGGCGATTAACCAAATGCAATATCCAAACAACGTGCAGATCCACTGCAATGCGCGGTGTCACACCCCGCACGGGATTCAACCACGAAAGGTTTTCAAGCACAAGATTCGAGCAAACATTCATTTTTATTTAATAATAAAAGTACCAAACATGTTCAACAACAACAACTATCACAAGATACAATTTAAAACCCATCACGGGGTCAAAAGTTTTGAAAACACCAAAGGTGATAGTCGTGAATGAATGCCCAAACATATCCTAAGTTTCATCCATAGCTTAGTTACCTGAAAAACATGCATAAAAACTTTGTCAACAAAAATGTTGGTGAGTTCACGGGTTTTTGAAATAAACGAAAATGTAATGTTTAATGAAATCCTTGAATGACCCATCATTGTCTAGCTAAGAGCAATGATAATAAACCATCATGAGTCCATAACCAAACCTTGACGAGTGGTGCCTCACACATCGCACAATAAAGGCAATGTATCATCATAAAAGAAATGCAAGCACTCTCATGTCGTATGTATCCGGTTAGAGCGACTAACCAAGAGTGGGGGTGTCAACCCAATAGATCTATTCATGCGTTTCTAGGCTAAATCCATAGTTAATGGTTACGTTAAACTAAAACGAGGGCTTTAGTGAGTACTCTAAACATATCGTCTCATGTACACCGGTCTGCTAGGAATTCATTCTAAACTAGTAAACAATGCATGCTTTTCCCCAAAATATAAAATAGTAAAAATGGGCCGTGAAAAACTCACCTCAAGTCCGTGTGTAGTCTAGCAAGAGTGTAGGTCCGACAACTAGGTATCCCGATCTATACGTCCTAGATACATACATGGGTACCTTAGATTTACACAAAAAGTAATCCATGGTACTCGTGGTTCACCAATTCTCTAGTGGTAGATTTGTTTAGTTTCCTTGGTGACATTTATGTTGCTCAAAAATAATAGTTTTGATAGGAAATATAGATCTTGGTTCCTAACACATGTTATTAATTATAAAACATACGTTCTTATTCGAAAATGAGTTATATTGTTCATAACTACACTTGATCTTTGTTATATGTACACACAAGCATCACATATATGTGTACTTACACATACACACGCGTACATATACACATGTATCTACATATGTATATTCTAACACATAACCATAGGTAGTTAAGTCCATGAGACCTACACTTGTACATACATACCCATATACACATGCATCTTGGTAGTCCATACACGTTAATATCTATGTTTATGAGTTTGTTATACACATACATAGATCTTGCTTACACATCTATTGTCATTAAAACATATTAATATTATAACTTAAACCACTTGTATGTTTATACACATACTCACGCATACATATGTGTACATATGCATCTCATGCATACATATACACACATACGTATATGTATTCACGCACGCACACACATACACACATACATATTACATTATTATGTTGGTTTGTTAGGAAATATCGATGGTGAACCATGTAATAACTAATCAAATTAAAGAAGTAAATGTTTTAAGTTTCATACCTCTAGTTGAACAAGATGGTGTACAAGATACTAACTATCCTAGTTGCTTCTAGGGACTTGGTTTGGATGTGTGTGTGGGTGCCAAAAGTTTAGAGAGGGAGGGAAAGGATATGTGTGAGTTGTGGTGTGTGGTAAATCTAACTCAAGACCTCCTTATATAGTGGTGGAGATGGGAAGGGATTAGGATGGTGATTTGTATTTTGGGAAAGTCAACTTTCATGAATCCTTGAGATTAAGAGAATCTTACTTCTTTGGTATCTAATCACTTAACTAAACACTAGATAATAGGCATTATGAGATGTTTGGACAACTTAGAAAGATTTGACCATTCTTTGGTCTTGGGGGCGGCTCACATAAAACAAGGGAAGGGAAGATCAAGCTTGTTTAGGAAAGAAATCTTACATTAATTGATGTTATTAAGGAATATTACTAAAAGTAGTAGGTGGCTTTGTGAGATTTGGTTGGGTTAGAAGGAACATCATCATGATATGTGTAGGGATCTTGTGTGACAAAGGAGAGGGGGGAGGTTCATGGATCACGAGGGAGAGGGGGAGAGAGCCAGGAGAGAGATAGGAAGAGAGAGGGAAAGAGAGGTAGATGGTTAGAAGGGTGTTTAGTCTCAAAAGGGTAAGTCAACTCTTATGGATTAGTGGGAGATTAAGAATCTTGCCATGTTTGGTTATAATCTTCCTATGTTGCAAATCTAGCCTACATATCTTATGTCTAACTCAAGTCTTAGAGGTTGACTAATCTAATGATTATGTTGGATAATGTGACAACACAATGGATCATTCTAGGACTTAATTTAACATGTGGTTTAATAGGGTTTGACTTTGTTTTAAAAAAAGATTAATATAGATATGGGGGGGGGGGTTGGAGGCCGAAAACAAGACAAAGGGAAGGAAAAGACATATAACTATTGTGGTAATCCAACATTATAGATCTAAGAAGTTTAAGGAATCTTACTAAATATGTTAAATCACCAAATCTTTGGTTGACTAGTCCTAGGAAGAATGTGAAAGATATGACACTTCATTGATGATGTTCTAGTGTCTTGTAAAAATGGGACAAGAAGGAAAATGGTGGTGGTGACTATTTTAGGTTAAGAGGCTTTATAAATCCTAGTGTTGATTACTTGTTCCACCATTTATAGCTAAGCATATAAACATGACTAGATGGTTCATTTATAATGGGACAATTGGTATGTAAGAACTTGTATTAAATGTGTCTTTTAGTTTCTTGTACATGTGTGTGTATATATATAGGCGTCGTGTATATATACTTATAAATGTAGATATATAAGTTAGTAAAGTACTAGTTTTTATACATGTAATCCTATGATATTCTTTAACATATTGTTGATCAAATAAACACTTACACTTGTATTTAGAAAATGGTTTATAGTCATTTAAACTCGTGTCACCAATGTTTGTTGATATAGGTGAAATTATACTCGTTCGGGCCTTGCTAGACTTTCTCGGGGGACTTATGCATAGAAAATGATATAAATTATACATAGAAAGTTAAATGTTGACTAGAAAGTGTACGGATTTTGACATGGTAAAGTGGCGGGTGTCACACGCGGGTTCCTGCTATATATTAGAACATATGGTGTTGCAGTATTCAGGGTTTATTAGTATCAAGGCCACGGGCCAGGTTCATCTCTATATATTTAGTCTCAACAATTCATGTATTCGAAAACACGAATATAAAACTTTAACCAACATGAATATTCAGTAATAAATGCAACCGGCCCATCTCTCCACGTACCTTCAAATTATATCTAGTTCAAGGGTAAATTTTTTATATTATGTTCCTAATAAGTAATACAATGTTTTTTTTGACCGTCGGTACAAAAAAGAAGTATAATTTATAACTGGATTTAGTCGACAAGTTTTATATTTCAAATATTTGATAAACAGTTAAATAACTTAATATTATTACATATCATATTAAAAATATTGTTATTTTAATTTAAAGAATATAATGCATTTGATAAACTGTTAATTAAATAACTTATTCTTACTACATATAACTAATAATTTTATTTTAATGTAAAGAATATTATATTTTTAATTTTATGTGTCATGTCAACGGTATAATATTTAGAAATAGATAACTTTAAGTCTATTTATTTGTTGATTAGTTATATATAATAACATAATACTATTATTTACTTTGTTTTTATAAATTTCTTAAATTTTGTTTTATAATTATGTATGTATTTATGTCTATATCTATACTACTATATAATAGGTTCTGGACGGGCAAGATAGTAATTTTCATTTAATTTTAAGACACATAAAAACATTGTTTTTGCATTTGGTACAAGTGTTAATGCATAAATAATTTCTCATTTACAATATTGTCCCTCAAAATTTTAGCATTTAATAATGTAGTGTAATAAATGACAAACAATAATGTAGTGTTATTAGATCTAGCATTTATATTTATAATGCAATAGTATTTTATAAAATCTTGTAAAAAACTTATTAACTTATATATTTTATAAAAGCTTGTAAAAAACTTATAAACTTATACTAAAAATAATATATAAAATTTTGACTAACATATTCAAACTCAAATAAAAAAATAGGCATTGTCCCATTCGTGACTGACTAGATCATTAGGAAAACCAAAATAATTGTCAAACAAGAATACATGATGACTTTTAGTTTAAAAGTACAACAATTAAATAACTTATTAACTTATACTAAAAATAATACATAAAAATTTGACTAACATATTCAAACTCAAATAAAAGAGATAGACATCGTCCCATTCGTGACTGACTCAGTCATTAGGAAAACCAAAATAATTGTCAAACAGGGATACATGATGACTTTTAGTTTAAAAGTTATTGTATATGTAATAAAAGTTTATGGTTAAAAATTACAATCAGACAAATGTTGTGTTAATCAAGAGTAACATCATGGATATTGTGTTAATCAAGAGCAACCTCATGGTTTCTTTGATTAAATGTCATGGTTTTATGATCCGTTCATACAACACAAACTTCTCCTTCACACATATGGGTGTTTCATTAGACGAAACAATCGACAACATGATAAATGACATATATACGTTCGGAGCATATTCGGGAATATACCACAAATCGACCAGTTAGTACTATGGGTTCCATCCCACACGTCATTCTTTATTTTTTTATGGCTTCATTTAGAGTATTTAGCTACTTTTTTTCAGAGACTGAAATCTTGTCTTCTGATTCAAGTTTTCAGTATTCTCCCGCATCAATTTTTTTATTCGTGCTTTCAATATCAAAGGACTTCCACCAAAATAATTTTCACACAAGAATAAATGATGAATTTTAGCCTAAAATTATTATATATGTAATAAAAGTTTACAGGTGCAGCCCCGCCGCAACGCGCGGGTTCCTGCTAGTAAGTATAAAAATTATTGTTGAGAAAATGCATTTATTTCATTAATTAGAATTAGAAGTTTATTAAATAAAGTATTAATTAATTAGAAGGATATTTATATTTTTACTACCTTATTAAGGAGGAGAGATGGATAAGAAGGTAATTTCACCATCATTTTAAGATGGCATACAAAAGGTCTCATGCATAAATCTCTAACTTTTACCATTTTCTTCCATCTATGCCCTTATGTACAAGTCACTAATACAAATCAATTGCACCATTCAATACATTTAATTCATGTATTAACTTTTTGTTATCTAGAACCATTACCAAGTAATAGATTAATTCATGTAACTTTTTTTTTAATGGATTAACTTTTTGTTACCAATAGAATTTGAATTATCACCACAAGAAAAGGCTAAGCCTTATTTAACACTTTGTAACCAGTAGGCTAAAGGCTCTTTGGTTCATGTGTGTAACTAAATGTTGCAAATGCCGATAAAAAAAAAACTAAATGTTGCAAATAAAAATCAAGCACGTATCTGATTGGATAAATGACAGTATGGTGTATAAAGTTTTGACAAATACATACCCGCGACAAGGCGCGGGCATTCCACTAGTTACTATATTAAAGAAACTTGATGGATATAAAGGTAATTTTACCCATATTTTAAGATGGCATGTGAAGAGTTTCTTGCTTCACACCCAAAATGTCATGAAAATCTTTCTAGTGTTACCCCTCCTTGCAAAGTCCACTTGTATGTTATTATCATAACCCCAATTTTGTGGATTCATTGCTTTCATCTTGAATGACAATTCTTCATGACCCAATGAAAACCAAAAGTCAGCTCTTATGACTTCATTATAACCAACGATTCTTCATGACCTAATGAAAACCAAAAGGCAGCTCTTATGACTTCATTATAACTAACGAACAATTAAATTCCAAAATCATGAATTTCAATTGATCCACCCTAGATTCATTTCAATTTCAAATCCTATCTTTCCTACAATATATATTATGAATTATACAATCTTTGTTCATATGCGCAAACGGTGAACCGGAAGAAGTGATTGGGAGCTGTATCATAGGTTAATGGTTTCACCCTATTATGCGGATACGAAGATTGTGTAGATGTTCTAATATTTTCGTGGTTTTGATGATATCAAGTGTTTGCATTTGTAGTTGTGGTTGAAACAATTGTGAGTTTAATCACTTATATTTGATTTATGTTTGTGCTATAGGCTTTATCATTGAGTTTATTGTTCTTTGTTCCTGAACCAATTGCTTTAATTTCAAGTTGATTTGGTCTTTCGATTGGCTTTTGTGTTTGTTTCTCAACTTTGTGCAGTGTTGCAATGTATTTTGGGTCAAGTAACTTTCAAACAAAAAACTACAATGAAAGATATTTAAGATTTTAAAAGATTACGGACTCCAACAAAATAAGGATTTTCGAACTAGAAACAAGTTATCAAAAGTGAAATGTACAGAGGAATGTATTCAATATAATGATTTTAGTATACACATGACACACATTTTGAAGATAAATGTATATCTTTTAAAAATTATATTATGAGTTGAAAATCAAGATTTCATTTCATTTCATTTTGACATCCATTTTTTAATGTTAGCATTCTTATTTCCATATGTTATAATGTTATATCATAACTGTGTTGAAAGATTGAAGCAATGTTGACTAAATGCATGCATTTAGATGACTAAAAAAATAAATAAATTAGTCAATATTTTTTTGGAAGATTTTATATATTCATGTGCATGAATATAGATAAATAACGGTTGGGTGGTGACAAGAGCTTCACGTATACATAACAATTGCAGTTTCATTTGCATAGGTACTGTCTTTTATTTGTTGTTGATTGTTAGTTTATTTATTTATTGTTATTTTCTAACAGTCATATATTGAAGTTGGCTTTTAGCTTCACAGGGAATGTTTATACTAAAGGTTGTTCTAACAACAACTAACATCTGTTTTGGTTGATAAATTGATATAACTAAACGGGACAAAATATGTTTATGTTGGCAATAATAACTGGTTGAAAAGAATCACGCCATATTGTTGAACATTCTAATGGGTAACAAATGCTTTGGCACAACTCAATCGTCACATGACACTACAAACATGCGGGTAAAATTGCTTCCTCTTAATAATTAGGAAGTTGGAATTTTCTATTTCAATTTCGTTATAGATGGTTCAACCCATTTTCAATTGAAAATTACCTCTTGCATATTTGAGTCAATATCCGGTTTTCAAAATCTTTTAAAGCGGAGGCTTATTAGTAGAAAATTTTCTAATCTGGCCCATAATATGTGTGCAGGTATCCATTAAAGTAAGTGGACATTATTATATATAAAAACAAATTATGCTAAAGAATATTTTTACCAGAATGTTTCATATATTAAAGAGTTGTGCATGTTCAATTTTGTTTATGTATTGTTCATCATTGTTGACTATGATCATGTTCACGGAACCCTTTAACAATTATTATTTTATATATAATTACATAAACCTATTTCATGTTGAACCATGTTCCTTGATAAGTGAAATTTGTAGGTTGTAAACGACTAAATATAGTTTGGGCACATGAACCGGTGGATGCGTTTCTTTGTTATTGCTCATTTACACGTAACTAATAATTGAGATTAATATAGACGTGTAGCCTAATAGATTGAATATACTTTGCAGCATAATAACTCAAACATTGATGACATATGAGCCATAAAGATAGTAGCTTGAAGTCTGCATGTGGTGTATAGTGTTGTTCATGAGCTGTGGTGTTTTTGTAGGCTTATTTAGTTGATTTGTTAAACTATAAAATTAGGCCCTGTTTGGTAAGCTCTGAATGAGCCTCTGAATCGCCAAGTGCTGAATCGGTCAGCTGTCAGGGCGTTTGTTTCACCTTGAAGCGAGCCTCTGAACGGGACGGTTAAGTCTGAATGGTTCAGATTTGAGAAGATGCTAAACGGTTCAGTTCAGCGGTGAAGACGTGAGAAAACGCAAAACGTGAGCTGCAACATGAACGAAGATGTTGTTCCTCCTGTCGCGTGATATGCAACATGAATGAACCTCAGCCACCTGCGCTACCGCCTCCTCCCTCCCCAGCCTCATGTGTCGCCGCCTCCTCCCTCCTCAGCCTCCTGCATCGTCGCCGCTGCCCCCTTATTGGTCTGAACCAACACCACCTTTTGTTCCACTACTGATTTAAATCCTTTTTTCGGAAGGTTAATCTTGGAGAAATAATAATAAGGTTTGTTGAAGTTGTGGTTGTTTTTGTGGTGTTTTTGTTGTTATTGTGAATATAGGCATTGAGATAGTAATAAGGTTTGTTGAAGTGGTGTTGGGTTGTGCATATTTGACTAAATGATTGCCACTTGGAGAAGTGAGTGTTGAGATTGGAGAAGTGAGTGTTGAGATGGGAATTTGAAGTACACAGTTGTAGATGATTGCCACTTGATACATGTTTTTTATCATTATGAAAAAAGATAAATGTTTTTATCATTCAGCAGAGTCGTTTAGTGATACAACCAAACAGCTCTTAATTATTCAGCACTTTTTTGGTTCAGAGCCTCTTACCCATTCAGACCTCTTACTGGTTCAGCACTTGCCAAATACCCTCCACTAATGAAGTTAAATTACCTTGTTGTCCATCTAGAATGCATTATATAGTAGTATAGATATAGATATTTATATAGATAAAGTTGTTGGGTTTGGAGCAATACTAGCGCAACACGTGGCATATGGCATGAATTTTCGCTAGATCGTTATGTTAGAGCGAAGTATTTTCGAACCATCATGTGCAAGTTAAAATTGTCATGTTTGCCTAGAAATTCCGCTTGCCGCCATTTCCGACGAATAAATATATATTACACAGACCTTTTTTATTTCTTTAGGGAAGAGGGAATGGTCACAGGATGAAGTTGGACTTGGTGAACGAGGGGTTAGTTTTTACAAAGCAACCCCCTCTTCATACGGTAACACTCAAAAACCATATGGAGTGGCACTTTCTTCCTAAAATTAGTCGTATTATACAAAGAAATTAGTTAATTACATTTCACCAAAAAGTCAAATAATAAGGGAGCGAGTAATACTTTACATCAAATACACAGTTATAAAAAAAATTTCTATCGCTAACATCTATAATCTATAAATATATAAAAGAATTGATGTTTGCTGATGTGACATTCAATGGTGGCCTCATCCCCCTTTGAATGTGCCACGTGGCACTCTCTATGAATTAAAAAAAACTCTACCTATAAAACATCTTCTCTTTCAAACCAAACCCTAAACACCCAATTAATCTCCACATCTTCTCCCCACTTTTCTCTCCCTCAAGAAACCCTAAGCCAACGAAATTAGTGGAAATAATATTTTGTCACTGTTGTTGCGCCCTCCTTTCTCCAATAATATGGCTGCCTTCGATTTCCCTCCTTCTTAAATAATATTTGCGCTCCCAATGTCCAATATCACAATTACGCTGCTTCTGTTGTTGTATTCAATGGGGTATTCAATGTCCCAATGTCCAATATTGTTTTCAATAACAAATGGGTATGTATCAGTACATCTAATAATAATAATGTCTCCAATAATATTGCCCCAATGTCCAATATCACATTCAAGGGTCGGTCGGTGGTTCCACCATCCAATTACGTTGCTTTTGTTGTTGTGGTTGTGGTTGTGGTTGTTGTTGTTGTTCACCTTCCATTGATGAACTTGAATTTGTTGTAGAGAAGAAGAAGATCGTTGTGGGTTTATTGTTATTGTTAGTATTATTATTATTATTATTATTGTTGTTGTTGTTGTTGTTTTTTTTTTCACCCCTTTGCTATGTTCAGTGGGTATGGAATATTATTATTAGGACATGATTGTAAGTTTTGTCATTATTATTATTATTATTAGATGTACCGATTTAAAATGTAGTTATGTTTGTTAATTTGTGTTGGTTTTGTGAATTCAGAAAAGTTTTTGGCTGTTAGTTGTTTATTGATTGTTATTGTTTAGGTGTTTCATGTTCGTAATGTTTGTTATTGTTTATATGTGATGTTTCATGCTCTTTATTAACAGGTTTCTATATCTCAACCACAAATAGGGCTTTTAGAATTTCATTTATTTATATCAGGATGAGATCCTTCTAATCTGTGTTTTTCTTACTGATTTTCTTTAGGGTATGGGTTCCACTTGATTCTGAAAGACAACCAAGATTTGCGGCTTAAAAGACGAAAAATGTTGTATGCATTCATCTTCATTACATTTTACAACTGAAGTAACCAAGATCTCAAATCATATATGGGTAATGAGTGTCTTCTTAATTATTGAAATTCATATGTGTTGCAGGTTTGGTAGATTTTGCTGATAACAATCGTAGGCTCTTATCTGTCTTGAGTGTATTATTACTCAGTTGGGTAAGCCTACACTTCACTCATCACATTCTTGCCATCTATTTTTTCAATTTAAATCCAATCTTATGTTACTAAACATCATAATTTTATTCAGGTCCCATAGATACAAGTAAGCAGATCAAGGTCCTGCTTCTAATGGTTAAACCGACAGCTTTTATTGCAGTTGTCATGATGGGAATGTATGTTTTCCTGAATCCCTACATATTCATATGTTTTTGTTCCTCTTTTACTTATTGTAGGTGCATGTTTTGATGATTTAGAGAATAAAATCGAGAATATTTTTATTTATGTTCCCACTCGTCCAAACCAAAATAACATAACTGGAATGTGTAGATTTAGCAGTACACCATCATCTAATTTGAAGTATAGGTGCAGTGTATAAATTATGTGTGCATTAGTAATAAATTAGTCAAACATATTCTACATCCATGCCTACATATTCTCCCTACCATTATTTTCTTTGAATGTAATAAATTAGTCAAACATGTATATTTGTAAATAGGAAATTTTCTCTCCTTCAACTTTGTTGTGTCTTTTGTATATATAGATACATTTTATCAATAAAATACATTGAGAATTGATATCATCATATGGTATCAGCCACATAACTAAAGATCCTACCTTTTTTTCTTTCTCCTGCCCTTACTATCATCCCTGTTCTGTTTTTTTTTTCCTTCTCGGCTCTACACCATGGCCACCTCCATCACCACAGATATCTCAACTATCCCTCTCCATTCCTTTAGCCACCTTATCAACATAAAACTAACTTCCACCAATTACCTCCCATGGGAGAAACAAATCACCCCGGTCCTAACCTATCTCAACCTTCTCGGTCATGTTGACGGAACCAAACCTCCTCCCCCCGAAATTATCACCACCGATGAAAAATCTTCTTTCAATCCTGAATTTCTGGCTTGGAAAAATGCCGATCACAAAGTCCTTCTTTTAATCAACTCTACCTTAACCGAGGAAGCTATGGCCGAAACAATCGGACATACAACGGCTCTAGCTGTTTGGAAGGCCCTCTTCGATGCCTATAGCCATTATTCTATTGAACGCATTCATAATCTCAAAGACACCCTTCGAACCCTTCAAAAAGGAAGCTCTTTCATTTCCGAGTTTGGCCGAAGGTTCAAATGTTTGGTCGACCAACAAACCGCTATAGGACATCCTATCAATGACGAGGACAAACGCCATTGGTTCCTTTGTGGACTTGGCGCCTCGTTTGAAAACTTCTCCACCTCTCAAAGAACCATTCGACCGGCTCCCTCATTTCGTGATCTTTTGGCAAATGCCGAAAATCAAGAAATGTTCCTCAAAAACTCCATGGTTCTCAAACTCCCCAAGCCGCATTCTATGCCCATCAACCCAAAACCCATTCCACTCGAACCCCTTCAAACCGCGGCCAAGGCCGTGCCTTCTCATCTCGAGGCTGTGGCTCCTCCTACTCCAAAAGGGCTCCTCATTGTCAACTTTGTCGCAAAGAGGGTCACTATGCGAGCACGTGTCCTCAACTCGCTTCTTATGCCCAAAAATTGGTGTCTCTTGATACGAATCTTGCCGAGGCTTTTCTTGCTCAATGCAACGTAGCATCTGACACTCCTGATTGGACCACTGATTCAGGTGCCACAACACATATGTTACCATCAAACCGCGGTTTAAAAACTTCTAAATTTCAAACCGATGGTATTCGAGTCACTTTTGGGAACGGTGAATCATTACCCGTCACACATATTGGAAACACTAAACTAAATGACTCTATATATTTACAAAATGTTTTAGTTGTTCCTAATCTCACAAAAAATCTACTTTCTATTAGTATATTAACCAATGATTCACCTGTTGATGTATTATTTTCTAACGATTATTTTCAAATTCATGACCGAAAAACAGCGGAGGTTCTTGCTAGAGGCACGTGTGAAAATGGATTATATGTTCTCACTCAAAGTCACAAGTCCCTTGTTGTTGCGCTTTCTGTTTCGCACCTTCGTGCTTCTTTCAATAAATGGCATAGTCGTTTAGGACATGTCTCTTTTGATACCATTTCTATTTTAAATAAACTTGGTCATGTTTTTGTTACATCCTTGTTACCCAAACCAGGTTTATGTGACTCTTGTGAATTATCAAAAGCTAAACATTTACCATTTATTGAAAATCCTAAACGCGCACAACATGTTTTGGACCTCATACACTGTGACCTTTGGGGACCCGCACCCGTGCCTTCCACCGATGGATATCGGTACTATGTTGTTTTTATAGACGACTATTCTCGTTTCACTTGGTTCTATCCCTTAAAAGTCAAATCGGAATTTTTCACCATCCTCACAACCTTTTTAACCTTTGTTCAAAATCAATTTTCAACAAATGTTAAAACTTTTTAAAGCGATGGTGGAACCGAATTTACAAATCACCAAGTGCAAACTTGTTTTCAAAACCATGGCATACATCACAGACTATCATGTCCCCACACACCCGAACAAAACGGGAGGGCCGAACGGAAACACCGTCATATCACCGAAACCGGTCTAGCTATGATGTTTAATGCTCATGCCCCACCACAATTTTGGTTTGATGCTTTCACATCCGCCACTTACATCATCAATCGTCTTCCTACAAAAATTCTTGACCAAAAATCACCCTTTGAGGTTTTTTTTGAACAACCACCAACCTACTCAAATCTTCGCATTTTTGGTTGTCGCGTTTTTCCTTATCTTCGTGACTATACAAAAAATAAACTTCAACCACGAAGTGCACCTTGCATATTTATTGGGTATAGTCCTAGATATAAAGGCTTTCGATGCCTAGATCCTACTACGGGTCGAATTTACACAACTAGACATGCGAAATTTGATGAGGGTGTCCTACCCTTTCAAACCAACACCACACCAACCAATCCCGCTACCCTACCCATCACAAATTTTGATGAATATTTACCCACTCCCACTCCCTCTCAATCGCCTTCCACTTCCACATCCACATCCCAAACAAACAGCCAAAACAATCACAAACATTGCACTCCTCTTTGCTATAGTCCATCAACTCAATACTATCCAATCCAGCCCACTACCACTTCCGCCCCACTCACTCCTCAACCATCCAGCCCACCACCCACCACTACCCAACCGCTTGACCCACCATCAACCCCTATCGGCCCAACCCAATCACCTCACAGCCCAACTCCCTCATCCTCACTTCCACATCCAAATCAAAGCCCTATACACCCTACCCCGTCCCACGACAATTCCCTCCCACAAACCGTACCCAATATCCACCCTCCCCCAAATGATCCATCCACTCAAAACCAACCTCTTAACTCACACTCCATGACCACTCGAGCCAAAGATGGCATTTTTAAACCAAAACATTTTGTAAACCTTTCACAAGTTTCCACTCATCATCTACATCACTCTCTTTTCTCTTCTCATGTTCCCAAGGGAATAAAAACCGCTCTCAAAGATCCAAAATGGGTACAAGCCATGCAGGATGAAATAAGTGCTTTACATGATAATCAAAAATGGGATCTTGTTCCTCGTCCAACTCGTACCAACATCATTGGATCCAAATGGATTTATCGCATAAAATATAAATCCGATGGCTCTCTTGATCGCTACAAAGCTAGACTTGTAGCCCAAGGTTTTACTCAAATACCGGGACTTGATTTTTCATACACCTTCAGTCCGGTTGTAAAATCTTCCACCATACGAGTTGTCCTCAGTCTTGCTACCATCAATAATTGGAACCTACGTCAATTAGACGTTAATAATGCATTTTTGAACGGACATCTCACTGAAACCATTTTTATGGAACAACCGCCAGGATTCGAAGATGCCAACCATCCCACCCACGTGTGCAAACTTAAGCATGCTCTCTATGGCCTAAAACAAGCACCACGAGCTTGGTTTCAACGCTAAAGCACGTTCTTGCTCACCCTCGGGTTTCAAAACAGTCGATCCGATCCATCTTTGTTTGTCTACTCCCACCAAGGCACCTTAATCTATCTCCTTGTTTATGTTGATGACATCATTATCACTGGCAATAATAACTCCATCAACAAATTCACTTCTTGTCTTCACAAAGAATTCAAAATCAAAGACTTTGGCTCCCTCAATTTTTTTCTCGGCCTTGAGGTTACTCACACCAAATCCGGCCTCTTTCTAAATCAATCCAAGTATGCTCACGATATTCTCACACGAGCGGGTTTACTTGATTCCAAACCGGTCGCCACACCTCTTACCTCTAAAGATATCTTCAATTCTGAAGGCCAACCTTTCCATGATCCTACTCTCTATCGATCTCTCGTAGGTGCCCTTCAATATCTAACCATCACTCGTCCTGATCTTTCCTATGCCGTCAACCATGCTAGCCAATACCTTCATCAACCCACCACCTCTAATTTCCAACTAGTCAAAAGGATTCTTCGTTATGTTAAAGGCACTTTATCATATGGTCTTACATTTGATCGACCTCTTAACACTACTTTATTAGGTTTTTCAGATGCAGATTGGGCACGATGTATTGACACACGAAGATCCACCTACGGCTATTGCATCTATCTAGGTGGAAACTTAGTCTCTTGGAGTGCTAAGAAGCAGCCTGTAGTTTCACGATCCAGTTGTGAGTCCGAATATAGAGCAATGACAAATACGGCAGCAGAGATCATTTGGGTTACAAATCTTCTACGAGAGCTTCACGCGTTACCACCGGGCCCTCCAACCTTATTATGTGACAACAAGAGTGCTTTGTTCTTGAGTTAAATCCAATCTCTCATAAAAGGGCAAAGCACATAGACATCGACTATCATTGTGTTCGAGAATTGGTCGCTGCCGGTAAGCTTCATACAAGGTTCATTTCCACGGATAACCAAGTCGCGGACATCTTCACGAAAAGTCTACCGAAACCATTGTTTGAAAAGTTTCGTACAATGCTTCGTCTCGGACCACCTCCATCTTGCATTGACGAGGGGTATTAGTAATAAATTAGTCAAACATATTTTACATCCATGCCTACATATCCTCCCTACCATTATTTTCTTTGAATGTAATAAATTAGTCAAACATGTATATTTGTAAATAGGAGATATTCTCTCCTTCAACTTTGTTGTGTCTTTTTGTATATATAGATACATTTTATTAATAAAATACATTGAGAATTGATACCATCATAGTGTGTGATCACTAAACTTCCATAGGAAGTTAGTTTAAAAATAATATTTAATGTAAAGTATTGATTTGTGATTTGGGACTACTTTGTTTGAGTCACAACAAGCAGAAAATGATAGAAGAAAGAGAAGTGGTGGTCCATAACTATAGCTTTACTTTTTTTGATAAAAATATACAGAATGTGTGATTGGTAGCGTATTAGGCAGTTAGGCATTATGGTAACAGTCGAAATGCTTTTCTTTTGAATATGAGTTTCTAGAATTTTTTTTACTTTGGATCAAGCTTGTTTTTTTTTTTTTTACCATAGTAATTCAGGAATAACTACAACACATACACATGTTGGTGGATTTTAGTTAATCAAAAAGTCAATAGTGTAATTGCAACCTAAAATATTATCATTTTCATCCAATATCAAAGATTAAATCACACTTACCAGATGAGTGCAACAATTGAACAGACAACAAAGGTTTACATCAATCCAAGAATCAAGATGGTCGAACAACAATTCACTTACAAATTAGCATATCGCCGTTGATGGAGTTTGAAGTCATCAACTTTACTCCCTTTGAACATGTGTCCCAATGGGGGATCCATGGTAGTGGTGAAATTTTCGCATTCTTTGTCAAATGTTGCTATGCGTCACGCTAAGATTGGTTAAAAAAAACCAATGTTCATAAATGAAAATGTTTTGGTCAATGTTGAATTTGGTAAAAATGAATGTAGCAAGTTATCTATTTGTGTGCTGAAAACCCATGATTGTTGTGTGTGATTGATAGGTCTATATATAGTGAACTTCACTAAGAGCATCCGTACTAAGATGTTTTACGAGCGAAGCCACATCAAAGTTGTCTGGAATTTGGCCCATGGACCACAACCATCCCCTCTCCCCTTCATATTGGCTTGATATATCGCCAACTCAAGATCTTATTCACTCGGGGATCACGACTTGGTTTACATCCTTGTCTGTTTCAAACAAGAAGAAAAAACTCATTCACGGTATTATTCACACAATTTGGTGGATGATTTGGAGATTTTGGAATGATATCATTTTTTTCGCGTGAATTTAAGGAGAAAAAAAAATCTTACTTTTGACGTTATTCTTAGCTACTCATATTGGTGGTTAAGTGACAGACATAGTAAATTATAAGTTAGTTGGTCATACGATTAAAAATCCTCTAATTGACTTTTAGTTCTTGCTAGCGTTTAGCTAGTTTATATAGATTAGTTTCCGTTAAAAAAAAAACTGCCACGTCAATCACGGAAACTAACAAATCTCCAACTGGAAATGCTAAATCATAAAATTAGGTGACATTTCGTCAAATATTTTCCTTTTGATTTGTTGTTTAAAACAAGACAGGAAATTTGGCACCCGATTAGAGACTAACAACGTCCGTATGGAGTATGGACCCAATTTCCATCAATCAAGCTTAATTTCCAGCTCCCTAAAAGTCTAGTTTGTCTACCACTGGATCTTTCATAATATCCACATAATTCTCCTCTTCATATTTCAATAAGTATGCATACAATGATATAATTTAGATTAAGCGGTCAACTAAAATGATTACAAATATATAACTAGGATTAACTACTTAATTAACTTTTAATCTCGTGCATTATCAACCCGTTAAAGTATAATCAGATAAAAAAGCTAATTTTTATTTTTGCATTTTATTTATGTTTTCTCATTAAAAGGGAAAACTATGTTTAATATAATAAGTGTAAGGTTGTGTTCGTTTTTTGGCTAGAAGTACTTATGACTTATTTTCTATGTGCCGCACAGACGCGGGCAGACGTTTGAGGTCTACAAGTTGTTTGTTTTTTTGGAAGACATATCCATAAAAAAAAGTTCTGCCCGTGCTCTTCTCCGCACAGACATGGTTCTACATCTTCTAACCCCTTCATTTTTTTGTCAGATATCTCCTCCTCACCTCTCCAACCTCTCAAACCCTTCCCCTCCCTCGCCGCCGGCAGCTTCCTCCTCCCTCCCTCCTCGCAAGTACTTATGAATATTGAAAAGATCATCTAACTTACAGCAGTGCATCGTAAATTGGGTGAGTGTTGAAATTAATTAACTAAAAGTAAAAAAAAAAACAAATAATATTAAAAAAAACATTACAAATAATATTAAAAACACACAACTAATATTAATTAAAATCATACAAATAAAACGCAACTTTAAAAAAATACAATAGCAAATTTAAAAAAAGAAAACGCAACTTAAAAAAAGCGAAACACACTACATGTTATATTTATCAAGAATTTGTTGCCTATGAAGTTGTGCTAGCCGTAGGGCGTCTCCCTCGAGGTCGTAGTTGTGTTTTTTAGTTTGAATAAATATGTTTTGCAAAGTTTTGTAGTTGTTGTGTGTTGTATACATTAGGGGTGTATAAAATGCTCGCGGCTCGCTCGAAAAAAAGCTTGTTTTGTTATCGAGCCGAGCCAAATAGATTTGTAATCGAGCCGAGCTCGAGCTAGGGGTCTTGGCTCGTGACTCGGCTCGGTGGCTCGGTTCGTGGCTCGATAAACATCTTTTATATACTTGAAGGGATAGGGAGCCTAATCCAGACGGACGCGGCCTCCCTATCCCTGCTTAACGTAACATCCGCTGAAGCATCCGCCTATCAATGTTTCGGCGGAAGAGACTTGGGGTCACGACACTACACACCTGTCAAGCATGCACGCATCTACCAACGCGCGCGCCGCTTCACACCACAGACATTCCCAAGTACAAGGTACGAAAGATCAAGAGTCAGTTATCTACCTGCAAGGATCACTGACACCATCAAGAGGATAAGGACACGTGCCTGTAGTTGCCCAACAACCACTGCGGTTCAACAGTGACGTGACTGGTTCCATGCTTCCACCATGCTGCCATCACTGTTCTGACCAGGCATGCTCACCTTTTACCAGAGGCCACATCAGACGTCGGTAGATAGGTCAACCATGCTGCAGCAGAACAACATACCGCCAGGGACCAGTCGCATGCCGCCACGTGTCCACTGGCAAGCATGCTGCTGACGTCATCTACAGTGGATGTCCTTTTCCCGCCTTTCTCAGAAGCTGAGCAGAGTTGGGCCGAGCCAAAGCCCAAAGATCACAAGACTCGTCGTGGGCTTCTTCCCAGGCCCACGACCTCCATTATAAATAGAAGACATCAACTCCCCTCAAGAGGATCGATAATAAATCACTTGTAATCTAGGGCTAGAATTACTCATATGCTTTGTATTCTCTAAAGCAATAATCTTCTCGGCTCTTTACAGTGGACGTAGGTCATACTCGACCGAACCACTTACATCCTTGTGTCTTCAATTCACTTACTCACCACACACTCACTTATCTATACACTCGGGTTAATCCAAAAGGTTTGGGTAAAGGAACGTACGTACAGTAACATAAGTACAACCCCTCAGAGATTAGTGATAATCCCCGAGATACTTATTGTTTCTTCAATACTTAATAATACTTTGAATTAATCAATAAAATATGAAAAATAATATAACAAAAAGACAAATTATACAAATAATACTTTTAGTATGTCTTTCATTCATTAAAATATTAGAAAAATAAAAAAATATACATGTATATGTGTAATTTTATTTTTATATTTTTTGTTTTTTATTTTATAAATATTTTTAAAAAAATAACGAGCTGGCTCGAGCTCGACTCGAACATTTACGAGCTGAGCTCGGCTTTTCAGCTCGATCTAAAAAAACAAGCCGAGCCGAGCTGGCTCGTTTAAGTTCGAGCTTGAGCTCGAGCTTAGCTTGATTCGGCTCGACTTAGCTCGATTACACCCCTAGTATACATATATAACCTTCAAAAAAAAGTAACTGTTTGAAGAAAACAATAACATTGGAGCATTGAATTTTTTGACCGTTTGATAATTTTAACGTTTGATATAAACATGTGGCACATTATAATTGGATGATCAATATGTATTGCAACGTTATAAACATAACGCTCGGGCAAGCTTTTGAGTCATAGCACCCTACCGTAACAGTGTGTGATGTGTGAATTTCGAATTAACGCCCACAATCACGCTCGACTAGAGGTGGTCTAAGTATAATAGCAACAATAAAACATCATCAATATCAATAATAAAATAATAGCAATAGTTTAAAGTTACTAACCTTTTGATTGGTATATTTCAGTAAATATTATAACTCTAAACGAACCAAACGAACACGAACATGGTCTTGTTCGAGTTTGTTTGTTAAGGAAATAACTTGCTCACGAACTGTTGATGAACACTTATCGAACGAGTTTTTTTTGTTCGTGTTTGTTAGTTAAAGGAATAATGTGTTCACGAATTGTTCATGAACACTTACCGAATGAGATTTTATGCTTGTGTGTGTTTGTTAAGGAAATGAACATGTTCGTTTTCCTATGTGCTTATTTGTTAAAATTTATAAGTCGGACAAAAGCGAACACAAACAAACACAAATTGATGTAAATGAACACATACAAGTATTCATAAACAAAACCGCGGACAAATTAACACATATTAAATTTCGAATAAAATCAACATTTTTTTTTTCACAAACGTTTTCACCAAAATATACTTATCCAATTACCCAAACGTACTTGACATAATCTTGATCACATAATTATCATAACATAATGTCTCATAAAAACACAAAGTTATTATATTAAACTTGAAATTCTCATTTAATCCACCCAAAATACTTATTAATCAAAATAGGTGAAGTGATATTAATATGTGATAAACTAATATATATTAAATAATCTACCAATCGGAAATTTGAAGTACCTAAATTAAAAATAAAAAGTTAAAAACCCTAATGAACAATCGAAAACAAACAAACATAAATGAACGAACACATCCTCTTTTCATGTTCGTTTGTTTAACTAAACAAACCGAATTTTTTGTTTGTGTTCAAACGAACGCAAACAAACTTCCCGCCGAACAGTTCACGAACTGTTCGCTGAACGTTTGGTTTGTTTATAGCCCTAGTAAATATACTTTTTTTTCGGACAATCGCTTTATATATGCATATAAAGAGCCAACCAGGGGCTGAGAATTACAGACACCAAACACCAAAAGGAGAATTACAACAAATCGGTTACATAAAAAACGACCCACTTATCCCAAGTCGGCTTCGGCAGCCTGGAACGATGATAAACCCACAGGAAGGAGTCACTCTTGATTTGCTCCACCACCGCATTAACCGGAATGAAAGCCGCTTCGAACACCTTCTTATTCCTAGCGCTCCATATCCACCATACCGTAGCCACCATAATCGTGTAGACGAGTTTCTTCCATAGCTTGGACCTGGGGCTCTTGGTAGCTACATCGATCAGCGAGTTGAGCTCTGTGTGATCATTCGGCCAAGGTAACCTTAACCAACGCTTTCAGTTTTTTTTTTTTTTTTTTTTTTTTTTTTTTTTAATCTTCAGATCCCAAGTCCCAATCACATGCCATCATAAATCAGAAAATATATATTTTGTTAACAAGAATGTAAGCGTGATGTAATTGAAACACTTTTGAAACTTGATTAGCATTATGTGAAGTTTTCCTGTTAATATAAACTAATTAACAAATAATAAAGAAGGACGGGCTTTAAAACCAAAGCGCGAATCAAGCCAAGCTCGAGCTTTCATAAGCCATACAAGCTCAAGCTTAGTCGAGTTCAGCTCAGCTCGTTTATATACATATACAAGTTTGACACATAGACACAATCCGTTTCATTTCTAATTTATCTATCTATCAATCTATTCTAATACACAAAAACCTTTTTGTGCCACTTGGCATACAACTAACTCACTTTTGTCACTTGCCATTTTGAGAGAGTCAACATTAATTTTAAATAAATATTTACGAGTCAAAAGTTTGTTCTTAAAGATGCTAATTTATTCAAATCCCTTGACTTTCCTAATAAATAATCTTCATACCATACAACTTTTGATTTCTTTTTTGATTCACACACAAGTACATACCGATTTCAGGCATGTTTGGATAAACTTATTTGAATTAAAAAGGACTTTTCGTTAAAAGGACTTATTAACTTATGAATTTTTTTTTAAAAAAAAAGAGTTTTTAGAAAAGTGTTTGGATTAGCTTATGTGGTGGGGAAAAACAATAAGTTGATAAGTTATTTTGTAAAAAAGTGTTTGGTTTAACTTATTTAGGTAAAATGATCAAAAAGGGTATAAGGAGGGAAGGTATAAGAATATAAGAATGGCATGTAGGTAAATAACCATCAATAAGTTATAAGGAGGTTCAAAAAGTCATTCATCCCTTACTTTTCCAAAACAACTTATTATAGGCAAACAAAAAGTTAAAACAAAAAGTCCTTTTCATTTTGCCAAACACTTTTCTTAACTTATTAACTTTTTGGAAAAGTTATAAGTTATAAAGAGGTGGAAATAAGTAGAGCCAAACATGCTCTTCGTTTATGATTAAACTAATCGAATTTCAATCCAGGTGTAATTCCTTTTTGATCTCAAGCCCCATTGTTCAATTTTCATCTCCGATTATGTGGTGTTTTCTTCTAGGTAGGTATGATATTCAGTCTATAATTCTTACGTAGCCGTTTAGTCATTCTTTTGTTTAATTGTATTCTCTTGAGTAAAACCCTAATCCATTAATATAGCCACTTCGATTCCATATTACTTGTTTTGTTGTGTTTAGGTTTGATTTTTAGTATTGTTGTTCAGATCCTAAATTGCTACCTTGCAGGTCTCAGTGGCGCCATAGAAATCGTTCATTCCGAGCAGCAATTGTTGCCTAAGGAAAAACATTTTTGTTTTTCAAGTCAATGAAGAACAATTGACGATGAACTTATGATTAACAAGTTGCTGATGTAGCAAGTTGCTATGAATAAAATTTATGCAATTTTAAGTAACAACATCATTTTCATTTCATTCCAATTCAAATTTATTACAATGTTGAATGCATACACCTATATTAACCAAATAAGAACAAAGTACAACACAAAGAACACAAAATCAAATTTATTACAATGTTGAATGCATACACCTACATTAACAAAATATGAACAAAGTACAACACAAAGAACATAACATCATATGTATTACAATGATGAATGACAACAGTTTCAATTCCCGTGTTTCCTATGTTTCAGCCACAAATCTGCAAATTGGAGGAACATCACTCCATCTTCCATTTCGTAGATGATAATTTGAGCTCCAATTGGACATTGTTGATCTCGAATTAGAGTAAAACATTGGATTACACATTAGGGTTTTGAAGTGGATTTGGGGAAGAAGAAGACTGCTTCTTCAAATTATCCATTTGTGCAACGATGGTACCTACGTCCTAGATTCTCATTCGTCCATGAAATTCTGAGGTCTGTTGTTGCTCCACACCTGCACATCACCATTGTAGTTTGGTTGGATGGTTGATTGAGATTATTGATGATGAACGATTGAAGGTGAAGCTTAGGGTTGAAGAATAGGGGATTAAATAGGGAGGGAAAGTTAATTGATCAGATATTTTCGTTAAGATTTTTTTTAATCAAGGATTAAATGACCAAACTACCGTTCGTTTACGAGTTGAAATGACCCAAATACCCCCCCCCCCCCTCAAGGTATGAAATGACCAAACTGCCCTTCATTAACGAGTTGAAATGACCATAGTACCCCTCACGTGAGCTGCACGTGAGGGTGATGTAACGGCAGATAGACGGATGTTAGCTAGAGGGACGTAAAGTGTTAGAAAACCAAACCACAGGTACTCAGGGTGTTAAGACTGGGTTGAACCTGTTAGTTTAGGCAAACCACAGGGACGAAAACTGCAATTTTCTCTTATTATAATTGTTATTACTAAATGGATTTTCTTAACTCTCAAGATGTGTAGTATGTTTATTTCTTTACTAGATTTATGCATTGGGAGCGTCCCGTGGTTGAGAAATCTAATATGACATATTAATTTTACATACGAAATAGACTGATGCGCTTTACAGTTACATGCAGGAAAGATTCGGGTAGCACCTAACCTAAAACAATTAACAATGTATCTCCAATGTTAACACCTAACCTTAAACAATGTATAATTCTAATATTAAAACCTAACCTAAAACAATGTACAACTCCAATGCTAACACCTGTTGTAAATAGAATTCATATTTACTTGTTTGAACATAAATAATGACTTGGCTATATATGATTATTGAATAACCTGAACACTTTGTGTTTTTTTTCTTGTATGAACAAAACCTCACAAAAAAAATAGTCGTTTTTTTCTCCGTTTTAATATAGCACTATGGTACTCGTTGGAAAGATAATAAAGCGCTCGTTAATTTGGTGTAATTTTTTCCTTTAAAAAATCTCGTATATAAAATATATTAACGTTTAAAATTTATGAGAGGAAGAATGAGAGAGAAAAATCCAATTTTGTTTTTAAATTCTTTTTTTCCTAAATTCACTCAATGTCACATGAATCACCAACCCGAACATATCATCCGAAACATAGCTATAGAAAAAAAAATTAGGTCCCGTCCCGTGACTGGTGATTTCCGACCCCCGGACTAATTTCTCAACATTCGCCACTGCCAGGGAAGCAGGAATCTCACAGGAAAAGCAGTGGAGAGAAAACACCTCTGTCCACCTAGTTTAAATATACTTGGTAGATTAAAAGGGACTTACCTCCGTAAAATATGTAAAGAATCGTTGCTTATTTGAATCGAATTTACATAACGGACCCAAGTACAAAATGTCATATTGGTTATCTTCTTGTGCTTGAGTTCCAATTCAAATAATCACAGGATCATGCAGCTCAAGAATAACAACTATAATAGTATAACCAATATTTAAACAACCAATGTAGTAATAATGACAATCAACAGATGCAAGATCACTCACCTGAAGTTAAAAAACTTATAGGCAAGATATCCGACTACCGATGTTCTTTATCAAACTATCATACATATGATCAGGCATATCCTCCCTATGTCGCAACACAACATTCTTCACAAAATCCGCATCCGACAAACATATCAACGTATGCAGTTCCCTAGTCATCAACCCTTTATCCTTCAAAACCACATAAGCAGGCTGACCCATCGACTGTTCGGTGGTGGCCTCGGTGGAGAAAGCAGTCGGTGGTTCTTGTGGTGGTCGATGGCTGGTTTGTCGTCGGTGGATGTTTATCTGTTATAAATTGAATAAAGAAGAAAATGAACTGGATGATGAAGGAAGTAATATTAGGGTTTTGAGAGGCTAGAGAAGGAAACGATGTATATATTAATTTGGCTCCGGTTATTTGCACAACTAGGGTTTTTATTTGCACAACCCCTCCACGGGTCGTCGAGGCCTGGACGGCCCGTGGAGGGCCAAAAAGGCAAAAGGACGGGTCGTCCAGGCCCAGACGGCCCGTATAAAGGTTTAAATCCAATCCAATCATTGGTAATCATTGGCAATGATTAGGTGATGATTATTTGGTTTTTTTATAAGTGTAGTGTGGATGTTTAAAATGGGTTTGAATGTTTGGTTTTTATAGATGTTTGGTTTTTTATAAATGTTTGGTTTTTTATAAATGTTTTTTTTTATTTGTATAATATGATCTTTTTTATATAATTGTGTATATGAATATGAACGAATGTCGTTTATGTTGCCGAACTAAACAAAACCAAGATACGAACAATAAAGCATAAATAAGCATAATATTCCAAAAATTTACATAAACTAAGAGTTCAAATGTACAACCAAGAATATAACCCACCCGTCTAATCCGACCCACCCGGCTGATCCGACCCACCCGGCTGACTGGTGGACGCCCCACCATGCTGACTGCTAGACGCCCAATCCGGAAGTGGACGCGGCTCCAAACCAGCTTCCCGTCGTCTCTCATTCTCGCTCTCTAATAGCCACCGCATGTCACCCGGGTTAGGTTCAACTTTTATGTTAGCATCTTCCTGGTTGTCATCATTAGCACGATTCCCGCGCGAATGGTAACTCCCGTACGTGTACTGCGGGTAGCTTGGTGGCACGAAAAATGTGACACCCCGCATTTTCAGGTTAATACTTTTACTGACCTCTAGTTAACTTACATGATATACTTTAGTTAACTTACGTGTTGTGCATGGTTAGATACTTAACCAGGGTTAGTTAAGTAGGCCTAACACATGTTAGATGATATTAACATATGTGTTAAATATGAAAAGCATTGTTTAACACACACATGAGTCCTGTATCCCGAACGTTGGTGAATTATGTGGCATGTATAACTATAATATGTGCAATTAAATCATGATGGATGTGAAGTGCCTGCTTATATGAATTATGTGAATTATGTGAATTGTCACTTGACTGACGATTAATATGTAAACCATGCAAATTACGTACACTTGATGGTTAATATCTCATGTAATAATAAAAACAATGGTTTTTATACAATTTAGAGGGATTAATATTATCGGGTCCGGTATTGGGCTAGTATAGGCTTAACGGGTCAAGATATTGTGCAAGAGGGGCCCTAATACCCAACTACTTGGGGAACAAGCAAACTTATCCTATAATTATAGTTTAAAAAATAATAATAAAAAATAAAACCCTAACCCCATTACCCTACTTGCGCCGTAGATCCCCTCCCCCTCAACCCTCTCAATTTTCCAAACAACCAATCAATCTTTCACTTAATCAAGCTAGTTCGGGTTTAATCTCAAGGCTCTAGGGAGTTTTAGCATTGCAAGGTATGCGTTTATACGTTCTTTGATGAATTATGATAATTGAAAAACTTTAAAAACTCTAAAAACAACATACATATAATCGCATATATATATAAATATGAGTTCTTGAATGTTTTTGATGATTTAATGATGATGATTGTTGTTAGTTGCCATGATTAGGGTTTTTACATGATAATATATGTGTTTGATCATGAGAGTGTGGATTATGCATGTGTTAGAGATTTTTGAGCATGATTAGGGTTTGTGAATAACTTGGGCTGCAAGTTTTAAATTCTGGCAGATTCGTTTGGACGTTTTGTAGAGGCTGTAATGGGTTGGTAAATTGATAGTTTTGATGATTTCTTTGCATGATTGTGATTTACATAGTCTTAGCTTTTCATAATGGGCAAAACCATCAGATTTGGACGTCGGTTGAATCGTTTTTGGAATTTTAATTGATTAGAGGTCATATCAGATTTTCGGAACTGAAAATTGGGTCAACTTTAAATGGTCATAACTGGAGATTTACAAAGAATTAAGTTATGAAATTTTTGCAGTATGTTAACATTGGAAAAACTCGGCTTTTCCAAGTGGATTCATCCCGTTTGGATGAATACACAATTTTTGGGAATTTTTCTACTAAACTGACCTGTTGTCGAAATTTTCTGGACACAGCTGTGATGTACGAATTTTTATAATTTTTGTGTTTGTTTTTAGGACAAAATAAAAATAGGGGTTTACAACTGAATCCCCATGAACACTCAGTAAAAATTTGGGATTTTAATTCATTCGTTAAGTGGGTTAAAAGATGCGTTTTTCACAGTGCACAATCTGTCCTAAAAACGCAGATTGTGTACGAAGTCCTTATGTGACTATTTGAAGTTGTTTATGGTATGCAATTGACATATATTTGTGTGGAAACTTGCATGGGATGTGTTTGATGTGTTAAACTCATAATAGTCACCATGATCACCAACGGGATACGTAGGACATACTTGTGCATGTAGAGTCACTAGGTGTCACTACACGGTTTTGAACTTTTAGAAGAATCGAATAAACGTACTATGTGGTATATTGGTTATGCACGTGTACTCACATAATGACACATATAATAGGGAGTCGGTAGCGAGTCTCTATTACGTTGAAGTTTGGATATTTTTGCTTGCAACCTAAGGTGAGTTTCACTACTCTTTTCTCAAAAGCATGTGTCTCGGGTCGAGACAACTTACGTAACGTTTCTAGTCCGGGTTGGGACTACTTTTACACATCCCGGGTTTCGGGGTGCATGATTCATGGGGTGAATCTACTTTTACTAATTCATGCTATATGTCCTTGATGAACTAAACCAACCCTATCATTTAAGTCCTTCAAAATACCGAATCAATTGCCGGTTGGGCAAGCGGGTTACTAGTTGATAGCGCTATTAGGTCTAACAAACCTCACATCGTGCTGGGAGCATGGGTGTGAACTAATAACTTAAAACATATGTCATTGTTGATGGGCAATGACGCAAGGCACTTTTCTCCCAGTTATGGGAACTTGTTCATTAGTAGTTCGGTATTCGCCGGTATTAGTTATCATGAGTGGGTTAGCTACCCCTGGCATGTGAATTAGCTGTTTACTTGTGGTCTGGGAGACCGACGTTTTTACTTGTGGTTATGTGGTCTGGAAGACCGGTGCTTGTACTTGGTTACATGGTTTGGGAAACCTACACTTTTACTTACTCACCTATTTTACTTTGTGAACTCACCAACATTGTTTGTTGACCCACCATTTACATGCTTTTGCAGGTAGTTAGCTTCCGGTGCCAGGATTAGAAAGCACTGTACACTTCACTGCATTTGGGCTCTCGGGCATACACATAAATTATATATTATACTTTCGTATGGTTTTAATTTGGGCGCATTGTTTTGCGCATAGTTTTTTTTAAAAAAAAAAAAGGTTTAAATTTGGTTTACACTTCCGCAGCTTAACTAAACTTGGTTTTTTTGAAAACGAACTAAATGGTTTGGGCATTTAGAGTTCGTTCATATGACTTATGGCTATGGGATCCTGGTATGTCATGCGCCTCGCGGTAAAACCCCGCAGTTGAAATTTGAGGGTGTGACAAAAAATGACTCCTGTTCCTCTACATATTCATCGTTGAGATCGGGCAGCATGTTCCCGTCATTACCACGAACCCCGGATTTAACCTCCTCTTCACCAACTTGAACCTCGGGTTCATACCCTACGCTTTCAGAGACGTAAGACTCGTTCTCAGACAGGTCAACGGTTGAAAAGCTTTGTAAATATGTCATCGTGAGACCGGGAAGTCGAAATGGGTCGAGGGTTTTGGTGGTGGTGATGTTTTAAGGTTTGGTTCAAATGGGGAAGAAGCTGATCGTGTAATGGTTAAATCTGGAAATCTCAACGGGCCGTCGAGGCCTAGATGGGCCGTCTAGGGATTAAATGCCCTAACCTAACACATTTCTACGGGCCGTCGGGGCCTGGACGGCCCGTCCTAATGCACCTTTTTCAGACTTTTCAGTCTGAAGTGCCTGCTTTTGCAGGAGTTCAGACTGATCACCTCGTACATCGTACTTCTACGGGCCGTCGAGGCCTCGACGGCCCGTCGTTTTTGTCTTTTCTGTAAACAAACGGCCCATCAAGGCCTGGACGACCCGTCCTGAAACCCTAATTTTTCTTAACGGCCCATCTAGGCCTCGACGACCCGTCCTAAGGTTGTTTAGGGTTTTTTGTTGGTTGTGTAAATAGTATCACCCTATTAATTTAGGGATTAGGGTTTTGATGGGGAAATAATAAAAACGAAAAGATAAAATTAAAAAAAAAAAAAAAACTCTTTCACCTCATTATGCCATGTAGCACATTCAAGAGGGGTTGAGGCCACCATTGAATGCCGCATCATCAAAATTCAATTCTTTTATATATATATATATAGGTATAGGTATAGGTTCAGGTTCCTGTACAAAGGACATTTTTCGTACAAAGTATGAAAAGTCTATGTAGTCATTGTGTTTTAAATTTTGGCTATAATGTTTTCAATTCGTTTTGCATTGTATTATATTGAAAAACACCAAACATAACAATTTAAAACACAATCAAATGTATTTTAGACATGAAATTTAAAATACACTAATTACTTTCTTCGCATAGTGTTTTATATTGCATGTCTAGAATACATTAATTAATGTTTTAATTTGTTATGTTTTGTGTTTTTATATACAATATTATGCCAAAAGAATGTAAAACAACATGCCTAAAGTTTAAAACACAATGCATATATATACTTCTCACACTTTATACGAAAAATACCCTTTATACAGGAACCTCACCCTATATATATATATATATATATATATATATATATATATATATATATATATATATATAGAGAGAGAGAGAGAGAGAGAGAGAGAGAGAAAGAGAGAGGAGTGTACTTATACCATTGTACACAAGTATCTCAACTCTCAAGATGTGTATTATGTTTATTTCTCTATGTTATATATATATATATATATATATATATATATATATATATATATATATATATATATATAGGGGAAAGTTATTTTGAGAACACCTATATTTCGTGTGAACCGTGAGAACGGCATATAAAACCATTCAAATTCAAAATTTCTTTTTACACTTGTCTTTATTACTAAAATACAATCCCCAAAACACAATTTACGCGTAAAAATTCAAACGTATACGAAAATAATTTGTTTTTACACATGTGTAAATTTGCTGTTTATACATGTGTAAACTGTTTCATTTACACATGTGTAAAAAGTTAATTTGAATGTGTTTTTGCAAGAAAAGATGAATAATTTGGAAAGAAAATTCATTTATTAATGTTGTATTTTGATTATAATGAGGTTTGTATTAAAAAAAATTTGATTTTGATTGATTTTTCTACTTGTTCTCACGGTTCTCACAATATTTAGCGTTCTCAAGATAACCCTCCCCTATATATATATATATATATATATATATATATATATATATATATATATATATATATATATATATATATATATATATATATATATATATAGGGGAAAGTTAATTTGAGAACACCTATATTTCGTGCGAACCGTGAGAACGGCATCTAAAACCATTCAAATTCAAAATTTCTTTTTACACTTGTCTTTATTACTAAAATACAATCCCAAAAACACAATTTACGCGTAAAAATTCAAACGTATACGGAAATAATTTGTTTTTACACATGTGTAAATTTACTGTTTATACATGTGTAAACTGCTTCATTTACACATGTGTAAAAAGTTAATTTGAAAATGTTTTTGCAAGAAAAGATTAATTATTTGGAAAGAAAATTCATCTATTAATGTTGTATTTTGATTATAATGAGGCTTGTATTAAAAAAATTTGATTTTGATTGATTTTTTTACTTGTTCTCACGGTTCTCACGATATTTAGCGTTCTCAAGATAACCCTCCCCTATATATATATATATATATATATATATATAGGAAAGTTAATTTGAGAACACATATATTTCATGCGAATCGCGAGAACGCTATTTAAAACCATTCAAAATTTCTTTTTACACTTATCTTTATTATTAAAATACAATCTCAAAAACACAAATTACGCATAAAAATTTGAACGCATACGAAAATAAATTGTTTTTACACATGTATAAATTTGTTGTTCATACATGTGTAAACTGATTCATTTACACATGTGTAAAACATTAATTTTAGAGTGTTTTTACAAGAAAAGATGAATTTGTTGAAAAGAAAATTCATTTTTAATGTTGTATTTTAATTATAATAATGTTTGTATTGAAAAAAAAATGATTTTGATTGGTTTTATCATTTATTCTCATGGTTCTTGCGATATTTAGCGTTTTCAAGATAACTCTCCCCTAGATAAAGAGAGAGAGAGAGAGTAGTGTACTTATACCATTTTACACCAGTATCACTAAATTGAAAAGTATCAATTGCCTATGATCCTATACATCTATCCAGGACACCGTCAGCGGTGTTCCCGTACAGATAGTTAGTAGGTACCCAACTCCATTTAGGGTGGCTGCCCAAGTGGCTTTAGCTTTAATTTTCTTTGACTTATTTTAGAAGGTATGGGTTAGTATTTTTAAGATATAATTAAATGAATGTCGTGTTTTTAGATCAAGTCACTTCTCACTAGTAAAATGTTTAATACTTTATACTAATTGATATAAAAGTATCATTAAATTTGAATTACTATGCCGTTTTATTTTCATGCAATTCACCATAATTATTGTTTTGAATGTTTTATCCTTCCTTAACTTACCTTTTTATCTTTTATCTTTTGGTGTAATGATAAAGCAATTAGTTGCGTAGTTATAGAAAAGTATAAAAAGTGTAATTACATGGTAGTTATTTTGTTATAATAGTGTAAGTATATGTATTATACATAATGAATAATATGAATCAATATGTTAAAATGTCATAAGAAAATCCGTCAGAGGCATCATAGCTAATATTGTATTTGTCTCTTTGGGTAGCTTTATTCCTCTAGAGAAAATTATTAAAAGATTTCTAAAGTTGATAATTAAGATATAAAACTGCACTGCACGCTTAATGCCAAGTTTAAATTAAGCTTTCGAGTCGAGTATAAACCCGACCTTTCAAGAAGAATAGTCGTGTTGTTAGATCGAGTTCGACCTTTGCCGCTATTCAACCAAAACCTAGTCAGTTGTTGACCCGAACTCAACTTGTGTAATTGGCAGATGAGAGGGTTTTATTTTCTTAAATACATTATAATACAAAAGAGAATAATAAATTAGTGTAATACATTGTACTATCTACAATGTGACAAGTAGCTTAAGAATGTACGTACAATGTGGTTCCTGCGTTGTAGTCTAAGACCTTTATGGCTCTATGTTAACATAGTACAATTCTGATTTTCTTTTTCATATTCCCTAATCCCCACAAATGTTATTAAAATGACCACAACAGCTTTCGGTATGATATACAGATAACATAACTTTTGACTAGTCATAGACGACTCAAGAGTCAAGTACAACCGATATGATATTAAATTGTTATATAGAGTAACTTTTTTTAAGTATAAAAGTAACATATTCTATATTATGTAGTCAGATAAAAATAGTACATAATAATGATCAATTAGGAAATTCAATATATATTTTTTGAAAGGCAAGAAATTCAATATATCATATGCTTAATAATAATTAATAATTCATATATTTACAATAAAAGGAGCATATTACATAAGGATATTACATAAGGATAGCAGGTAGGCGGACAACAAGCTGCGTCGTCATCCCCTTCTGAATAGACAAACCTAATCTGCTGAAAACAAATCATCGCCCCTAAGGAGTCGAGAAGTTGTTGTGGCTCTCTAAATCTGTTAATGCACCTGTATAAGAGTATTCACAACCCACCCACCAAACCCTCCTTCATCTTTAAAATTTTAAAAAACCTACTAAAAACACACGACAACCCATCCACCATTTTATACCTCATCTTTATATTATGAAAAATTGTTATCCTAGCTTTTTATATATGAAAAGCTACTATTCACCCTACACC
The DNA here is from genome assembly GCA_028751855.1 of Ambrosia trifida. Lineage (NCBI taxonomy): Eukaryota > Viridiplantae > Streptophyta > Magnoliopsida > Asterales > Asteraceae > Ambrosia > Ambrosia trifida. The sequence continues at coordinate 61,207,377 of CM054123.1, read as the reverse complement.
CAATTATTGTGAGTGTATTCTAACGAGAAATATAATAAAATAAGTGTTTGTGAGTAACATAAAGATAAATATGGTGGATAGGATGTGTGAGGTTTTTTAAAATAAGAGATAAATTTTGAAAAATATGATTTTTAGTTAAATTATAAAGTAAAAAATAATGGATAGGATGTGAATGCTCTTAGTCTATTTTGGATCTCTAAATATATCATATTACATAGAGTTCTCAAAAATATATAAGAAAACTTAAGTCAAATATTGGTAACCAAACAAATGAGAATTTTGTATTTGATCCCATAATTTTGCACAATGAAGCCTTTTTGCCGCCTAAGACCATCTCTTTTGGCACTTGTTTTTGGACTATTATTTGTCTATCATTTTCCACCCACCCTTAAATACCCATCATTACATGACCTTATATTCTCAACTCACAAAACATCGACTTCCACAAATGTGAATTATACATTACATGCACACCTATTATATATATCATTTTATATATATCATTTTATATATATCATGGATGTAAATAAACATGTAATGTGGTAGAATGGATTTAGAGATTATACTTTCGTGTGGGTAAGTTTGTTTGTTTGTTTGTTTGTATGTTTACTTTCATGTGTATGTATTTTATTCAAATAATACATGTTTGCAGGTATGAAATGAAGTCTATTACATATGTCATTGCATTGGTGATCCATATAAAGTTTGCAAAGAGGTTAAAAGATTGAATGATTTGCCTGGCTCCCTGGATGCCATTTAAGAAAAGAATGTCAAGGATTTGACTACTCTTCTTATATGGCACCTGAGGAGTCAGGCAAACATATCAATTTCAAGTTTTTTTCATTCTCATACCTTGGTACAGGTAATGTATTTTGTTTATATACATACGCCTAAATATGTTGCAATATGCCGCATACTTTTATATCAATTGGTTTCATTGATGCCAAAAAAATGCATTTCCTTTGTCAACATGTCCTGATATTTTGAATGTTTACATGAGGTAATTTAAAAGTTGTGTGCGTTTTATAATTTGATGAATATTAAAAGCTCATGATCGAACCTGTGGGTACATTTTGAGTGAAAAAAAAAAATAAACAATGATCCAAAGATCCCTTTGAGCTCATTGGGCTAGATCTAACATTATTCCAGTCTTGGACCTTGGTTGCATTATGGACTGTGGCTCAAATAAGTTTTGGGCTCTCTTTCTGTATATTTTTTATTGATGGTTAATTTAACCACATTTTTGTTTTGTGTAATTTTGTACCTTATATTTTATTGTTTTTTTGTAGAATTCTTAATTGTGAGATCCTTTAGAAAAAGATATTGGAATTAATGTGTATATAGTTTCATCATGTCTTTGTTTAACCACATAGTTTTTAAACAATATGAAAATTAACACATTGTTCTTTTTTTCAAACAACGATGCACCAATTTTATGACCATATACATATAGTATTTGATTAACGCATGTGTAAAAAAATCAATTGCGACCACTACTTTCGTTAATGAAATGAAAAGTACTTGGTGAATCATATAAAAGTAAAGTTCGAAAAAAAAATTATGAAGTATCTCATATTAGATAGTGTTGGGTTGTGAATGCCTTGGGCCTAATTTGGTTTGGGATAGAGGCACGTTTTATGACTCAAACAATATCCAAATTAACGGATCTAAAAAATCACAACAAAATACAAGAACAACAAAGATATAGCGACAAAACAGACGTCAAAACTTTTATCTAACCCAAACCTGAAAAATACCCCCTCAAATCAACAGTTCTTATAGAAGATGTCTTCTATATCAACAGATTATAAAACAATCAGTTGATACAATTCAAAATAACAAAGTAAATACTTACAGGCCAGGTGATTGAGATGATACAAACACCAGAGACAAAGATACAAGACAATAAGACGAAAGAGAACCAGCGAACTCTCTGGAACCTTGTAGACGAGAGAGAAAAGGAAATACAGAAAACAAAAATAATGAAACCCTAGATATTTCCACCTGGATACGAGTTTATATAGCACATGAACAATTGGGCTAATTAGCTGGGCTTGGACTCCTTTCCACCTTCAATACCTGGACCACAAAACGATTACAAAGCCCAAAATATTATAACAACCCAAAATATCATAAACATAATATAACATGTAGACTTAGACATATGTCACAAATGTTTAATACTTGAATTGTAAGAACCATTATTTTTAACATTCCTCCTTAATTCAAGTATTAAACAAGTCTATCATGTTTAACTCTTTACAAAAGATCTTGTGTTGTTCTACACTAAGACCTTTAGTAAACCTATTTGCTACTTGATTTTCAGTATCAATTTTTTCTGGTTCAATTAATCCACCAAAAACCTTTTCTCTTAGAAAATGCAAGTCTGATTCGAAATGCTTTATCCTGTCATGAAACACAAGATTGGGAGGTAGTGATATAGTTGTTTTGCTATCACAATACAACTTTAATGGTAAATCAACATTAACCTTTAATTCATACAAGACATTTTTAAGCCAAATCATTTCACAAGCAGCAGAGCACATTGCTCGATACTCAGCCTCGGCTGATGATCGAGACACCGTGCTCTGTTTCTTACTCTTCTGGGAAACCAAAGATTTCCCAAGATAAACACAAAACCCAGTTGCATTTTTTCCTGGTTTCCAGGCACTTGGCACAGTCAGAGTCAACATAACCAGTTAAACTAAGACTATCACTTTTACTGATTAAAATACCTTTCCCTAATGACATTTTCTAATATCTTAGTAATCTAAGAGCAATTTGAAAATGACCATTTGTTGGTTTGTGCATGTATTGACTTAAATACTGCACAGCATAGGTAATGTCAGACCTAGTTAATGACAAATAAATAAGTTTCCCAATTAGCTTTTGATACCCAGTAATATTCTCTAACTGACTATCATTTTTACCGCTTCTAACAGAAACAATATATCTTTGCTATATGGGTGTAACAATGGGTTTACAACCTAAGTACCCATACTCATCTAAAAGCTCAAGGCAATACTTTCTTTGAGAAAGATATATGCCTGAACTTCAATACCAAGAAAGTATTTCAAAATCCCTAAATCTTTTATAAGAAATTTTGAATTCAAACACTTTTTAACTTTATTAATTTCATTTTCATTATTCCTAATTAAAACAATATCATCAACATAAACTAACAATACCACAAATACACTTTCTTTAGCCAGAATAAACAATGAGTAATCACATATACTCTGAACAAAGCCAATTTCAATAAGCACATTAGTAAGTTTCTCATTCCACTTCCTAAGTGCTTGTTTTAAACCATAAAAGAATTTAACTAATTTGCATACTTTGGTTTCATTCTCTCTGGAAGTTTCATGTAAACATCCTTAGGGTATGTTTGGTATGGGGTAATGGAATGAAAGAGGGAATGGAATGGACAAGGTAATGGAATGGATCATTACCATTCAATGTCTTGTTTGGTTGCCATGTGGGAATGAAACAAAACATTATTTTGTGTTGTTGGATAGGCATGAAAAGATGAAGGAATAAAATCGGTGGTTAGTGGCGGTGGTGGGTGGTGGTCAGTGGCGGTGATACGTGGCGGTAGCGGTGGTAGTGGGTGGCGACAGCGGCGGTGATGATAGTGGAAGGTGGAGGTGGATGGCCGTGATAGTGGGTGGGCGACGATGGTGAGTAGTGGCGGCGGTGGGTAGTGGCAGCGGTGGGTAGTGGTGGTGTGTGGCGGTAGCTTGGTGGTGGGTGGCGGCAACGGTGGCGATGGGTAGTGGATGGCGGTGATGGTGGGTGGGTGACGATGGTGAGTAGTGACGGTGGTGGGTGGCGGCGGCAGTGGTGGGTAAAGGAAATTATGGTGAGTGACGGTGGCTGGTGGTAGATGCGGCGGTGGGTGGGTGATGGTGATAGGCGGCGGTGGGTGGTGTTGAATGGCGGCGGTGGGTAGGTGACGGTGGTGGGTGGCGGCGACGGTTGTGGGTAGGTGGGTGAAGGTAGCGGGTGGCGGTGGTTTGTGGTGGCGGCGACGGTGGTGGGTGGTGGCGGCAACGGTGGTGGGCGACGGTGGTAGGTGGTGGCGACAGCGGTGGTGAGTGGTGATGGCGGTGGTGGGTGGTGGCGACAACGGTGGTGGGTGGTGACGATGGTGGTGAATGGTAGGTGGTGGTGGTGGTGGGTTATGGTGTTGTTAGTAAAGGGTGAATGAGGGATGGAATGAAAAAAAAACATGGGGGGTGGAGGGAATGGTTTTGAGGGAATGGAATGCCTTGTGGAATGGGTAATTCCATTTCTTTAACCAACCAAACACACTATTTTTCATTACCTCGTAATGGTCCATTCCATTCCCCCTTCCATTCCACCATACCAAACGCTACCTTAGTTATTGACCAATATAGGAATGCATTATTATTATCAAGTTGATACAAAGGCCAATTATTACAAACAGTTAGGTTAATCACACATCTTATAGTAACCATCTTGACAACTTGTGAGAATGTCTCACCAAAGTCAATTCCTTATCTTTGATTACATCCTTTGGCTACCAGTCTAGAATTTTATCTCTCTACTTCACCATTAGCCTTATACTTGATCTTAAACACTCATTTACATCATATAGGCTTTCTATCTTTAGGTAAATCTAGTAGAACCCATGTGTTATTTCTGTGTAATGCTTCCATTTCAGCATTTATAGCTTCTATCCATTTAGGATCTTTAGAAGCTTCAAAATAACAAGTGGGTTCAACAGACTTATTTAGACTAGACACAAAACACATGTTTACAACAGACAAGTTATAGTAGTTAACAACCTTTTCTACCCTATACTTAATCTTTCCATCAACAATGAACTCACTAAATGTCACACCCTGCGGAAACACGGGATGCGACACGAAAGGTTTTCAAGCACAAGATTCGAGCAAACATTCATAATATCATAATATTAAAATACAAAATATTGTTCAAAAGTAACAACCATCACCAAATTATTGTTAATAAAACCACATGTTTTTAAGTTTTGGTAAACACAAAAGAGCGATAGTAGAGAATGCATGCTCAAATATGCCCCAAGTTCCATCTATAGTTTTAGTTACGTGAAAAACATGCATAAAAGCTTTGTCAACATAAAGTCGTTGATTTCACAGGTTTGAAATAGTTGAAAATGTAAAGTTTAATGAAATCCATGAATGACCCATCAATGTCTAGCTAAGACATTGACGATAATGAATGATCATGAGTCCATAACCAAACCTTGACGTGTTGTGCCTCGCACATCACACAATAAAGGCAATGTATCATCATATACGAAATACAAGCACTCTTTTCTCATATGTATCCGGGTTAGAGCGACTAACCAAGAGTGGGGGTGTCAACCTAATAGATCTATTCAAGTGTTTCATGGCTAAATCCATAGCTAATGGTTATGGGTAAACTAATTGCACTAGGGCTTAGTGAGTACTCTAAACATATTGTCTCATGTATACCGGTCTACTAGGAATTCATTCTAAAACTATTAAACAATGCATGTCTTTCCCCAAAATATAAAATAGTAAAAAGGGGTCGTGAAACTCACCTCAAGTCCGTGCGAAAGCTAGCAAGAATATATGTTCGATAAACTAGGAAACCTGACCTACACGTCCTATATATAAATGGACATCTTAGGTCTAGTCAAAAGAATACAACGTATTCATGGTTCACCTATCCTTTATGGTAAGTTGGTTTAGCATGTATGGCAACTTTTATATATCTCAAATCATTATTTAAATGCTTTATTATTGTTCGTAAACTCTTTTATCAGAGTAGTTTTCCTTGGTGTATGCATACACATGACACACACGTATATATGTACATTACACACTTATAGTATCCAACACACACACACACACGTAAACATTTATGTTCATAGATGCTTCACACACACACACACACCCATATATGTATTTGTTCTACTTTATTCACATAAATACTCATGTTAATGGTGCCACTACACTCATATACACAAATCTTTCACAAACACCTACACACATACACATACCCACACGCATACATATATAAATCCATGTATATCCATGTATTTGACACACACGTAACTATTCATGTTTATGTAATTGCCACACATACATACCCATATATGTATACGTTTCAACACATACATATCAACACATACACATCAACACTTGTGGTTGTGACATCTATACATTTCTATACATAAACATGTATTTTACAACTTCACTTATATACATAGGTAACATATGCACACACATACATATTCCTACACACACGCAAACATATATGTATATATATGTATTTCACGTACACACACGAATACACATACATATTCATTTATATATACATACACGTATGCATACATACATCCATACAAAACCATGGCTAAACATATCTTAAACATGTTCATTTGCTTTTAAAGTTTGTTGGATTTAAGACTTTAATGTGGAACATATCAAGTTGGGTGAACATTTAAGATTTTAAAACATAGATGAAATAACTAGTTTAGGTTAGTATTCATACCACAAGTTCTTGAAATGGGATTTGATCCTTGCTTCAATAGTGGAAGGTGTGTGTGGTGTGAGAGGTGGAATTGTTAGTATGTTTGAGAGTTGAACAAGTGAAATGAACCATGTGAACTTGCTTCCCTTGACTCCCTTTATATAGAGATCGAGAGAGAGAGGGGGAGAGAGAGAGAGAGTAGAGCCGAGAGGGAGAGAGACGAGAGTGAGGGAAAGAGAGAGGAATGAGGGTGATTTATTTTATGTAAGTCAACTTGTATGAATCTTTGAGTTTTTAGAATCTTTACACTTTGATGATAGGTCTTGTGTTGATACCCTTATAATAAAGATGACTTAACATGTTAATCCTTGTCAATTGAATGTGACTAATCACATGATTATAGTGTTCATCTCCCCATAACTTAACTTAACATGTGTTTCTAGATTTGCTAACACATCTTTGTTGGTGGTGAAAATCCTCAGGATGATTTTACCTCATATTCTTAGTGTAGCATCCTCAGGATGCTGAAGGGCCTAGCAGACTTCAGGATGTAACTATATTTTAGCATGTGCACATCCTGAGGATGGACTAACGAATTATCTTTCAATGACATAATTGCAGGTACAACTAAGCTATAACATGGATTCATAACTCTTCTCCAACGTCTATATTTCAACATTCAGTTAAAGAAATCAAGGATGATGATGTTATGCTTGCAAGCCAAGTCCAAGCTCAAAGAGGAAGTTAAACTTGTAACCGACTTGCATTAAATATAGGCGAAGAAGGGGGAAAACAGCCATATAACGACTATATTCAGTTGAAACCACTTAACGTTCACCTGAAAAAAGTCTTGAAGACCATTGAAGACCAGCGGATTACATGGGATCTCTTATTTACTTTCATGTATTATAAATAAGGGGATGATTGACGAGTATAGGACACCTGAGAACCACTTGAACTACACATACACTCTGCTGCTCATAGAAAAGTCACACACTTAGCACAAATCATTGTAATCTTAGTACACTCGTCACTCATTCATCCAAAGTTGTACCATTTTTTACATTATTAATATTAACAAACAAAGGCAGGATCCTAGAATCCTCCCAAGGTTTTATGCCGGCGATCATCAATTGATCAAGGGCTTTCCTCGTACATCGAGTGTTGTTCTTTGTTTATTTGCACTTTATTTACATATTACTCAATTCTACCACACATTTACAACCTCAGGATATAACTGCCCATCCTCAACTTTACCTTAATCATTCCAAGCATAGTTGTCATATTGTTGTTCTTTTATTCTTATAAATCACCATCCTGAAAATAACACTGAATTTTTACTATACTAGCACTCTACCTCACTTTTACTAATTTGGAAAACAAAGTTATTTCTAGCAAGTAATTTTTGACCAAAACAATCTTTATGAATGACAATACAAGGAATCCATAGGTTACTTTGGAAGAAAATAAAGTTGTATTGGGGTTGGGGGTAACGATGGATCAAGGGACTAAAAAGAGGGAAAAGAGAGACAAGAGGTATGATAGATCATTCATGGGTGCAAACCTTGCATTGTGATTAAACAAGGCATCTTAGTTTTTGGTGATGTGATCAAAAGACTTGTGGTGTTGCCTTGGTGGTTGTGAGCCGAAAAGGAAGAGGAAAAAGGAGGGAGGGGCGACGGCTCAAGGGAAGGAAGAAGGAAGGAGGAGTATCTTGCTAGTTTGGGACATAATATATTATGGATCCATTTGTTAAGAAGGTATCTTTCCTTATATGGTTTTATCACGTCTAATTTAGATTATTTAGGATTTGACCATGCTTTATGTGATTTATCAACTTTAAGATAATTGTCATAGGATTTGATTGATCATGGGATCTTAGATTGGATTTGGAAAGTGATGGTTCTAATGTAGGGTGATCAAGAGACAAGCTAGAAGGTGATGGTGACATAGAGGGTGTTTGGGCCGAAAAATATCAAGGAAAAGGGAAGGGAAATGGCGGCTAAAGATGGTGGTTCTTGAATAGTTATTTTGGGAAGGGATCAATCCTAAAAGCTTGTGTCGATTAAATATTAACTCCATTTTTGGGACATGAAGATTTGTTTGTTAATAAATGAGGGAACATGTGGTATGATTGTTCCAAAAACATTCCTAGACTAGAACTTACTCATACATGCACATATATAACTTATACATATACATATACATATATACATACATACATACACACACACATACATACATACATACATACATACATACATACATACATACATACATACATACATACATACAGGTTTAGATTCCTGTACAAATGACATATTTCGTGAGAAGTGTGAGAAGGATTAAGAATTGACATGTTGGCATCATGTTTTGGATTTAGGAATGATGTTTTAGGTTATTTTAACTTAAAAACACCAAACACAACAATCTAAAACAAAATGCAATGTAATATAGTCATTAAATTAAAAAAAACAGCTAAAACACACTGCTTAACGTTCCTAGCATGGCGTTTTAGCTTTAAGCCTAAAATACATTGTTTTCGGTTTTTAAATGTTATGTTTGGTGTTTTTCTAGGCAAAACAATCCAAAACATCATGACTAAGTTCAAAAAATGATGCCTACATATCAATTTTTAATCATTCTCACACTTCTCATGAAATATGGCCTTTGTACAGGAACCCCACCCTATATATATATAGGGTTAGGATACTTTGTTATAGTGAAAACTCTGGAAACTTTGACTTCCCGAGCTTTTTAGGGCCTGAAAATTTTAAGGCATGTAATATACATGATTTTAAGCATTTTGAGCAAAAAAAAAACATAAAACATAAAAGCGCCGACAACTTTTTTTTTTTTAAAAATAAGTTTTTGAGTAACACATGTTAAGCGAAATTAACATGTGTTAACAATGTGTTACCCTAAAACTTATTTATTTATTTTTTTTAAAAAAGTGCTTGGCGCTTTTTTTTATTTTTTTTGGCTCAAAATGGTTAAAATCATGTGTATTACATACCCTAAAATTTTCATATAAAAAAACCTCGGGAAGTTAGAGTTTTCACTATAACAAGGTTTCCAATATAACCTTATACTTTATATATATATATATATATATATATATATATATATATATATATATATATATATATTTAAATAATTATAGTTCCTTAAATAAACATGATCGTACATTTATTTTTATAGGATATCACGTGTGTTTGTTTGCAGCTTATATAAGAAGAAATCGTTATCGCTTAAACGCGCGTCACCAATGCTCATTAAAATGGGTGAAATTGTACTTGTTCGGGTCTTGCTAGACTTTCTCGAGGGACTTGTGTATATAAAAACGATATTTAAAAAGTGCACTAAATATAATGTTGACTAGAAAGTGTACGGATTTTGACCTGGTAAATCGGTGGGTGTCACATTCTCCCCCTGTTGAGGAAATTTCATCCGCGGAATTCGACGTGGCTTACCCGATACTGGGAAATTCTTGAAGAGAGAGGGATATGTGTGCTTCATTTGATCCTCGCGTTCCCAAGTGAACTCGGGTCCTTGTCTGGAATTCCACCGAACTTTAACGAGTTTAAATCGACTACGCCTCAACTTCTGGACTTTCCAATCCGTGACTTCAACCGGTTCCTCAATAAAATTGAGTTGATCATCAATCTGGATCTCTTCTGGCGGAATGATCAATGATTCATCCGATAGGCACTTCTTGAGATTTGACACATGGAATGCGTCATGAACTCCACTAAACTCTTGGGGCAACTTAAGCTTGTACGCGACTGGACCAACTCTTGCAAAGATTTCAAATGGGCCAATATATCTTGGTTTTAACTTGCCGCACTTTCCAAAACGAGGCCCTCCTTTCCAAGGAGAAACTTTCAATAAGATCTTATCGCCCACTTAAAATTGCAATGGTTTCCTTCTCATATCAGCATAACTTTTATGCCCATCCCGGGCAGCTTTCAAACGATCCCTGATTTGAAAGATTTTATCTGTCGTCTCTTGGATTATCTCTGGACCGGTTAACTGCTTATCCCCAACTTCTGCCCAACACAACGGCGATCGACACTTACGCCTAGGGGTGAGCAAATTTCTAGTTTACCCGAAAATAAACGAAACCTGAACCGAAAATAATCAAAACCGGGACCGTGTTATACATAATTGGGTAATGATCGGTTCTAATATTAATCAAAGTTCGGTCTCGGTCCGGTCCTCGGGTATGGATACATAGAAACCGATAATTATGGGACCGACCCGATGAAATAGAAAACTACTTTTATGTGGATGAGGTGAAACTTGAAAGCACATGAGAGCAGAGAGAAGTAACTGGTTTCATATTTTCAGTATACCAGTTGTTTTTAGACGCACATGGTTTTAAAGAAAGCAAAACATTTATCACTCCATCTACTTACACGCGCCTTGTTTTCATAGGAATCATTGACTTTCAAAAGCTCTTACCTGTATATCCTTCTATCTACCTGATATACATAAATTTACAAATGAAAACATCTGATGAAAAGTTTAGTGGATGTCAATAATACTACAAGAAAACAAAATTCTTTGAAGCTTTGAAGGAGAGCATTATCATAACATCGTTCACTACAACATCATAACAATCTTCTTTCAACATCAAAGATTCTTTAGACTTAGTCCACTTCAAATTCTTCAATAAAGCTAAAATCTACATTGTTCTTCCAATACAATTAATGATCGATACATACAAATACAACTTTTGTTTTTCTTGTTGATTAAACTTAGATGGTTCGGAATAAAACTAGTGCGTCAAATTCTGAAGTTTGGGACAAGTTTAAGAATTTTTCTGATGAGGACGTGAATAAAAAGCAACATGCAATTGATGAAAATGAAGATGCAAGAGAAATGACGTTTGATCAACAAAGTGGAAGAAACGACGTTGGATTTAGATCAAGAATTGATGAAAATGGAGATCGCTTTTCGGTTTCGGGTTTTTTGATGATGAAACCGTTGGACCGTCTGGACAGGACCGAATACCAACCCGTCTGTCCGGTCTTGACTTCGGTGCTGGTTTTGTATGTTGGTCGGGTATCGGGTCGGGTCGGGTTTTGGTTGGGTCGGGTCGGTTCTTAGTGTTTGCTCACCCCTACTTACACCCATACAAAGCTACAAATGGTGCGGCTTTGATGCTAGTGTGGTAACTGTTGTTATATGAAAACTCTACTAAAGGTAGATGGGCATCCCAATTACCTCCGAAGTCAATCACACATGCACGAAGCATATCTTCAAGAGTCTGAATTGTCCTTTCACTTTGGTCGTCCGTCTGGGGATGGTAGGCCGTACTCATATCTAATCGAGTACCAAGGGCGTCATTCAGAGTCTGCCAAAACCTGGAAGTAAACCGACTATCCCAATCGGAGATGATAGAAACTGGAATACCATGTCTAGATACAATCTCCTTGATGTAGAGCGTTGCCAATTTGTCCAATTTATCCGTTTCCTTGATTGGCAAAAAGTGAGTAGACTTAGTCAATCGATCCACAATTACCCAAATTGCGTCATGACCATTTGACGTTTTTGGCAGCATAGTGATAAAATCCATCGAGATCTACTCCCATTTCCACATGGGTATCTCAGGTTTCTGCAACATACTAGAGGGCTTCTGATACTCGGCTTTGACTTTAGAGCATCTGAGGCACTTTCCTATATACATAGCAATACTACCCTTGATGTTAGGCCACCAATATAATTCCTTCAAATCCTTATACATCTTATCGGCACCTAGATGAACTGAATACCTTGACTTATGGGCCTCTTCGAGTACCAATTCCCTCAATCCACCAAACAATGGGACCCAAATTCTATTAGCAAAATACAATGTCTCGTCGGTCCTTGGTTCCAATAACCTAACCATAGAATGCAAAGCTTCCTCCTTGAGATTCGCTTCCTTAAGTGCTTCTTGCTGGACTTCGCGAATGTGATCCGTGAGACTTGTGTGGATCGTCAAACCTAGTGCACGAACACGTAAGGTTTTGACACGTTCTTTCTGACTTAAGGCATCCGCTACGTTTGCCTTTCCTAGATGATACTTAATCTCACAGTCGTAATCGTTCAACAATTCAACCCATCGTCTTTGCCTCGTATTCAAATCCTTCTGATCGAAGATGTGTTGCAAACTTTTGTGGTCCGCGAAGACAGTACACTTGGTTCCATACAAGTAGTGTCTCTAAATCTTGAGCGCAAAGACTACGGCTCCTAATTCCAAGTCGTGCATAGTGTAATTTTTCTCGTGAAACTTGAGTTGACGAGAAACATATGCAATCACTTTATCCCTTTGCATCAAAACACACCCGAGACCTTGGTGTGAAGCATCACAGTAGACCACCAAATCATCCGTACCTTCTGGCAGAGATAAAATCGGAGCGTTGCGCAACATTTGCTTCAATAACTGAAAGGCAGATTCTTGCTTCTCACCCCATTCAAACTTCTTATCCTTTTGAGTCAAAATGGTTAGGGATTGGGCTATCTTGGAGAAGTACTCAATGAATCGTCGATAATAACCAGATAGTCCTAAAAATTTCCGCACTTCAATTAGCGACTTGGGCGCTTCCCAATTCTTGATTGCCTCAATATTTGCTGGATCGACATGAATACCTTTTTGTACAGTAGAAAAAGATCATCTCACAACCACCATCAACACACACAAAACATCATCTCGTACCATCTTGTACAACAGAAAAAGAAAGTTTGTAGTACAAGAAGATGAAGATGAAACCATACCACTACCCACTCCCACATCTAAACCTTCATCAGATCCCATCCCTGCCATTCCACTATCTTCATTCTCACCTCACACATCATCCTACACTTCAACACCACAACCATCCAGAACTACACCACCTACCATATCACCCATGACTCCACTAGCTCTGAAGTTTCCTCTTGAACTTGAAGTAATTTGAGGGGAAATTCAATCTTTCTACAATACTGAAGACCCTTCACAAAGATCTTTCCCATCTCTCACTGGCTGGCCTAAACCTGCAAATGTTGATGAATTCTTAAAATACAAGAGTCAACAGGAAGAGATGATTGGTCAAGAGAAATCCAAAGGGAAGGATGACAGGACTGCTCAGGACATCTTATCAGCATAACTTAGTAAACTCATGAAAATTGAGGACTATGTTAGGGA